>JBBMOE010000055.1:1682431-1748037 GCA_037975065.1 Chaetodon trifasciatus | reverse complement strand
GAGAGGAAGAAGCTCCTTGTTTCTCTCTCCTTCCCCTTTTCAGACAGGCGTCTGCCCTTCATCACACCCTCCCCCTCCTCCTCCCCCTCCCCCTCCTCAGCCTTTCAGTCTTTCCCCTGAGCTTTCCCAACCCCCCCCGATGTCTCGTGTTTTTGACTTGTTCTTTAGCTGCTTTTATCTGTCGGGGGCTGATATTCTGACTTCCCCTCCTCGTATCAATCAGGCTCTAGAAACCCTGAACCCTACCTGTACATTTCCCATCATGCACCTCCACAGCGTCTTTCAGTAGAGCCTCTCTGCTGGTCGTGACGCCAGCTTCCTGGCTCCTTTGAGCCTGTCTCTCGGCTCTTTGTGAGGAATGTACTGACGCTGACGCTAAAATGTCACGACATTTGAACGTTTGGACACCTTGACCTTTCACTGCTGTCTTAACATAACTGGGACCAGTGAGCCAGGTGTCACGTCCCACTCTGGAGGAGCTTCACGGTCACCTGCAGGCTGCAGAGGCAGATCATGCTGTACATCATCTGGGTGACGCAGAAGCAGTGGCGGAAGTTGTGGAAGGGGTTGTTCTTGTAGTTGTCATGAATACAGAGCTGCCAGGAGGGAGAGAGACAGGACGGTTGAGACAAAAAACTCCACAACATAAACCCCCTCAGAGACAGTTTGTCCTCTGTCAGACTCAGAAGGCTCTGGGTCCAGGTCTCACCAGCCATCTCTTTAGTGTGATGGGGTTGATGTTGAAGTCTTTGACTAAGCCCAGGTCATGGTACATGTGCTCCAGACAGCTCAGCATCTGCAACAACACGGACGTGGTGAGCTCCACAGGCTGATGAATCATTAACAGCATGTCCACTGATCGATCGTTCACAGCGTCATCGTCAGCCGATCGATCGGTAATGATTAGTCTTTGACCTTGATGAAAAATGAATCAGAGGATGAATGAGTCTCACCTCATTGGGCTCCCACTGCCAAGCATCGAATGTAGGCAATCTAAGAGCTTCTATTGTCTCCTTTGACAGGTGGTACTACACACACACATGCACACACACACACACAGGGCAGCAGGGCGGGGGGGGGGGCACAGGGAGGGGAGAGAGAGAGAGAGAGAGACAGGGGGAGTGTGGTGAGACGGGTTCAGTCAGCTGCTGTCTCACCTCGTTGGCCTCCCACAGCCAGACATCGAAGGCCGGTTTTTTGAGGGCGTCTATGGTCTGCTGTGACAGCATGTACTGCAGGTAACAGAGCAGCAGTTAACCTGTCTGCACACAGCTACACAGACCTGTATACACCTCTACACACCTGTATACACCTCTACACACACCTGTATACATCTCTACACACACCTGTATAGACCTCTACATACACCTGTATACACCTCTACATACACCTGTATACACCTCTACACACACCTGTATACACCTCTACACACACCAAACTCACTTCACAGTGACCTGTCCATCTGCTGAGCCTGATCTATAAAACTGGCCAATCACATTTTCACACCTGTCACGTGTTTGAATCATTGACTTCTGGTTTGACTTTTGTCCGAACGTCCATGTTGGACATCGTCTGGCTCCAGGGACCCAGAGGAGACGCTGCTGTCCTCAGACTCACCTGGCTAACAGTCAGAGTGTGGAGACACTCTTACCTTCGGGTAGGACGGCACGTCTCGGCGAGGAGTCAGCTTCTTATTGTCCTCCAGGAAGTTACTGAAAAACATGAACCAGGATAAATCACAATACTGGTACGAATACTACTACTACTACTACTACTACTACTACAACAGTAATCAGTATGTGTCATACTTTAGTGTATGAATAAATGTTGATCACATGTCTCACATCTACTATTGTTGTTATTACTGCAGTAATACTGATACTACTGCAGTAATACTGATATTACTGCAGTAATACTGATGCTACTGCATTCGTACTGATACTACTGCAATAGTACTGCCTTCACAGTGAGATGAAGCCAACAGATCAGCAGCTGATTGTAACACAGCGATCAGGATCAGCCGTCTGATCAGTTCGTGATAAAGACGCCTGTCCTCTGTGTCCTCCAGGCCGTCCTGTTGGACAGACTCGGAGACTCTTGAGCTCGTGTCCTCATGTCACCTGTTGTTCCTGGACACCATCTCCTCTCGGAGCTTCTTGATGTCATTGCGACATTTCTCGATCTCCACCACCTTCATCCCCTCCACTGCAGACAGACACACAGACGGACAGACAGAGAGACAGACAGACGGACAGACAGAGAGACAGACAGACGGACAGACAGAGAGACAGACAGACGGACGGAGAGACAGAGTCTTCATTAAACCTGCTGAAGCATTCAAACAATAAACCAACACAGTCCTGAAAATACATATAATCAGGGAAATGTACTTGAAGTACTCAAAGTAAAAGTACTCAGAGCAGTACATGTCCCCTGTGACTGTCCTCCTGTCACAGGGGACATTTGGTCTCATCAGATTATCACTGGTAGCTGCCGACACGCTGTCCAGAGCGTCTGATGATGATTAATGAACAGCAGCCAATCAGAGCAGAGGTCCAACAGCAGCGTGCTGTCAAACACTGCAGTGAGGTCAGGTAAAGGTAACACTGCAGCGTTAGCGTCAGCCAATCAGAAGGCTCCGTGAGGTCCATTCAAACGGGCTGAGCGCCATCACTCCCAGTACGATAATCACAGTGTGATACTGGAAATGTTCCACATGTTAATGTGTGATGACATCACGCCGTCACGCACAGCGGCAACAGACATGGCTGAAGGTGACGGCGACCTGCTCCTTCTGGAGGAGTCGGCTCCAAAAAGAGGAGCGGAGCAACAGAAGGAGGCGACGCAGCAAACTCAAAGCTGAAGCTGAGAAACCTGCAGACAAATACTTCATCGTTACTGCAGAAACACGCTGAAACGCTGTGATGCTGTTTGGCTGGAGGAGGTCAGGGAGTCAGAGGGAGGTGGAGGAGGAGGTGTAGCCCTCCTCTTTGAGCCTCCAGCAGCGTCAACACGACCGGCTGTTTGTGGTCTGAGGCGCCGGGTCGCCTCCCCGGACTCTCTCATGTCTGCCTCCATCAGCCCTCCTCCTCCTCCTCCTCCTCCTCCTCCTACTGGAAACACTCCAGCTCCCACTAAAGTGGTGACCATGGCGACCAAAGTGATGAGAGGATGGAGATCAGTGTGGGTGCCACGCTGTTGCCTTAGCAACCAGGTATCCAGGCAGCTGGCATGCTCGTGTGAAGTGGCCGCACGTCAGACGTGAGACGAGCGTCCACCGACGGATTCGGCCGGACGTCCGTCCCGCGGGGTCGCACTGACGGAGGACATCCCAGGCTGAAGCAAAGCACGACCTCAGACAGAAACACCTGGTCAGGACGTCTCGTCTGTTCTGTCTGTGGTCCTGATTTCAGGCTCGTTTCATGTTGATTAATGCACACTGTCCCAGTTCAACAAGTAAAGAACTGAAATGAGCAGCGTTTGCTGGAGTTTGGTGGGTTTTGATGCTTTTGATGAGTTCAGCTTTAGGTTTTGTTCTGAGGTTCAGTCGTCTGCCGGTCAGGAGGTCGGCGGTTCGATCCCCGGCCTCGGCAGTCCACATGCCGAAGTATCCCTGTTCAAGACACTGAACCCCAAAACTGCCGCGATGCTGCGCCATCGGTGTGTGAGTTCATGTGTACGTGACTTTGGATAACAGCGTCTGAAATGACTGACTGAAACTGGAAAGTTTAAGATAAGATCTTTTTTCCCACAGACAGCAGATTAAAGCCAGTGCAGACGCTGCGCTGCTGCTTCCACAGTCCGTCTTCATCCACGTGACACCTGCCGCTGCAGGTGTTTCTGAGTGACCCCCTGAGCCAGCAGACCCCTCAGGTGTCTCACCTGAAGGGTCTGCTGGCTCAGGGGGTCAGTCAGAAACACCTGCTGTTGTTTGCTGTAAATACCATTTAGATACTTAGTTATATTGTATGTTTTATTAAATGATGATAAAATTATATAATGTATGTTATACATTAAAATGCACATTAGATAATTATATGTTTAGTTTTACTAGTTATATTTTCATTCCTGTTTATATTTTTTGTTACTTTTTCTAAATAACTGTATACATTCTGTGTTTGTCTGTATGTTTAATTGCTACTGCAACAAAATAATTTCCCAAACTGGGATCAATACAGAAGCAGTCTAAGTCTGAGTCTGAGTCTGAGTCTAAGTCTGAGTCTAAGTCTACGTCTAAGTCTAAGTCTGAGTCTAAATCTAATTAAGACGATTATTCATTAAAATCACATGTATCTAACACAGACTCGTCCAGACGTTCAGACCTGTTGATCACCTCTTCTTCATCACTTTGCTTCAAAGGGAAGCTGAATGCAGCAGAGTTGGGGAATCGCCATGGTGACTAAAGCAAACTCGTGTTGTCATGGTGACTGAGAGGGTCAGTGCACGGGGGGCTCTTATGAAACCTCCGCCGCGTCACGTGGCGAGACACGTGCAGTCAGACACAGACGACGGCGGCGGCTGCAGCGCATCAGGCTAACACGCTAACACACGAGGCTTTGCACACACGCAGGAACGTCAACACACACATGTGTGTGGGTGCTTCTCGTCACACGCCTACACACAGCGAGGCTTCACAGGAAACACCCGGCGTGACGTCAGTCAGCTTCCTGTGAGCCTCAACCCGACCGTGAAGAAGTGAATTAAAGACGCTCTGAACGTGTGATCTGCTCTGTGTCAGACCCTCGACTCTGAAGAGAAAACCCTCACAGGCACTCTGAAGAACATCTGGAGAACATCTGGAGAACATCATCTCCACCAAAATTCACTATTAATGACAACTTATTTCACTGTTGTGGTCTGAAATGACGCATCCTGTAAAAGCTGAGCACTCCTACTCGTACATCATGTTTTCTGTGTTTGTGAAGTAACGCCTTTCATCCCCTCAGCGACCAGAAGTCTGCCGCTGAAGAAGAAAAAAGCGCTGGCTGAGCGTTGAAGGTGGACAGAAACACCCGGCTCGTCTCCAGCATCAAGCTTCGCAGAACAAACGGAATGATCACTCCAAAGTGAGGCTCCAGCTGCTGATTTCTGTCTGATTTCTGCTGCTTTGACTCCAGGTGCAGCTCACATACTCGGCCTGACCTTTATCTTCAGTCGTGGCCTTAACAGGAAGGATGTCGTGATTGCAAAACGGCCGCTGATTAAATGTTCCTGTGGGTAATTACCAGGACAGCTGGCCTGCTGAGAACACTGAGACCTACGCTATAAAGAGCTGGCTATGACAGCAGCTTTATTGATCGAGTTTTACAGCTGCCTTTTATCTTGGGACAGCTCACACATGTGTGCTGAGAGCCAGGATGCCATCAGAACAAACTTCCTCCTCGCAGTTCATAAAACCAGAGCACGGACGGCGGCGGCGGTCGGCCGAGGAGCAGAGGGCGCCGCCGTGTGACCCCGCGGCGTACGCCTGAAGGCGACGGGTTAAACTGCGGTCAGTGTTCAGTGGGGTTCCCCCCGTGAGGCTGGAGGTGCGTTAGTAGACCACACGACCTCTTCGGCTGCAGCTAATCTAACCACAGCCTCATAAATAACACGAGCTGAAGGCGTGCACTTATCTCCACCAGCCAGACCGAGCGGCAAACTGAGACTGCAGGGTTGAAGGTGAGCTGAAGTGACCTGCAGCTGCTGCTGAGGACACACGTCTGTCCACATTCAGGGCTCGGGACAGCCGTGACCTCAAAGAACCTCCTGTAATCAGCTGTGTTCACTGTCTGCTGCTGCTGAGCATCAGCTGATGACGGCGGAGCGGAGACACCACACACTTACGCTCGACTCTCTTCTCCAACATGGCGAGGCGGTTGGTGACCTCGGTCTTCAGCTCGTTGATCTTGAACGCCCTGCGGACAGGTGGGCGCAGGTGGGAGAGAGTTAAGAAAGACACCTGGTCTCTATGACAACAAACCTTCACATGCAGGTACATTCTGCTGCAGGTGGATTTTCAGACGCATTTCATGACACAGAGAAGGATTTTAGGAAGAGACAAGCGAGGACGGCAAAGCTGAGCGGAGACAGCGGCTGCAGACGTACAAGCAGGTTATAAAAGCAGGCGAAGATAAAAGATGATATAAAACACAAGAACGAGGGTTTGATGAGGGATCAGCTGCTCTGTGTCTTCTCACACAGGAAACCCTGCAGAGCTGCAGTGATTAGAGCTTCACGATCAAACTCACAAACTGATTCGTCAATAAGGACGTACTCGATGTGACCCTACGATGTGTCCTTCATGTAATTACTCTGCGAGTGCCAGCGCCTACTTTATCAGACTCTGTTATACAACTTCATATCATATCAGCCTGTTCACCCTGAATCAGAGGCACAATTAGCTTCGGCCTAATCTTTCAGTCTATTGTCCCTTTGGACTCCCAGTTCTGTCCCCCGAACATGATGTAAGGTAAGAGAAGCAGCAGTGAAATCAGGTCTGGAGTCAGCCGTAAAGAGACGCAGCGGCACCACATGACGCTGCTGCTAACTCTCAGGATGAAGGCTTAACTGAGACGTGGAGGCAGTCCTCAAAAATCAAGCAAAAGACGCATCAAACCGAGCTGCACTTCCACGGAAAAACAAATCAGCAGCCTGATTAAAAAGGACGAAACATAAAGGAGAGTCAAAGACACAGAAAAGTGAGACAGACATGCACATGTGATCCTTCAGCCATCAGTCGGCGGCGAGGACGAACACGTCCAATCAGCAGCTTACCTTGAAAACTGCTCTGCCACCTGCGTCAGTACATTCTGAAAGAGTTCCTCTTTATCTGCGGAGAAAGCAAGCGTGGAGCTGTGTTACATATACAGCACACACACACACACACACACACACACACACGCACACACACTCACACACACACTCAGAGGTGTCTATGCTAAACAGCTTGAAGCCACTGAGGCAGAATGTGTCATAAATACAACAGCAAGTAGAAGTACTGTGCATCAACAGTCCTGACACACACACACACGCACACGCACGCGCACACACACAGAGGTTATGTAAGCCAATCAGAGAGCGTCAGACGGCCAAAGCAGCAGATGGCAGAGCCAGAAGACGAGAGGAGACGGGATAGATGAACCGTCCCCGTGGTCTCACCATCAGCGACCGCTGGCTGCAGCGAACAGGAAGCGGTCGACACGACGTGTTCACAAACCACCTCTGACTCCTCTTTTCACGCACCGGGAGCAGCGTGGACACACAGCAGAGCCCTGCCATTGGCTAAAAGCTCCACCGCTGTGGGTAAAGTTCAACGCTGCGGGCCAATAAACGAACAGCGAGCAGAAACTGTAAAGGGAAAAGAAGATACGGACGCCTGGCGGTGCGAACGTCATGTCGGCCGCATTCCATCTCTGACACGGGGTCAGAGGTCACGCTGAACACAGCACTGTTAGAAAATTCCTCTCTGTGATTAATTAAGCCGGAGTGTCAGCGGGAGCCACTGCAAGTGAAAGCAGTGTACACTGTGTACAAATACTCTGTTACATGCATCCAAAAGTTTGCTTCAATGAAAGTACAAAAGTATTAGAATGAAAATGTACTACAGTATGTTTGTAGAATATTAATGTTAATATATATTCAATTATTGGATTAGTATCACTGATGCAGTAACATGTACTTTAGTGCTGCAGGGGCTAAAGGTGGGTCTTATTTTTTACTTCACATACTACTTCATAATACTACATCATCAGTATTTGTTGATTAAATCTCATATTATGAATCAGAATCTAAAAAGTACCAGAAAATATATTGAAGTACAGAGTACACTGTGTATGTGTAAAGTAGCAGAAACTAGAAAAACTCAAGCATAGTGCCAGTACCTCAAGATTGTACTGACGTACAGTACTTGAGTAAATATACTTAGTTACTCTCCCTCATGGTCGATCATGACGAGTGAAACCAGAACAGGGTTTGAGGAGGTCAGCGTCCCAGAACTGATCTTCCCATAAAAACACTTATATGGTTTTCAAGTCCTCAAGCTCCTGAGATCAGAAGACTTTTATAGATGTTTACCAAAGAGAGAGAGAGTGTGTGTGTGTGAGTGTGAGCGTGTGTGTGTGTGTGTGTGTGAGCGTGTGTGTGTGTGTGTGATCACGCTGTCAGCAGCTTTCAGAGACACCGTTTCAGTGTTAAATTGAGTCCATTTCAGCCGATTTCCTGCAATTTCTTCTTCATTTATCACGGTGGAGCTTAGTTAATTTAACCAGTTCAATGCTGATGTACAACATTTCACAAAAAGCCTCAAAACACCCGTTCAAATCTGCTATGGCTGATTGCTTTTGGCCACTCATTAGCCAAAGGTTGCTAATTTCCGCACACAGCAGCTGTGGAGCTGAGTCCAGTTTGAGTCAGCTTCTCACTCTTTATCTCCTGAGGGAAATATCTGCTCTATAGCTGGTAAACGCTAAACGTCCACCAGCTCGTCTCTCACTGTGTCTGTCTGCTGTTTGTTTTTACAACACGATGAGAGCCCAGAGAGTCAACCCGAGCGGAGACATCATGTCCGACAGATAAACGACGAGCTGAAAGTCGGCGTGAAGCTGAGAGGAGCCGCAGGTTCACTTCATCTATAGATCTATACATGACAAAGACAAAGCCTGTCGATCGCCTCACACTTACACACTCATAAACACTCACACACGCACACACGCACACACACTCATTGTTTATTGGCATAAATTTGAGTTAAGTGTCCACCTGAACAGCCTCCTGTTCAAATAACAATAACCTTCATTCTTTTTCAGTCTGTGACATTTCAGTTTCATGCTGGTTGACGTGATGGAAGAGGTACTTGGATATTTTACTCAAGTAGAAGTAGCAACACTGCACTACAAGTACTACAAATACTACAAGTCTACAGTATGAAGAACGATAGAGAGGAAATACTACACAGGAGCTGTTTCAGAGGCAGAAGCTGCTGCTGAGAGAAGAACTACAACAAACTGCTTATTAAGAGTAAAATTTAAGAGGTTTGATTAACACTGTCAGTGTGTGTGTGTGTGTGTGTGTGTGTGTGTGTGCAGTCTCTAGAAACTCACCAGCCAGCTGTCCTCCAGTCAAAGGCACCACTCGGTATGGCGATCTTCAACACAACAGGAAACACACATAGGTCAGTTCTGTACTTTACCTCTCACACACACACACACATAAACACACACACACACACACACACACACTGTTTCCAAGGAAGACACTCAGATGATGTTTGTCAAATAAAAGGTTTCAGATGTTACCTGAAGATAAGATAGCAAACACACACACACACACCTGTTTAAGTGTCCTCTCTAATCAGCGTGTGTGTGTGTGTGTGTGTGTGAGTGTGAATGCATGTGTGTATAACCTTGGGAGTGAAGTGTTTTGTCTAACGAGATCAGAGACATCCTCGTCCTTGGCATGCGCAGACGTCGCTCCGGCTTCGCCGGCGGGTTCCCGTTTGAACTGAACTCTGCGTTTGAACGTTTTAAGGAACGAGAACCTTTTTGTTCTGGTCGCGGTGGAACATCTGGACGACACTGGACCGCTGTCTGAAGGTCACTGCGAACCACCAAACCATTAGCTTTAATGGAACTGGACGTGTCGTCTTTGGGTACAATGGCCTTCAGTCTGACTTTGTCTTCACGTGCGGCTTCACAAACTTTCCACAAATCGGTGGCCTCGTTCACAGTCTCATCACTCTGTTTTATGGCAGCTGTCAGTCGTCTTCTCCTCTTGTAAACGTGATCCTGTCATGCATGTGCTGTTTATGGAGGCTGCTTCTACAAATCATTCATGGTCTCTGGGTGTTAAATAAAGACTTTTTAAAACGTGTACCCCTCACCATCGACCCTTTATACCTGAAAATGAACATGTCAGTGCAGCACGTGTGCATGCAGCTATGTATGATGTGTTACTGACCAAGCGCGATAGCTTACAATAAAATCGAAAGCGAAACTGACAACATCAGGACATATTTACTAAATGTTTGCAATCACACTTCTGTATGATGATCTGCGTGATAGCACGAAGCTTTTCACAGCACAGACTGTCAGTGTCCACAAATGGCTCCTGAACGGGCATTTTAAAGAGCAGTTATGTTTGTCTGTGCGGCAGCTGTTCTCTGAAGGTGTGCACACTGTTTACTGCCACTGAAAAAGGCTGCAACCATTTATAAAGACGCACTGTTTTCAGATGGCTTAATGTTATGTTATGCTACCATGCTATGTTACATTATGCTACTGTGCTATGTTATGTTAATGTTGTGTTATGTTACGCTATGCTACCACGCTATGTTTATTACACTATGCTACCATGCTATGTTATGGTAATATTGTGTTATGCTATGCTATGCTACCATGCTATGCTATGTTAATGCTATGTTACGCTATGCTACCATGCTATGTCATGTTAATGTGATGTTATCTTATGTTATGTTACGCTATGTTACGCTATGTTTATTACGCTATGCTACCATGCTATGTTATGTTGTGTTATGTTACGCTATGCTACCATGATATGTTATGTTAATGTGATGTTATCTTATGTTATGTTATGCTACGCTATGCTACCATGCTATGTTATGTTAATATTGTGTTATGTTATGTTAATGTGATGTTATGTTATGCTATGCTACCATGCTATGTTATGTTAATGTTGTGTTATGTTGCAGTATGAAATGTTCTGTTGCTTACATGAATCCATTTTGTGCTCCTGACTCTCAAAAGCTGCTTTTCAATCAGCTTGAATTGGCTTGAAAAAGGACACTTTCGACACAGTTGAGGTTCATGACTCAGTGTGTGGGTACAAAACTTTTTCATGACACCAATATTGCGCAGGTTGTAATGAGGATGTAAGGTATCTGATTTGCTTTAGAGGGAGAAGGACGTGGAGGACACTCGTGTGACACTTTGATCTACATGTCATAGTTCTTATTTATCATATTTGATAATGTTTATATGCAGCTGATAAAACATGGTGTATTTAGTTTGCTTTCCCTCTTGTTTGCGGTCATCTCATCTAAAGTTTTACACCGCGCTCCAAAACAAGCTGCTGGGCAGGTAAATCAGTAGCTCAGCTGGAACATGCTGCACTTCCTAAATCTTTAGCTCATAGTGCATGTTTACTTTACTGTGCTTCCTATTAAAGCACCTCTGAAACGGTTTTAACAATCCGCAAATTCTATGAGAAGAGATGTCAGCGCTCCTCTGGTTGTCTCTCGTTTCGACACACTTGGCAGCGGTATCACACACAGGTGACTCTCTGTTCAGTCACCCATAAAATATAAAACACGAGCAGGAAGTGAGAAATGCTGCCAGGAATCTTCTCTGTGGGAACGCGGCTGGAGGTCAGGCGGTTAAATCTTTTTCAGAGCGAAGTCTGTCGATCGCCGTTTCCCAGAAAAGCTTTAGCACGAGCAGCAAACGTTGGGATAACCTGTCCTGCTCCACCACGGGAGGGCTGCTGGGCCTCCATCAGGTGGATCACCGGAAACCAGCAGTTCAGCCTTCTCCTCTGATTGTGTGTGAATTAAAAGGTTTCAGGTGAACTCGGTCGCAGCTGCGTGGCCTCTAACACAAACCCGCAGATCACACTTCATGGCCGCTCATTGCAGCAATATGTTAACAGCCCGGGAGGAAGGACGCTGGGATTTACAGCCAATCAGTGAATGTGCGCATCAATCACTAAACAAATATTGTGTCCAACAATCAATGAATCAACACAAACATCAGTGGGATGCAGCTTTTCTAATACCTCTCTGTGTTGTGCGGCATGGTGGGGTCGATGGACACCATGGCGCCGGACGAATCCAGCAGCGACAGATTGGTGTTCCTGCACGGAGACAAAAACACATCGAGGTTTACTGGACGTCACCTGCAAAGCTGAGAGTTAACCTCCCTGACTGACCCACCAGAAACCTCTACGTCCTGCATGCTCATGAAATCCAAAAGCATGGTCATACTCTGACGGCTGCAGGGTCTGCTAACTGTGGGATAGAAATTCAGGAGACGTTAAAGGTCTGCTTCTGATCCTCTGTCAGAGCAAAGCATCCACTGAGTCCTCCTCCAGGGAGTGACAGCAAAACCAAAGTCACACAATGATGCTGCTTCAACGGAGTTTCTCTAGAACCTGCCCGTAATGATTCAACAGTTTGGATCCTAATCACTCTGGAGAAGTTTGAGGACGTGAGGTTTGACAGCGGCACAGTTTGTTGGGGTTTCACTTCTGTTTTCAGAGCTCACAGTCATGCCAGCAGCTCTGTGTGGACGGACAGCATCACCACATCGCCGATCGATGTCCAGGCGTCATCAAACCTCAGCTTTACAAGCAGCAGCGGCACCAGAGGAATATTAAGCCTTCACTGATTACAGGCTCGTTCACAGAACAGTTAAATTAAGCTTTAAAACAGAAGAGAATCCACCGAATGTGGGTGATAACTGTGAGCACTAACACAAATAAATCAAATCACACCAAAAAATGAATTTCTGCTGAGAGGAATGTGAATAAACACCATCAATCCCTGCAGGACTGGAGACCACTGTGTGGAAGCTAATGGGGACTCATGAGTAAAGATTACATTCCTGTCTGTGCTGCACTAAAAAGCACAGATAATGGATGCAGGCGTGAGCAGCTGCGCTGGATTTCTGAGGCTACAAAAAGCACGATTTGATCCGTCAAACAGGGTTTCCAGATGTTTCTTCTTCAGCTTGCAAACAAGCCACTTCACTACAAGCCGGGAGGGCTTGTAAATGAAGATTACACAACAGAATAAATCAGGACTGAACGGGAGTTGCCTGAACTCTACAGCAAGCGGCAGAGGACACACTGAAGCCGTGACTCAGTTAATGACTGCTGAGTGAATTCAGAGCACAGGAACAACTGTAACAGTGAACTAACCAACATCACTGCTGGCACACATGTGAAATGTCAAGAGGAGCTTTCATGGGAGCTAATTATCGCTACGCTAAAGCTGACAGACAATGAACAGAGCTGTGTGTGTGTGTGTGTGTGTGTGTGTGTGTGTGTGTAACATGTATTCCTTATGTTGTGGGGAGGTTAAGGTTAGTGTAACTCACCAGGAAATGAATGTAAGTCTATCTAATGTCCCCGTGTGTGTGTCTGCATGTGTGTGTGTGTGTGTGTGTGTGGGGGGGGGGGTTACCTTGGCACACCCAGCGCTGTACAGAACAGCTCCTTAATGTCACACGGGCTGCAGAATCTACTGAACACCACCTGAGGGAGAACAGCACACACACAATCACACAGGATGAAGGCGTTACTTATAATCCAACAGCTGACTTCACGTGACAAAAGAACAAAATTAAATCCCCAAACAGCAGCAGTCGTCTCAAACTGGGCCGACTGGACGACTTTATCCTGGCCGGCTGACCAAAGCTGGGAGAAAGTCACATTTGTAATCATTACAGATGACGAGGGAATGAACAGTCAGCTCAGGTTTGTTTCTTAAAAGCTTTAAATAAGCAGCTTTAAAGAGGCTTCGTGCAGGATTCAGCTCAGAGGAACTCCTGAAAATCAAGTTCATCTGCAGCAGGTGTCTTTGCAACAGAAGCACAGTTACCGGCATGTAGGTCACAGTCACTTCTTTTTCTATGAATACTTCCTTCCCACTTGTACAAGCCTCTGCACATCATGAACTTTGTCCACTTTCTTTCACTTTTCACAGTTCATGACGGAGACTGAGAGGAAAGAAAAGTTAAAAAACTGCCGATGAGACACGATTTCATGCTGTGCGTTCTGTGGTCTGTCCGTTAGCGTGCTAGCCAGTTAGCACAGACAATACGAAGAAAAGCAGGGCGTTATGAGTGTTGTGCATGAACACGCTATCAGAGCGCATTCGCTGAGCGCGCTCGACGGTGAACTGAACGCATCCGTCTGCAACTAACGAACGTGAACACGAGCGCGCGCGTTAACTCCTCGTTTATGTGAGTTAACGACGCTTGTGCGACACCAGATGACGATGCATGAGCCGCCCTGCTCTGCCTCTGATTGGCTGACCCCTCCCGATGCCTAAACCCACCCGAGCCAACCAGCAAAGGCGATGAGTGCTAACCAATCAGAGGCCAAGTAGGGCTGGTCATGACTTCCTGTTTAATGGCGAAATCTGATTCCAGCAGCTCTTTTGATGTGATTCAACGGTCTGTTTCAACCCAGACCAGCAACCAAACAACTGAGGACAGACTGAGAGAGCGTCCCGTCTTCATCCACCACAACGTCCTCCCTGTGTGGACTTTAAAGCTCTTTATATCAACTCACCTTTCTCCCAGAAAGGCTTCTGTCAGAAAGCCTTTGACAGGGCTTTCTGTCAGAAGCCTTAAGGAGAACCGCCTCTACATGAAACAGACAGATGTGTGTCAGTCCATAACTTCACACTGAGCATTCAGAGACTGAAAGACAAAGCGCACTACATAGAAAATAGTGTGAACAGCATGATTTCAGACAAAAACCATCGCTGAGTTTGTCCGTCTCTCAAAACGTTCCTACTTGTCCACATTCTCAGCTCCGAGCCCATTGGTTCTTACTAAAGACATAAATAAAAACGCAGTTTCAATTCTAAAAAAACAAAAGCCTGAGTATCAAAACAGCTAGCCACAGAAGGTTTCAGCAGACTTTACTCAAACGGGAGGAAACCGTTTGCATTTGCTGGGACTATTTTCAGCAGCGAATTAACACACATTCAGTGAGTGTTTGTGGCAGCAGGATGTGTGTGTGTGTGTGTGTGTGTGTGTGTGTGTGTTCATGGTGATGGAGGAACATGTCAGCCGGCTCACTGATGTGTTTTTATTGGTTTTTGGTCGATAATGGAGTTCTACGGCTCAGAGGAAGAAGATGCAGCTTCGTAATGAGCAAAGACGTCGCTCCATTTTTCATCCGTTCAACTCTTTTGTTTTCTAACGTGACAGCATGACTCTGGTCTGTGGTCTCCTTTATATGCAAAAAACCATAAATAATGGTGTTCATCTGCATGAGACAGATCACACGGCTGAACGCAACTAAATCTAATTTGGAGGACATTATAAATCAGCTGCTTTTTTCTGCTCGAGCAGATGTTTACAGCATGTTTTTGTACTTGTAATTAAGCCTGAGCAGACTAACTGTGCTCCTGCAGCAGGATACCATCGCTCTCCTTCCTCCTCTGTGCGAAAGTGGAGCAGTCAGCCACTGGGGAGACGCTCTGAGTCCGAGCGTGGAGGCTTCCCACGCTCCCGGCTCTTCTGCTGATTAAAAAACGTGCACGTCGCAGCGCAGAGGCAGTAAATATTTCGTGTTTTCCGTCTCTTCTCCACTTACTGATTCATAAACAAGGTCAAGCGCCGTCGGTGAACATGACCCTTGTCAGCATACGAAGAGGGATGACCCACATAGATAACGGAGGCGTTTGCATGTGATGGCATCGAAGACCTGCAAGCGGCGAGGATGACACGGGGGGGCTGTTAACGACGCTGTCAGGAGGGTGAGCGATTGTGGAGGAGAGGTCAAAGAGCACTTCAGCAGTCTGGCAGTGGCAGCCCAGCACAGGTGGAGGAGACAGAGGTGGGTGGAGGTCAGCGGACGGAGAGCAGCACTTCAGACACATCCGCTGCTTTTTCTTCCTGCACTCGAACACAGTGCGAACCTTTCCACGTCCCAGGCTTCATGAGCTGAGCTTCATGTGTCACCCTGCATGCGCTCGTCTTCTCTGCTGTCTTTACAGTTAAAACCAGCTCAGAAAGCACCAGTTAGGAATTAGAAACTACGTTCTGATCACATACAAACGTCCTTCCTCTCACACCCACGAAGCCTCGTCTTTGGGCCCCAGTTCTCCTTTACAACCTGCCTGCATGCATTTGTTTTCAGTGTCTCCAGCACAAAAACACGATGCTGAATGTTGAGCTTTTGTCATGAAGAACAGAAGAAGACAAAGTGCTGCACCTCGTTATTCAAGAAGAACGAGGGCTGAAGAGGAAGTAACACTGAATTAACACTGGCTGTAATGAGCGTCCTGCAGGACATGATGAGACGGATCTGACGAGTTAAATCCTTCTCAGGATGCTTTAAAGCAGAGCGTCATTGTTTCCCTGCAGTATTAATCACTGCTAAATAAATTCATGTGCTCGTTTTAAGATGCCGCCACTGATTTCAATAACAAACCCCACTTTATCATAATGGCTCCCCTGCTGCCGCCGCCGCGTGCATCGGCCGGGAAGACGGCGCCTCGCCATCAGCCAGCACCGTTCCACTGTCATGTAAATAAAAGAAGACGCCGTATTCAAACCTGATCACGCAAACAGGACCTGAATAAAGACTGGAGACAACGAGAGGAGGACAATGACTGCAGAGCTCACGACGTCGACATAACAGTGATTGTGATACGAGCTGCTGTGTGAAAAGTGCAGCTGAATATGCAACAGATGTATAATTTAAAACACACAGCGTCTTCAACTGCACCTGGACAACAGGTGTGTGTTTAACACGTCCTCACCGATCCGTCCTCATTTCAGAGCCCAATGAATTCACTGAACCTTCAGTCTGCAGCCCTGAACTACAGCTGATGTGACACTGAAACCTCGTCTGAGCCTTTCCAGTGTGACGACGAGCGAACGTGATCCAGTGAACAAACAGATCAGGTCAATACAGAGGCTTCGACATCAAACACACACACACACACACACACACACACACACACACACACACACACACACACAGGACACGTCAGCTGTTCAAAAAGCTGCTGCTGTCCGGAAACGTTCAGCACTTCTGTTCCAGAAGAACCAACAGCGAAACCTCCAGCTGCATGAAGCCTTCAAACAAGTCTGCATGAAGAAATGACATGTTTAGGGCGGTGGACACACACTCTGTGTCAACTCCATGAAGAAGACACAACGCAATAAACGCAAAGTGCCAGGGAGGCATAAACCTCGTTATATGGCCTTTTATGAGCTGCCGCTGCTCCTCCATTGGTTTGTTAATGTAAACAGAGCTGAGGCTGCTCTCTGCCTCGACACTCAGGCTGAAGAAAGAGCAAACCTTCCTCATTAGCAACCAATCATGTGGAATTAACACTAATGACGTGCGTGTCTTTAGCCGCGTGTGTGTGTGTGTGTGTGATGTTTTATTAATGAGATTTAACGTTTCCTCTGTGGCAGCCGTGACTCAGATCATAATAAACCTGGACGTTCTGGTGGGATCTCTCGCTCTGACAGTGATTTAGCTTGTTTTTTCTCATGAACTGAGTGACTCTGTGACCCTGAGCAGGATAAAAAGGTTCAGTGGATGAATGGATGGATGCAGCCAGCTGAAAGGAGAAAGGAAAGCAGCACAGTTTGGCCTTTAGAGCTTTCATTTTCTGCCGTGAAGCCCAGCGGTTTGAAAATCCGTTGGTTTACAGTCTAACACAAAATGCTGCTTCGTTTTAAATCAAGCCTCAGTCCACAGAGCCTATCAGGACTCTTTAAAGTCTCATGTTTCAGCTTCTGTTTAGAGAAATATCTCCAGCAGAGCTGCAGCCACATCACTCTGATTTCAGCCCAAAATGCTCTGTGGATAATGGATGATTTCACTTTATTTATCATTATAGGGCAGTGGATAAAAAACAACATTAGAATTACAGCACAGTAATGTCAAACATTTATGACATTTATTCCAAAGCTGTGTTAAAAATTAACCTGAACACGGCCGACGTCGATACAGCGGAGCAGGAGTCGCTTTAGGTGTCTACCACAGGACAAACTCACGAGACACAAAGCTGTCCAGAGGGCAGAAGCTACGTGAACGGCAGTGCTGATCGATAAATCGAACTAACGATGAACGCAGCATGAAAGATGACCTGAAGTATGAAAAATCACTTAATTTAGAGACTCAGCATGCAAACACATGGAGGTCTGCACACATGGTCCAAGCATCCATGTGCAGTTTGTCCAATGTGTTTGTGTCCACTTCTTCAGTGGACATCAGCTCTTCAGTGTTTGAGTCCACGTTAGCAGTGGAGCTGTTAGCTGTGTGGCTAACGTGCACACTGCTGTTTGTTATCTATCACAGATCATATCTGTCTATCTGCAGGTCACAGGTGAGGTCTGTATACACCTGCTTCCGTCACAGCTGATTCGTGGCCGCAGCGTTTCCTTCAGTTTGCAGGTTTTATTCTGAAACCACCAGGATCCAGCAGCGAAGACCAGCTCAGAGCTGCAGAACCAGCAGCCGCCAGGTGGACCAGTGAGCGACCTGGAGGCTCCACGCTGTCGTTCTGTCGTTGGATGAATGAGTTGCGTGACCTACATTCTTTCTTCATCTACATGAGAACTGGATGTGTGTTTAATATGCTGACTGTGTGTGTGTGTGTGTATGTGTGTGTGTGTGTTAGAGGTCAGAGCCTGAGTTACTCTTCAACCTCACAGCTCTGCAGTGTTCAGAGGGACCAGTGGAGCAGAAACGACGTCCACAAACAAACCTGTGACATTATTCTGCTGTTGGGACTTTAAACAGTCACCAGCTCTCTCTCACACACACACACACACACACACACACACACACACACACACACACCATCATAACTACAGTGTCTCTACTGATCACACTATGCTCAGTATCATCATATGACAGACAGATGTCATATTTAGGCTAAAGGCCGTACCTGCACATGTTTGTGTACTTATACTTTAATGTACTACTTTCTAGTTTATAATGTACTCACTTTACTGTAAATGGTACACAGCTCACAGCAGTAAAAGCAGACCTGGTGCTCCCAGTGGAACTCAAACCAGCCTCACGGGTCTCTCATGAAGCTCATGGTGCTTTTTAAGCACAGCGTCCTCTTTGAGACCAGGAAGTCCAGAGACGATCACAAACTGCTGCTGACAAAATAAAAGCCCTCACATGTGTGAGACATCCAGCCTGACCTCACAGAGTCTGTGTGAACACTGCTGTCACAGTCTGTGATCCTCAGCTTCACATGAAGTGACTTTGAGCTGCTTGAAGTCATTTTTCCGTCCGTGCAGCTCTGACTGAAGACACTGCAGACTGCAGCCACCATGACGCCTCCGCCTCCTGAGCTACCTGCAGCCACTCATTATGGAACTCCATGGGTAATATTGATGAATTCATTAATAATCAATCATCGAATTATGAACCTAACCAAGAATTTAAATAATGAAAAACCGCAGAATTGATATAAATGAACCAATGCGATTTCACTGATATTGAAGCAGCTTCATTCAATATAAACAATAATGATGATGATGATTACTGAAATAATTATCTATGAATTTCTGGCATTGTGATCACATCCATTTTAAAAATGACTTTTTTAAACTGCTCATGTCACTTTTCCTCCTGTCAAACATCATTAAAGTCATTCTGTCCACTCAGACATTATTCTGTGAGGACGCATCACTTCATCTGAACTTCTCCGTTCGACTCTTTTCGGACTGAACGCTCTTTCTTTCGTCTTATTTCGTTTCTTTTTCATGAACACTGTTTGCTGCCGCCTCCGCGGAGTTCAGGCTGTCCTACCTTCTGAATCCTACCGTCCACGTCCAGGTAAATAACGCGGTAGGAGGATGAAGCGGAGCCCATGGTCCCCTGTCCTCTCCGCCGCGTCGGTGCGTCACTGTGCGGTTCCTGCTCCGCGTCGTCGCTCCGTTCCGACTCCCACCGCCGTTAAACACACCGAGGGGGGGTCAGAGGGGAGTCAGCGGGCCGACAACATCCCACCCGCCTGCCTGCCTGTCAAACACACCGGCGCCCAGTCGAACTCTTCTCCTCTTCCTCTCTCCGCTCTGTCACCTGGCTACCTGAACGCATCTCATAAAGACTGGCCGCGCGCGTCCCCGCCTCCAGAGCCCCGCGCGCTCTCCGGGCACGCTCTCTCCCTCTCTCTCAGTCTGACTGAGACTGAGACACACACACACACACACACACACACACACACACACACACACACACACATTTGCACAGGTAAATTGCTTCGTGTGTTTTTGCGTGGAGCACCTGGGGGAGATCTGTTGTAACGTCTCCATTTCCACCAATCAGGGAGAAGACTGAGTGATGTCACGCGGCCCCCTCATCTAAGGTGACACAACAAAGACGGAGTCACTCAGACTCAGGCGGAAC
Organism: Chaetodon trifasciatus; assembly: GCA_037975065.1. Classification (NCBI taxonomy): domain Eukaryota; kingdom Metazoa; phylum Chordata; class Actinopteri; order Chaetodontiformes; family Chaetodontidae; genus Chaetodon; species Chaetodon trifasciatus. The sequence continues at coordinate 1,727,916 of JBBMOE010000055.1, read as the reverse complement.
AAAAGTAAAAGTACTTATACTACAGTGTGGAAATACTAACAGGAACAGAAGTATTAGCATGAAAATATTCTTCAGGTAACAAAAGTAAAAGTACTCATGAAGAATCCTGTGCTTTATTTCTGAATGTGTTCTTTACTTTAATGTAGCGGATAGATAATTGGTCCATCACATGTAAACAGGTTCAAAGTGGTGCATTCACGGTCCCCAGAGGATGCATGGCGGTGAGTTCAATGATCCTGAGTGTTTCTCCAGCGCCACCACGAGGCTCACCTTCGTGGCTTTCAGTCAAACGTCTCCACAGACGAGTGTGACGAAATTCAGCATCAGCAGTCGTTCGTGGTCCAATCAGGATGAACCGTTCAGTGATGGTCAAACTCCATTTGATTTCAATTCTTACAAAACTGATAGAAATTCAACCTCAGCGACTTGAGTGCTAATTAGCAAATGTTAGCATGCTAATGAACATGAACATCAGCATGTTAGCATGTTTAGCTCCAGCTGGACTTTTCCCTTTGTTTTCACTTCCTGTTTATTCTCGCTGTTTTTTTTAAATTTACCTTTATTCTCTTGATTCTACTTAAATCTGAATCTATTTCTCCAATTTATTCAGCCTGCAGATAAAAAAGCTTTTTTTTGATTATTGATCTTGACCATTATTACAAAAAATCGAGGCGATTAACAGAAGCCAAAAGGATTTCAGCACCCAGGCGTCCCTGGTTCGTTCTTATTAATGGATTATGACTAATCTATAAAGAATAAATGACTCATTCATCAACACATCCACTGATTTCTACACCTTTGATGACCGGCACCGCAGGAAGTGGAATCCACATTTCTACTGGTGACTTTCTCTTTTCCTCTTTGTTCAATTTCTGACACTTGAAGGTTTTCTGGATTCAGATCTTTTATTTTTATCTTTCTGCTCCTTGTTCCTCCTCGCTGACATTTTGTGGCTTTGCAGTGCAGAGGGGGAAAGCAGGGACGCCTCTGCTTTCAGGTGGAAGCCATTACTGGATGATCCATCCATCACGGCCACGAGAGAAGAGGTAAAACAGGCAAACACAGGCTGTGGGGTAATTTTCAATGAGTCACTGCAACACCCAACAGACAAGAGGACCTCTGCTGTGAAGCCACATTAAATCCCATCAAAGCTGAAGCCTGAACTCTCAGGCACTGAGAGGAGGAGGTGTGATGGAGGCGCAGGGGTTACGAACTGACTCCTGGGACCTGAAGGTTCAGGCAAACAGCTGAGTGGGATCAGAAAAATGATTCACTTTCGTCCTGAGATTCAGAGAAGACTGAAACTGATTTCACGTCTGTGTTAAATATGGAGTAAGAGCAGCTTAGCAATTAGCTTAGCATGGCATAACGAGTGGTGGCAGGGGGACACAGCTGGTCTGGTTGTCTCAAAGTTCAGAGACATCCACCGACGCCTCGAAGCTCCACGTTCTTATCGTTCAATCCAAACTCAAAATGTTTTTATTGTTGGCAGTCGAGAGAAAAAACGATGAATTAATCATTCGCCTCAAGCAGCGAGTCAGGCTAGCTGTTTCCCTTCGCTTCCAGTCTTTATGCTAAGCTAAGCTAAGATTTTTTCCATGCAGAGTCGCTGAGGGAAGGATCACAGAAGAAAATCAGCTTTAACCTCTCAACACATATTTCCAAACGTTTTGCTCACAAACTGGAACATTTGGCCGCAGACGGCGAGTTTTGGATTTAGTGATCAGATCAGGATCAAGGTCCTCGTCTGTGCATGTGTGTGTGATCTCTGGTCTGCCTGTGTCACTGAGTGGGTTTCTGTCTGTCAGGATTCAGCATTTCAGCTGACAGCTGCCACCTGCAGCTGAGCCTGAAGGCCCCTCCACGCCAGCCAGACGCATTCAGCCGGTCTGCAGCAGCACCAGCCGAGGGCCATCAAACACACGACCCCGAAGGAGTTCAGCGAGGAAACAAATGGTTTTCCTTTCCCATGATGCTTTGGGTCCATTAGCAGAGAAGCAGGGAAACGTTTTGATATGTTTTTATTTGTACAAAAATCAACTTCCCAGACAAACAAACAAACAAACAAACAAACAAACAAGGCACACGATGCTTCAAGTACAAGGCGACCACGGACACGTCATAAATATACACCTGTGCTCTTGTTCTAAGAGGACGGACTGCTGTCAATGCTACCACCAGGACAGGAAGTCCTCCCACAGTTCAACATATACATTATTTAACATCACCTGTGTCTTTTACGGCCAATAAATTAACAGGATACAATCATAAATAGAGACAAATCAGCTTTTCTCTGCCTTCGCTTTTTGATTTTCAAATAATTTTTAAGATCAGATGTCAGAAGAGATTCAGTCACTGCGACCACGGACTTTAACATTGCACTGCAAAACCAATCCATGAGGTCAAGAGCTTTACATTCAGAGCATCTCAGACAGAAAAACAGACATTACGATCCGCAGGCTTCATATAAAAATACAACTTTGGTGCCTTCATTTCATCACAGAATCAGAAACCAGCACAAACGGAATAACTTACACGACTTTCAAAATAAAGCAGTCTCTTATTTAAGTTATGACGCCCACAGTCTCTTTGGTTCAGTAAGGCAAAGGTGACGGGAAACAGTCCACAGGACGGAGGGCGGAGCAGGGCGGAGGAGGGCGGAGCAGGGCGGAGGAGGGCGGAGCGTCAGAGCCCCTTCACGGACACACAGCATCACCTTGAACGACAGCCGGTCTGACCTGGTTTCTAACAGAGCGCCTCGTCATTGCATCCATGTGAACAGCAGATTCAGATTAAAGGGTCAGTTCACAGGTTTCCTCTCGTCCCTCAGCTGCTTCCTGTCCATTGTCTCCGAGCGGACGGTTTTGGTCCATTTGTCCAGGAGGACGTTTCTGCCTTCGGCCCGACTTGGCACAAATTTTGATCAAAAGATTAAAATGTGACATTTCAAAATGGCAGTGAATGCGAGCACATGCAGAGACGCTGTCTGAAGCTCTGCTGATGACAGAACACAGCGGGACAGACGATGCTGTCCAAAGCTGTCTTCTAACGTCCACTGATCTGGAGGCAGCTCAGACTTCAGCTGTGTGACGTCTATCAGACTTTGTGTGAACTGACCCTTTAAAGGCTGTCGTTTCCAAGCAGAAGCTAAACGTTCTGTGAGGGTTAAACACAACGTTTGTCCTGGAGAAATAAAAAGAAAAGCTGATCTTCAACCAGTCGTTTTTCCTCCTTTTCGTTCACAGAATTCTGACACAACCATGTGACACCTCACAGCCAATGAATGACATCAGCAACAGCCGGATCTCAGAGCGAGTCCACAGGGATTCAGGCGCTAACGGCAGGAAGTTAGCCTAGCTTGGCTGCTACGTGCTAACAAGCTAACTTTGACACTGAATTAAAACATCGTTTCTCGACGTGACGGATCAAAGCGAGTCCGACCGAGGCACTGACGTGAGTTTCTGTTTCTCCTCAGTCTGACGTCGTGTTCACGAGGTCAGCTTCCTGTTTGGAGAGGGGAGGGGCTGTTCTGTCCTGACCAATCATCAGTCAGTGTTGCATCTGTTCAGTTTAGGTTAACGTTCTTGACAACAATCAGAGATGCAGATTTAAGAGTTAAAACGCAGGAGGACGCAGTCATGGAAGCTGCTGCTTCAAACACCCAAAAGAAATAACTTAAAGTCAAAGTAAGGCGAGCTTTGAGTCGACTGAGCAGGCGATGTGTGTGAGCTCGACTCGGGTGGAGGAGGAGGTGAAACCAGGAAGTGTGTGTGTGCTTCATGTCTGGAGTCCAGGACGGTCCGGTCCCCCTCATGCTTGGACCAGCGGCTGCGATGCCCTCGGTGCTCCCGCGTGGAGGAGGTGCAATCAAAGTGCTCAGTGCTCCTTCAGCCTGAGAAGCACAGACAAACATTAACGGCACGTTGATGAGCTGAGTGTCGTCAACTTTTACAGCCGTGAGCTTTCAGCTCAGGAGGTCTGAAGCTGCTGCGCACCAAGCAACACGAGAGACAAACCAGACTGTTAAAGGACACGTTTTGAGTCCTGCTCAGAACATCTGAGGACTCTCAGCTGAGGCCAGAGCGGTCGTGTGACGACGTCACAGAGCAGCTCGTTAACGCTGCGAGCTAAAAAAAGACCTACCTGCTCTGAGAATGCAGGTCAGTCGTGTTTCACCTGGAGCTGTGGGTCAGTGCCAGCGTCTCCGCTCACACACTCATTAACCTGCAGCTGTGTTTTCATTCTTACATTCTGTCCTAATGCTTTTTCTGCACCTTCTGTTCTGGCTGCTCCCTCCTCGGCCCTCCAGGGCCTCCCGTTTGAGCCCGTTGATCCTCACCTTAAATAACTCCATAATCAATAGATCTACACGCACCACAGCGCTGGCAGGGCGACGCTGAAGGTGGAGGCTTGATGACCAGACGTGTGTGCAGATGTTTGATGTTTGTTCACGTGTTTTTGGTAATTTACTGATGCAGCTAACTGAGCAGGATCATGACGACAGATGGAAAACTGTAAACTAACAACAGCACGATGGAAAAACACACACATTTACAGGACGAGCACTGCAGCACAGGAAGTACTCTGATGAAATAAAACACAAACAGCACACAGAGAGAGAGGACAGCAGGACTTACTCCACAGCTGAGATGGGACGAGATTTACTCGAGGCCTGCTCCTTCGTCACCAGTCGGAGCAAAAGCTGCAAACACACAACGTCAAATATTAGCTCATGTATTGATTTATCACAGCTTTCAGTGTCTCGGCTGTGTGAAACACTGTCCTGCTGCGGACCAGGACAGGACAACCAGAACAATGAGCTAAGAGAAGCTAAAAAGCTCCAAGAAGCTGAGGAGGGTGAGGCGAACAGTGGTCAGATGGTTGCAATCTACAACCTCACCACTAGATGGCACTAAGTCCTGCACACTGGTCCTTTAAGGCCCACATGCATTAAGGTCAGGTTATTAAGACTGTCATTCAATAACAGGCATCACTAAGTGATGAAAGAGTCAATGATGCTGCTGGTAGTTGTATACACGCACAGGTAAGGACACCTGTGATGTTTATGGGTTTTTAGGCACTCACCAACAGAGCCAAGAAGTCCGCCGTCATCAGCATGTAGAAGACCTGATCCCAGCCGCCTGCAGACAGCAGCCCGGCCAGCAGGGGGCCCAGCGCCGCACCTGACGCACAAACACGACCAGGATCATTCGTCTGTGTGTGTGTGTGTGTGTGTGTGTGTGTGTGTGTGTGTGTGTGTGTGTGTGTGTTTGACTCAGGTGAGTCTCAGAGGTAACAGCAGAGCAGTGAGAGGTGAAGTTGGCGATCTCAAAGCAGCTGCTGCTGGTGACACTGACCTACAGATCCTGTGCCGTCGATGATGGCGGTGACCGTCGACAGCGCTCTGGCGTTGCCTTTCAGACTCTTGTGGGTCCCCTGGGGTCAAAGGTCAGAGGGAGAGCGGAATGAGAGGGGGGGCTGTGCGGGTTGAGTAAATGTGAATTGAGCAGGCCGGAGGTGAACGTGCTTACCAGGTCTGCAGACACTGCGGTCGTGATGAGGGCGTACGGCCCGTTCACCAGCCCTCCGCTCACCAGCAGCATGCCTGGGAAACACACAGCGGCTCGGTTACGTCTCCAACGGTTTCTACAGCCGCCAAACTCCACAAAAACAACTTCAGTGTGGAGAAACCCTGACGACGATTATCCCACATCAGAGCTGCTGCATCACACCGCCTCGCCTCAGTGTAATGACATTTACAAAGTCCCTGGAGCGCAGCGGGAGGCTAACGAGCTGCAGCTCGACCGTCACGAGCTCATTAAGGCTCGACTAACCGACCAATCAGGGCTGATGCTCTGACAAACTGAGCCAGGTCGCCTGACCTTATTTGTGTGGATGAGCAGCTGGACGCACAGATTCACTCAACATCTCTGTGTTGATGTGATGTGTTCAGGAACACTCAGGAAAAGACAAACACTTCAGAGCACACGCCCACATTCAAGACAGCAACACACATCGACTGTACAACACCTCGAAGTGACGACACTGAATCTGTCTGGAACGTGACACGTCATGCATGTCGTCTGCAGGCTTCGTCGCTCAGCGAGGGATTTATTCTACGGCTGGAGGATAATTTCACGTCAGCCGCTGCAGACAAATCAAACTTACTCTCTGTGTGGATCCGTCCAGCAGATCACAGAGAAAGTGTTTCCTCCAGTGGAGCAGCTGTGCGGTAAATCACGTCTGATTGGCTGTTATTCCTCTCCTCACGCACATGAACTCAGCACTTCAGAGCTCTGTTAAAGGTCAGTGCTGCTCTGAGGAAGTGAGTCACGACACAAACCAGTCCCATCCTTCACTTTGCGCCTCCTCGGTCGGCTCTTTGGAGCTCTCTGAGGCGGAGCGGCAGCGTGCTGCTGCCACACGACTGAAGAAAATTGGCTTGTTTAAACCTGAAAAGTGACGACTTTTCTCTGAAAATACATGTTTCATTGTAGTGAGAAACATATTTCATGAGAACGTAAAAAATCTCATTAAGAAAGTGAGAAAACTGTTTTTTGTGCAGTCAGATCAGAACAGGTTCACTCCTCTTCGTCACTCCTCAAATCCACAGCTGAGTGATTTTCTGTCCATGGACTGATGAGTGAGTGAACGAATCATGTAATCATTCAGCAGACTCACCGATGGTCGGGCCCAAGCCGAACTCGCTGATCATGGAGAAGCCGTAGAGCTGCAGGGGAAGACAAAGACCACGTCAGCGCGCTCACGTTCACACGTCTGAGTGACCAGCAGGGGGCGCCGCATGCACACAGACGCACGAGGAGCTGCTCTAACGTGCTGCAGGGAAACCTGACTGACATCTAAACTCAGAGTTACACATCGAATGAATGAATGAATGAATGAACGCAGAGGAAACTTACTGTGGGAGCAGCCAGCAGCAACATGACTGCACAGGTGGTGGCTCTCTTCCCCAGTTTATCAGAGATCACACCTGCCAAGATCCCCCCTGTGCACGCACACACGCACGCACACACACACACACACACACACACGCACGCACGCACACACACACACACACACACACACACACACACACAAAATAATCTATTACCTCCAGGAAAATAGCATCTTATTAACAATAATGCACAAAAGTAAGTAAATACTGCCAGTAAGTGAATGTGTGACGCACACACACACACACACACACACACACACACACACACACACACACACACACACACACACCTCTCTTTCTCTCTAGAGATAAGAGCAAGATAAAAGGAAAGTGTGAACAAAAGCACCTACCCACTATTCCTCCCACATCAAACAGGGTGGAGAGATCTCCAGCTTTCTTGGCATCTAGGTGAGCTGAGAAACACACACACACACACACACACACACACACACACACACACAGAATAATCTATCATCTCTCTTTTGTCTGACACTCGAGTGGTGTAATCAGCCGCTTTGCCTTCATGCTGAACTTCAGCACAATAACAAGGCGACATGACTCAGACGACCACAGAGAGGCGCCGCGCTGACACACGCCATCAGCTCGGCGATCACGTGACAGGTGACGCTACAAGCTGTGTGCCTTTACTTATTCATCATAGACCACAATCACAGACGATGTTCAGCAGCTGATTGGTGAAGCAGCTCTGCAGCCTGATCCTGTGTCTGAAGTCCATGTTTGCTGCCTCACCCAGCTGGACTGTGGAGAAACACCACATGACTAACGGCTGACGTTCGGTTCGGTCCTCACCTGCTTTGGTGATGTAGAGCGGCAGCCAGAACAGGAAGGTGTAGCTGACCAGCTTTGCAAACAGCAGACACAGAGAGAACTCGACCACTCCCTGCAGAGACCAACAGCAAACACATGAGGAAAAGGTGGAGGAGACCTTCAGTGACGGACGGACACCTGCCTGCTTTCACCGCCCGACCCTGGAATACCTTCACCTGCTGGACCCGTTCTTGGACCGACGTGCATCAGGTGACACACACGACTCCACATGAACATCAGGTGTGTAAATAAGAAGCTGTTTGCTAACATTCAACATAACTTTACAGGCGACATGCAGCATTAAAGCAGCAGCAGCATGTCCTCAGATCACTGACTGATGGAGGACGGATGTGTGTGTGTGTGTGTGTGTGCGTGTGCGTGACTGACCGGTATGCGTAAAGCTCCCATGAAGCTGATGGGGGACGGCTCGGAATCCCTCTTCACCACCACGACCGGCTGCACGGGGACACAGACGCTGTCTCTGGGCAGCAGCAGCTCCGTGTCGTAACTCTGGAGGGGACACGAGACAAAGACCGGGGCCGGACAGCCAACGGCCAATCAGTGGCGGAGCCTTTGGGAGGGTTTTTAACGGTCCGGTGATTTTAACACAGACAGTTTAATCAGCTGAGTTCATGCGGATGATTTGAAATCCTCAAACTGTGACAGCACATGAAAGACAAGAAACCGATTAAAGCACCAACATTTGATTCCGACGTAAACCAGCCACAAACACACAAATCAAGCGTTAAACTGGGACTGGTTCGACCCATTTGAGGTAACAGACGGGCCGGGGTCACCGTACACCTGAACGCATCACGAGGCTGAACCAGACCCAGCCATCATTTCAAGAAGGGTCCAGAAACCCCGAGGCTGGATCCAGACGTCCCGACGCCCCCGCCAGAGAACAGGAGCCACAGATCTTGAACACGTGTTACTGCTGAGCCGCCAAGGCTGGGGGGGGCGGGGGGGCGGGGGGCCTCTGGATCCGGCCTCAGGATCAGACAACACCTGGCAGGCTGAGACTGACCTTCCTGTTCTGAGCACTATCCCTGTACCAGCTGAACACCTGAGTGGATCACAGCGACATGTTAGTGACTGCAGGGTCGAGCAGGAACATCCTCATTACAGCACGAAGAGCGGCCACTTCATTAGGTACACCTGTGCCACCTGCACTAAGGTTTCACTGAGAGGTCTCTCAGGCTGTTTCTCTGCCGCCTGGCTTTGGTTTGGTTTGTGTTATTACACCACAAAACAACAACAGACGCAGATGAAAGTGTTCATTTTTCCTTTAAAAACCCCGAAAACGACGGGCTCATTCATCAACATTACATCTGAAGTTTTAGTCATTTCTCTTCCCTCATCTCACCGTTTGCTGAAGCAAGGTGATGTCACATCCTTCTGTGCACCAATCAGGATTTAGCATCATTTAAATCAGAAGCAGATGAGTTTTAAGGATTTTTGATCTGTCAATCAAAACTCTTTATGAATAACAAATGAGAAAAAACTCATATTTAAAGCCAAAAAATGCACACACACACACACACACACACACACACAGTCACTGACAGTACAACACATAATGCATTAACACACACCTGGGCTTTGTTGTCCTTGTACTGCAGACACACCTCAGTGTGTTCGTTCACACCGTTCCAACTCTGCTCGAAGAGACAACAGATCGCATTATTGTCATCGTTATCATTGTTGCAATTATAATAATAATAATTATTATTATTATTATTGTTCTTATTATTACTGCCACTGCTGTCTCTGTGGTTTGACATCTCTTTTATTGTCTTGTAGGCAAGGTCTTGTATATGAAGGTATGTGTGTGTGTGTGTGTGTGTGTGTGTGTGTATGTGTGTGTGTCAGCTGCTGCTTGAGAGACACACAGGTGGTGACTGTAGCGATGGCGACGGTTGTCATGCATCATGTACGTCCCCTCACACTACAACTCAACGTGCCTCTCAGTCAGACCCTGAGTGTGTGTGTGTGTGTGTGTGTGTGTGTGTGTGTGAGTCACATGTTCGAGCTGCAGCAAACATGTGGACGTCTGAGGTGACTCCATTTGCATAACTCAGGATGTACTCACACTCTTGGCTGGAGAAGAAGTTTGAGCATACATGCTCTTCAGGTCATTTGGATCTGGAGGGAGAAAATGAAATCAGGTTAATCTGAAATCCTCCGTTCACAGTCGGATCTTCAGCCGGCCTGCAGACTGAACGTCTCAGCTAACGACGCTCTGCTAAAGACGCTCAGCTAACAACGTTCAGCTAACAACGCTCAGCTAACAACGCTCAGCTAACAACGCTCAGCTAACGACGTTCAGCTAACGACGCTCGGCTAAAGACGTTCAGTTAACGACGCTTAACTAAAGACACCCAACTAACGACGCTCAGCTAACGACGTTCAGCTAACGACGCTCGGCTAAAGACGTTCAGTTAACGACGCTTAACTACAGACACCCAGCTAACGATGCTCAGCTGAAGACGCTCAGCTAACGACACTCGGCTAACGATGCTCAGCTAACAACGCTTAGCTAAAGACGTTCAGCTAACAACATTCAGTTAACGACGCTCTGCTAAAGACGTTTAGCTAACGACGCTCAGCTAACGACGCTCAGCTAAAGACATTTAGCTAACGACGCTCAGCTAACGACGCTCAGCTAACGACGCTCAGCTTAAGACGTTTAGCTAACAACGCTCGGCAAACAACGCTCAGCTAACGACGATCAGCTAACGACACTCGGCTAACGATGCTCAGCTAACGACGCTTAGCTAAAGACGTTTAGCTAACAATGCTCAACTAACGACGCTTAGCTAAAGACGCTCAGCTAACGATGCTCGGCTAAAGATGTTTAGCTAACGACGCTCAGCTAAAGACGTTTAGCTAACGACGCTCGGCTAACGACGCTCGGCTAACAACTCTCTTTATGCCGTTAAAACATGTCCTTTGACCAAATTCACACCTGTAGTGTGAGAATTAGCACACTGCTAAGGAGGAAAAGCTGAAAGCCCTCCAGCCAATCACGAGGCTGTACTCACGCTCGATGAGGAAGAGGAAGCAGACGACGCCCATGGCTGCGATGATGAGGCCCGGGACGATGAAGGACATGCCCCAGTTGGAGGAGACCCAGTAGCCGGCGATCAGCGAGCCCAGGATGTTTCCCACTGAGGTGTGGGAGTTCCACAGCCCCATGATGAGTCCACGCCTGGGAGGAAGACAGCGATGAAGGCTTTCAAGCTGTTTGACAGAACAGCCTGCCGGTGGGACGTTCATGCAGGACGACCAGACCTTACCTTCCCTTTCCAAACCAGTTGCTGATGCAGGTCACCACACTGGGCCAGCCGGTGGTCTGGACCAAGCCGTTGGCCACCTGAAGTCATGAGAGGGTGAATGAGGACAGGTGTCAGGTGAAACACATGGTTTCTGTATGGGGGGTTCCCACTGTGGCTACATAACCAGCATCTGTGAGCAAAACGCTTCCTCCCTCCACCAATCACACGTCAGCTCTCTAACTTGAGGTGCTTCATGATTTGCTGATGTGTTATGACGTGTCTCACCTGGACAAATATGTAGAAGCCCAGGCTGTGGATGTTGTAGACGTAGCCCAGTCCAAACAGGCAGGTGAACAGGCCGCTGGTGAGCATGCCCACGGTCAGGTAGAGCCGGATGGGCAGGCGCTCCCCGATGATGCCGCTGCAGGAAACACGACAGCTTACAACAACAACTGCGTCTGAATGTTGATAAGAATTAAAAGCTAAATGCTCTCTGAAAGGGTGAACGTGTCTCATGGTCTTTCCTTCAGCTTCCTCCTGTCTCTGTTACCTGAGGTACATTCCCACGGCGTAGGCGCAGAGGAAGGAGTAGTCCATGGCTCCCAGCAGCTGCTTGTAGTTCCTTTTATCTGAGAAGAGAAGAAGAAGTGTTGAGTTCAGGACACCCTCAGCTGGTCTTCATGCAGGTTCTACAGAAAACGAGCCGTGGAAGCAGCTTGAAACCCCCCAAAAACCCTGAAATGTCAAGAAACAAAGCAGAAACAAACCGAAAGGCTTCCAGCTACAGTCCACGTCCGCGTGCAGAGACGGCAGGGGGGGCTGCTGGCTGCCGACGGCGGCGGCGGCGGCGGCAATGGTGGCGGCTTCACTGACAGATGAGCAGTTCTTATGGAGCTCGCTCTGTCAACAGGAAACGAGTCAGCAGGAAGCTTCACTTCAGTTTGGTGTTAACTGTGTACTGCAGTGATTTAATGAGGCTTCAAAATAAAAGCCCTCCAGCAGAAAACACTTCCTGTGGAAAATGACTAAGTTGGAGGTTCAGCACTTTAAATGCAGATTCTGCTCGAGGCTGAAGTCTTATTTATTATTTTGCTGTTAAACTTTAGAAGAAAAAAGTTAAATCTTTAAGATAAAGCTGGTGTGTGCTCCGGCGTCCTGATCGTGGCGCTCACACTGTCATTCATTAAGTTCCACTCGGGAGGAGCTGAGTCACGCTCCACCCCCGGAGGCAGTGGAACGTGTTCTACAGAGAACCACGGCAACGAGCGCGTTACCTTGACGATGCTAATGGGTTTCCTGGAGAGGTGGAAGCTGGTGTAGAGCAGGAAGGTGAGGATGAAGGTGAGAGCTCTGTACCTGCAGAGAGGAGACACAAGAGGGCAGCACTGAGAGCTGAGGGACCGGAGGACACCCCCCCCCCCACTTCAGACAAAGCACTCATCATTACGCCACATCGTGAAGCAGCACCTGATGCAACACAGTTAAAGGTGTGTGTCTGACGTTCAGCCTCTACCGGTCCGTTTACGTAACGAGCAAACAGAAAAGCTGCGTAATCACCAGCCAGACCGTCCGTCCTCCCACAGCTGGCAGGCTGATTACCACACAGTGGACGACAGGGGACACATTGTGAAAGGTTTAAGCACACAGAGAATAAGCTGTTTAAGCAGCGGCTGAACAATGAGACGGCCGTCCTGCAGACTTGCTCCTCATGAAAGACAACGTGTGGGCTGGCAGCTGGATCACAAGGCGGTCCAGAGAGACAGGGAGTCCACGAGGAGGTGAGCAGGGACCGGGACAGACATCACAAAAGAACGCTGACTGAACCAAACATAAAAACAAACACATGAGCTCGCCGCTGGCCGACGTTACACCCTCCTACGGTTTCATGCATGCAGGACATCCTGTTGCTCGAATGTTTGCTTTGGTTTGTGTTTCTGTTTGTCTGCGAGGCACAGAGTCCTCGTCCGTCCTGCAGCACAGACAGAGACGGACCAAAGTTTGAGAAGACACACATTCTTATGAAACAGCAGGTCGGCGTGCTGCGTGTGTGTCACAGTGTGTGTCCTCACTGACAGATAACAACAGCTGGAAGGACCCAGCTGTCACTCAACACGCTGCATGCTAACGCTGCTAAAATGATCCAAATCACAGTTTAACCTCCTGCACCTTCACAGCTGAGACGCTTCAAACGGCCTCATAAGACTGATGCTGCAACATGAAACTCCTGCCATAACAAATCTGTCATTAAGAACAAGCGCTTGGCTCTGATTGGCCGGCACATGTCCCAGCAAAGACTCCCTGAGCAGTTCAAACCAATCAGCCACGAAATGTGCATGAGGGCTGAGCCACGGTTTGAATTCCACGTTACCAGCAGCATGTTCAGGAGGGTGGAGGTGACCGGGGGCTGTTATCGATCAATAAGCAGAGATCAGAGGGCAGACCAGCTGATCAGAGACGACCAGCAGAGCGCTGACTCCTCACCGATGGCATCACATCACTTTCAGTTCATCTGAGCAGCCTGAAGAGAACAGCTGACGTTTCCCTTCATGAGCGTCTGTCTGTACTTTTATGGGCATCACAGTGTGTTAAACTGACCGTTTATGGCTCCGAGGCATCAATCAAAGTCACGTATCAGGACCCTGTCGGGTTCTCCTGAGAGGTCTGAACAGTAAATCAGAGGGTAATTTCTGTTTGTTAACGCGCCGCCATGAGGTGTGAGACGCTGCTGCTGCGTTCACTGCTCTTTGATCTCTAAGGCAGTAAAACTGTTCATTAGCAGCACTGTGATGCAACACCACCCGCCTCCCTCCACCTCGACACACACATGCTACACACTTCACACATGTGCGGGAGGACAACTTCAGGCGGGACGAGACGGCGCTCTGAAGATAAAGTGGAGGAACGAGACGCTCTGGATGAAGATTTGATAAGACGTGAGCGAGACATGAGGACGGCTCCTGTCCGAGCACTCCTGGTGCTCGTCCACAGGAGCGTCCTCCACACAAAGACACTGCTCAGCGTCCTGATGTGGTCCAAGAGCAGGCTCTCGTTCCTTTAGTGGACCCTGCACACGCTTCCTTCAGTGTGTGTACAGCACTGCAGGCACATTCTACATTTTTCTTATCCAAAGCCTGAATTTATCCAAAAAGTGCATTTGCTGGGAACTATTTTCAGCTGCGGATTAATCCACATTTGGTGCTCGAGTGAGTATTTCCAGAAGCAGGATGGAGTCAAAATAAAGAGTGTGTGTGCTGAAGGACATTATGATCATAAAAATCATTAAATGAAATTATTTTCCTGTATGTGGACATGTGTTGCAGCTTTGAGCAGCGCGCTCTGAATAAAGACCATCATCATAAATTATCATTGTGTCCGTCAGAGCAGCGGCGTGGCTCATGGTGCCATCAGTGATTCACACTCGGCTGTGCTGTGACGGGGTGTGTTCGGCCAGCTGAACGCCCTCTGCAGAATGCGGTATTTCCTGTACTGGTTTCGCCACCGTGTACTGGGCACGGCTGCAAATCTCATGTGAGCGCATTGACCTTCCTGCTCAGACCACATGGACAAACAGGTCTGCACTGAAAACAAAAAGACACACAGCATGTCCAAGAGTGTGACGGACTGAACTCAGACTCACCACTGGTCCCTGTCGAAGGACACCAGCAGGCGGATCCCAGGAGGAACTCTGGCCATGTCTGGACGCAAATATTGACAATCACAGTGACGGGCGGCCGATGTGAGCTCACGCTGACGAGGCTTATGGCGTACGGGCGGACGTGGCGGCGCTTTCTCGGCTCGTCTCCGTCTCAAGGGAAGCTGCAGGGAGGCGGGTGGTGAGGGGACACATGGCTGACACGGGGGGGGGGGGGTGCCGGAGCTGGATGGAAAAACCTGGTAAGAGAGGAGGAAGGGTATAACAGAGGAGACAAAGGAGGAGACAGGGAAATGGAGACGTCCATCAGTGAGGACATTAACAGGTCACATCTACCATAAAGAGCCAGTTTTGACATTTTGTTTCTGCGCTCAGCTTCATCACATCAGGCTCCATCGAAGCATAAGAGGCGGGACACCAGGTCAAAGGTCAAAGTCCAACACAGACATGCTAGAAAAGGACGAGTCACTTTTCACCTCCTTTGACGGACACACACCTCGAATCTACATCAGCCAAACTATGAGCAGTCACACCTGGAACCTTTCACCTGAGCCCCAAAGCCTCATCCCTAACCCCCCTCACCAGATCCCAGGAAACACACCTGGGCTCAGGCTTGCTGGGCCCAGCAGGTGAACATCTGCTCCTCACAGCTGTGGATCATCACCACACGCTCAGCAGGAGGAAGCAGGAGCTGCATTAACTGGCCTGCATGAGTAGAAACCAGGCATCCGTGCATATCTGGGACCTTCATCAGTACAATCCCTTCTGCCACACACAGCTGTAAATGTCACGTGACAGAGAAAGCTTCCTGGTTCACCCCTGAGCCTTCATCATAACCTGAGGCTGAAACCTCATCAAACCAGCGCTGATGGTGCACGCCGGTCAGCTTCCAGATCCCAGAAATAAAGTCCAACTACCGGCAGACAGGGACAAACCTGGCGCTGAATGCAGACCTTAAATCCGCCTCTTCATCCCCACACGGCTCCGGTGTTTGCGGAGGAAGAGGAGAGCATCTGACCCGGCAGGCGCGGACAGTATCCGCGGCTACTGTGCGGACTAATGAGCGACATTTCCTCCGTGTTTCCTCACGTGTCGAACGGCAGCCATCGCGGAAAAACAGCCTCCGGTTATGAATAATGTACCGACAAAGATGAGGCGGAGAGAAACCTGAAACGTTTCCGTCTGCGGGGAACAAAGCGGCGGTTACATCGCAGGCTAACGCCGAGCTTCCTCCTCGGTTTAACGGCCGCTAGCTAAACCACCGCGCGGCTGGATCAGACGTCCGGCGCCGCTCGGGCTCGTGTCCGGACAAACATCGCCTCCTTCCCGCTGATGAGCTTACCTCGAGCCGGAGAAGTCGACGGTTACTGCCCTCAGGTCGTCCACTTCCTTGTAGTGTGGACACGGGCGACTGTCACCTCAGAGCCACACGTACAGGCGCGCGCGCACACACACACAGCTGGGCTGGCGGCGGCGCACGCGCGCCCCTCCGCTGCTCTGACGTCATGCCTGGCAAGAAAGGGCAAACGTTTCCTCCTGGAAGCTCCAGTGATGATAAAACATGATAAAATGCCACTTAAATTAGATAGAACATGATAAAAATGCCCCGTTTGACGGACCTTGGGTAAAGAAAACATTAAAAACACCCCCTCAGACTGCCGGGGGTCGATAAAACATGATAAAATGCCCATTTTGATACCCCAATGATGCCTAAAACATGCTAAAAATGCCCTTTTTGACGCCCCAAAGGTGGCTAAAACCTGATAAGATGTCCTCTCCGATGCCCCTAGGGTAGATCAAACATGATAAAATGCCCTCTTGTGGTTGTTGGGTCTTCCTCATTAACACAACAACAACAACAACAAAATATGCAAACTGAAATCTCACTCTCTATATAAGATTTAAAAATGCAGCGTGAGCCAAACATAAAGAAATCAACTTTGTACGAGCTCAGAAAACAGGATGTTTTCAGCTCTGTGACGATGCATTTTCAGCTGATCCCAGAGGCTTTTTAAAGAGTTTATTGAGCTGAAAAAGAGGAGAATTTTCAGTTCAGCACAAACATTCAACATCAGCACGTCTGGAGATATGAGCTTTTCAGTGGACGGGAAGGAATCTGAAGAGTAATCAGTCACTAAAGCTGTCAGACAGTAAAAAGTACAATGTTCACTTCTGAGAAGGAGAAGTGAGTTGCATTAAATGCTAAAAAGTATCCTGAATTTGTGTTTGAATGTGAACTCCTTTATTCACTTTCCTGATAGAAATCATATTTTAAGTCAGTCAGGACCTTCAAAAGCAGCTCGATTTGCCTCTAATCTTGTGTCCAGCATGTGAAGGGTTTGCGGTGATGTTTGATGCCCTTTTACAGTTTACAGCCCTTAATAAACCTGACGTCTGGTTGGACTCCAGCACAGGAGTACTGTGCACACCTGACAGGTGTAGTCTGGTGTCAGTAGGGCCGCACAGCTCATTTCAGTCCGCCAGGCAGGTGAATCTAAACATATAAGACACACATATACATGAATACAGGTTCCACTGAGACAATTAAGGCAGAGTTAACCTGGCCTGAACGCTGCAGGTGTCCTGTCTGTCCAGCGGTTCGTGCAGCGGCTCTCTGAGTGCTTTGTGAGGATTGTTGGGAGCAAAATGTTGTTGAATTCAAACATGGTTTGATAGTTTCACATGATGATGATGATGATTGTGGCTTTTTTAAGAGCGTTTGCATGTCCGCGCAGCGCAGTGAGCGGCAGTCACAGTCCGCCGCTCTGTGGCGCTGAGCGGAAGCGCAACATGTGCCCCATGACGTCATCAGCCCGCGCCGCACGGACGGAACGTGGGAGGGCAAGACGGCGAAGCGGAGCGAGGAGTCTCCACGTGAATCCGTGCGAACATGGCTGCGATTCAAGAGCCGGAGGTCCAGTTCGCGCAGAGATTAGCCTCCAACGAGAAACCCATCCGGACCAAAGCTATAAAGAAGCTGAGGAAGTACATAAACGCCAGGTCTCAGAAAGCCACAGGTGAGCTAGCCTGTCCGCGTTAGCCAGCTAGCTCCGGCTAGCTGCTAACTCCGACTGAACCGGCTTAACTTTGCCTCAGAGTGGCTGCATTGATGGTTCTGACCGACTTGTTGTTTTTCAAACCACAGCCGCCTGTTTGAAAGGGAACTGGTCCCAAACGGTCACATATTGGGCTGTTATTAAAGTAAAGCTAGCGCGTGCACACGTGTGGAGGTCAGTTAGCTGTTAGATGTTTGTTGCTAGCTAATGTTACAGCTGACTGCTAATTAACTTTACTATAGCAAAGACAACCCGAACATCAGCCTTGTTATTAGACTTGTGGCAACATACCATTATTTAGTGGTTGAACAGTAAATCAGGTCCGCAGCTGAAGAGGTTATTGATTGATTGTCTAATGTGAGATGTTCAGGAATGCTAATAATCTGCTCTGCGGTCAGCAGTTTGTGGTTGACCTGCTGCGTCCCTGACATGTGTCACGGTGCTTCGTCCTCTGTGCAGGTGGATTCACAGGTGATGAGCTGCTCAAGCTGTGGAAGGGTCTCTTCTACTGCCTGTGGATGCAGGACAAACCACTGCTCCAGGTGTGTCTCACATACAGACCTTTATGATGGAGACGGTGCTGGTGGCTGTATGCCGTGTCAGCCTGGTCTGATAAGAATCTGCCACATTCGAAGATTTATGACAAACTAAGATAAACAGCTCGTACAGTCCACCTCCTCTTCCTCCCTGACGCCATGTTTCACACAGTCTTGCCTCCTCTTTCTCAGGAGGAGCTGTCCAACCAAATCTCCAGCCTGATCCACAGCTTCCAGGACACAGACGGACGTAAGTCAGACACATGAGGTTTAATGAGAGCGAGTGAATCAGGTCACAGCTCGGGAGGTAAAAGCCCTGTGCTTTACCGTGATGAGGATGATGAGGATGATGATGATGATGATGATGTGCTGGTCCCTGCAGAGTTTTTGTATCTGGAGAGCTTCCTGCAGACTGTCAAAAGAGAGTGGACAGGTATCGACAGGCTGCGGATGGACAAGTTCTTCCAGGTGAGTTTTACCTGGAAAAGCAGCTTCAGCTTCACTCTGACGTCACTGAAGAGTTTGAGTTAAAATGTCTGATTTCATCATCTGTCTCTTTGTCTGTCTCTCTGTCTGTCTCCTTGTCTGTCTCCCTGTCTGTCCCTCAGCTGGTTCGCTTCATGTTCAGACAGACTTTTGAGACGCTGAAGAGGACGAGCTGGGACAGCAGGTAAAGCTTGAGGACGTCCTCTGTGGAACCTTTGTGCCGCGGTGGTTTCGGGGGGCTCACGGTGTTTCCTGTCTCCTCAGCGTGGTTTCCAGGTTTCTGGAGCTGCTGACGGCTCAGCTCCTGCGGGGCGGCAGCGACGCGCCCAGCGGGCTGCAGTTCCACGTCCTGGACCTTTACCTGACCGAACTGGCCGCCGTGGGTTCAGCTGAGGTACGACGTCCTCACTGGGTCTGTTCTGTCCTCTCGAGGCTGAAGTGGTCTGATGAGGAAGCGAATCCTTCATTTGATCCTTTCTTTCTAACACAATGAAAGGACCTTTTCGCTCCCGTTGACGAGACGAGGACAGAGTTCTTGGATTAATGATGAAGGCTGAAAATGTCCATGCAGACGCAGAGGAAGGGCTTCGTGAATTTTCAAGGAAACAGCTATTTCAGTGTGCCTCATACATATGTACTGCATGTCTTGTATTTTACTTCTCAGGCTTTGTCGAGCAGAAGAAGATCAGAACTGTCTTTAGGGATAATTAAGTCCTTTTTTTCTACATCGACGTCCTTCAGTATTGGATGAAGACAGCAGGTCCTGACCGCCACCTGTAGGCGGCACAAAGACCTTTTCAACACCAATTCAATAGTTTGACCCTCATCCATGAATCCACAGTCTGCTGTTTCTGCTGACCTTCATTTAATCCTCCGCCGCTGCGTTTGGTCGCATTGATCCATGTGTGCTCTTTCTCTTCTTCTCCAGCTCACCGCTGACCAGAACTTGGTCTTCATCGAGCCGTTCTGCAGAACTGCAGCCAAAACCAAAGAGTGAGTCGACGTCAGCTTCACTTATTCTGACTCTAGAAACATGCTGCTGTCACGCTGAACAGGCAGATTTATTGTACGTAGTCTTTGAGGTGGCGTTCATGATCTGATGCAGGTGCAGCACACAGACTCTCACCTGTTGACCCGTCCACTGTCCCCTCACTCCCCCTCACTTCCTCTTTGATGTCTCTGTCCTCAGCCGGACTCTCTTCAGAGCCGTCTGCAGCAGCATCTTCAGCACCATCATCGACCAGGCTCCCTTCGCTATTGAAGATTTGATGAAGGAGGTGGAAACAGCTGCAGCCTCGGACTCAGACTCGGGACAGGCGTCTGAAGAGGACGAGGAGGAGGACCGAACGGAGAAGACAGCGGGACGACCAGGCAGGAAGGCGACGGCGAAGCAGATTAACGGTGAATGACGTCCAGAGTGAGACGCACAGAAATAATGACCTGGACTGAACTGATGATGAGAACATCAGCCATGGTGACTGTGTGTGTGTGTGTGTGTGTGTGTGTGTGTGTGTGTGTGTGTGTGTGTGTGTGTGTGTTACTTAAACTGTGCTGATGTCTTGTTTTCAGGCAATAAATCCAGCGGAGAGGATGAGGATGATGGCGACGATGAGGAGCTTCACCTGGAGGACTCTGACTCAGAGGCACCATGTGACGAAGACATCGGGCCCGTCCTGCAGGTGAAGGCTTTGAGTTTAATCTGTCCCAGTCAAACTGCTCTGTGTCGTCCGTCTTCAGGCCTTTTTGCTCCTCACACATGTCCGCTGTGACATCAGTGCTGCACGCTGTTGAACCTCAGCATCGTCCTACATTAGATTCTGTCAGTTTTATGAACTGAAAACCATCCGTCCGTCCGTGTGGAGCACGCCGTCCGTCCTCTGAGCGGTGACGTAGCTTTGATAAAAACTGACCACACGTCCACTGTGGAGAATAAATGAGCTGCTTTCTGCAAAAACATAATGCACATGCTGCAAACAGCTGCCTGCAGGGAAGAAAATCAGTGTGAAAACTGATGGTGTGTTTCTGAAAATGGCCGCTGAGTGATCAATTTGGAAAATGGGCAACAGTTTGAAGAAACTGGTGGGAAGTCAAAGTTTGATTGATTCGCCTCAGCCTCTGATTTTCATTCTGTCTTCGATGGATCGGCTGACTTTCATCAGAACAAACTCTTTCTGCTCTAAAAATCGTTTTCCCTCGTCGCCGTGTTGTTTGTAACGAGCCGCTTGTGTGTCTCCTAGTTTGACTACGTGGCTCTGGCAGACAAGCTGTTTGCGTTCGCCAGCCGGAGCAGCACGCCGAGCCAGAACCGCCAGAGGCTCTACAAGATCATCAAAGTGTGAGTGCAAGCTCCGACACTGTGTGTGTGTGTGTGTGTGTGTGTGTGTGTGTGTGTGTGTGTGTGTGTGTGTGTGTGTGTGTGTGTGTGTGGGGAGAACAGGCGAGGGGGCGCCAACATGGTGAAAAAGCCATAAAAACCACAGAAAACAAAACTGTTTCAGCAGCTCGATCTTTTCCCAGCAGACCTCTGACATGTCATGGCAGGACAAGCACAGGTGTCACTGACCACATTAACGATGGCTCAGGTGGACTCAGGTGTCCCAGGAAGTCGTGACAGAGCGACAGTGAGCAGATAAGATGAGACTCTGTTGATCCCACACCGGGGAAATTAAGTCCTTACAGCCAGCAAGTTTTAAAACAGCAAAAACGTGGCACAGCGTAAAGAATCAATAAATACAGAGCACGTTAGCAGAGCAAAACAAACAAACAAACAAACAAACCAGCAGGTTTATGATGTGGAGTTGGGAAAAGCAGAGCCACACGATGCTCGACACGGTGTGATGACATGAAGCAGAGCGGCTGATATGGACTGTCAGAGCGTTGAAAGCAGCCAGCAGCTGATCCTGTTTGTCTGACGGACTCTTGATCACGAGTCTGGACTGAGTGTTTGATTTTGATTCAGCGCCGTCGGATCGTCTGAGCCCTGCTGCTTCCTGATCCGTCAGACTTCTTAACGAGGAGTTAGGACTTCTGTCCAAAACTGAGAACGTAAGACTGAAGTCCAGCTGGACCATCATGTTTGTCAAGTGAATGAAAAATCAAAACTTAACGACTTCATCTGTTAATCTGTTTATGCTGCTGGAATAAAACCTGAATCTGCTCTGAAACCTCTGATTGGCTGCATAAAGATCAATACTTCAAACATCATTTCATCCTTAGAAGCATGGATTTAAGCAGGAATATGAGCGTGAAGATGTTTCCAAGTAACATCAAACCCCTAAACGTGACTGTTTGACCTTTGTTCCGTCTCCGTCTTCGTCCTGAGTGAACCCAAGCTAACGCCTCTTTCTTCTCCTCCTCTCTCACCTGGTGCCGTGCAGACTGCGCGACCTCAGCGAAGGTAGGAGCTGACCTTCTCGCCGCCTTTCTTCAGTCACTGTCGTTGACCTTCGACCTCATCCTGTCTCGCTCTGTCTCTTCCTCTCAGGCGTCTTCCCTCAGGACGAGTATCCAGAGGAGGTCTCCACGGACGAGGACGACGACATGTTCGCCAGCAGGAAGAGGATGAAGAGGAGACAAGGTGGCGTGGAGGAGGGTGAGGAGGGAGCGCCAACGTCCAAGAAAAGTAAAGGTACCCCTACCACCGTAACTGAACACACACACACACACAGTTAGCACAGTTTCACTCAATTGACCAATCAGCAGCGACCTGCCCGTCTTCGTCACTTAATGAAAGTTGAATCAGCTCTCCTCTCGCTGCGTGTGAGGGAACATGAGCCGATGAAGCTGAAGCTGTTTCAGAAGCAGGTTTTCATGTTTGTTCATTCAGTCTGAACTGAATGAGAGTTCTTCATGAAGGCCACGCTGAGCCTGACGCCACCTGTCCTTTGACAGGGTGCAGCCTCAGGAGGCCGACCAGGCTTCGAAGTCTGAGTTCAGTCAAAGCGGAAGCTCGTTAGCTCACAACGTTAGCTCACAACGTTAGCTCACAACGTTAGCTCACAACGTTAGCACTGAACCCTGAAGGCTCTGTTATTTTACACTCCCTCAGCTCAGCTCAGCTCAGCTCAGCTCAGCTCAGCTCAGCTCAGCTCAGCTCAGCTCAGCTCAGCGTGTCTGTCCTCTGCTTCAGGCCTGAATGCAGCACAGTCTGTTGTAACACGATCAATTCAAAGTTTGCACGTTGAACCGTCAGCGGCTTCCAAACGCTCCTCCTCCTGCAGACGAACGTGAAAACTCAGACTTCACAGTGATGACGGCGCACTTTGACTTATTTCTGTAAAGCTTATCGAGCGATGCTCAGCACCGCGCCACGTTTGTCCTCCAGTCTGTCTCCTCTCACAAATGAAAGTTGAACTTTTCCGTTTAATCTCGAGAAACGTTTCCTGTGTTGACAGCGATCGATGTTGAGCTGAAGTGATCTGTGTCTCTGCTCCGTCAGGGAATAAAAAGGAGGCTTCAAAACCCGCCGAGCAGAACAAGAACGAGGCCGAAGACGACGGCGAAGCGGCCGACCTGACTGTGAATAATGAGAACAAGAAGAAGAAGAAGAAGAAGAAGAGGAAGAAGGAGAGAGCGGGGCAGGGTGGAACTGAGAATGCAGAGAGGTCTGAACAGGAGCAGACTCCAACGAAAGAGACTGAAGGTTCACCAAAGGAAGCCCAGACGCAGAGCTCAGGAGCTCCGAATCAGCCGTCAGTCACAGAAGAAGCCAGCCGAGCGGCTGACGGCGAGGAGGCGTCTGGAGAGTCCTCAGAGGAGACGAAGAAGAGGGAAACGTCTGAGCTCGAAGCAGCAGCGGAGCAGCAGACTGCTAGAACAGAGCCAGAGATGTCCGCCGACGCCGCAGCCGCAGGGAAGAAGAAGAAGAGGAGGAAGAGGAAGAAGGCCCTGAAGTCACAAACAGGTGGCGCTGAGTCACAGGTGAGTGCAGAAGCAGAGAGCACAACGGTCAGCAGCGAGGGATCGACGGCTGAAACAACCGACAGCAAGAAGAAGAAGAAGAAGGCTGAGAGCAAGCTGGAGGGTGAACCGGCGCTTAACGGTGAGAGCAAAGAAGAAGAGGATTCTACAGCCGCAGCCACGAAGAAGAGCAAGAAGAAGAACCTCAAGGCTGATGAAGCAGCGGAGGTGGAGGCTGATGCACAGGTGGAGGCAGAGGGAAAGCACGCCGACGCTGAAATCACCTCCGTCAGTGAGGAAGCGTCACCGGATGCCACCACAGCACCACTGAAGAAGAAGACAAAGAACAAGGTCAAGAAGGAGGACGCGACGCCCGAAGCTTCAGATGAAAGCGCCGCAACGCCGCCGAGGACCAAAAGGAAAAAGAATCAGAAGGATTCAGACGCCATGACAACACCAGCGAAGAAGAAGAAGACGAAGGTGGCAGCCGCCAAAGTGGATGACGTCAAAGATGAAACCCAGGAGCAGGCGGCCGGCGGCGAAGACGAAGCCGAGGTCTCCTCCTCCTCCAGGAAATCAGCCAAGAAGAAAAGGAAGATCCCCGTGGTGTTCGAGTTCGAGGCCGAGGAGCTGGAGGCGGCGGCGGCGTCCGTCAACGGCCTCGCAGAAGAAGAGACCGTGGTCAAGAAGACAAAAGTGAGTGTTTGACCAGGTTAAATCAGACCAGAGCGAGCTGAACGCCGAGACTCTCTAACTCCTAAACTTTCCCTCTCAGGAGCCGTCCACACCTCTGAGCGCCAAGAAGTCACAGAAGACGGCGAAGACTCCCGCGGGGTCGGCGTCTGACTTCATCACCTTTCAGAGCAGCGCTGCAGTCCCAACGCCGCTCTTCTGCAAAACCAGAGGAAGCCCCAGCACCCCGCTGTCCAGGAGGAGGGCAAAGGTGACGAGTCTCTTCTTCTTCTTCTTCTTCTTCTTCTTCTTCTTCTTCTTCTTCTTCNACGAGTCTCTTCTTCTTCTTCTTCTTCTTCTTCTTCTTCTTCTTCTTCTTCTTCTTCTTCTTCTTCACGGTGCATGTCTGTCGTTCTCAGATGCCTTTAACTGTGTCACTTCTTCTTCTCTGTTTTCACTTCACAGCAGAGTCAGACTCCCACGTCAGAGTCCAAGAAGGTCACCTTCGGTCTGAAGAATAACAAGACGGCTGGTAAGACACTGGCTGCGTGTGGCCATCCATGTATTTCACATGTGTGTGAGGCGTCTGCAGTCTTTCTCTGGACAAAGTCAAACATGCAGCAGGTGGACACAGACCAGCGTGGTGAGTCCAGGAAGCAGAGGCGTCCTCTGTGAGGACACGGTTTGATGTCCTCATCAGAGGTTTTAGAGGTTTTTCTTGACTCTGGTGACGAAGAGAGGATTTCAGAAACGGTTCAGAGAATAAAATGACAGACAAAGTCTTAAAAAAGCTCAGTCTCATTGGTGTTGAGTTAAAAGTGGAGCAGAAAATCAAGATGTCAGACGAGCCCTGGAGCTCGTTCTCCACTTTCAGACAAACGTGATGTGAACTCAGTGAACAGTTCTGGTAGTTAAAAAAGTTTTTAATCACCAACAATTAAAACACCTTTATGTGCAGCCCAGAACAAAACCAGCAGGAGCAAAATTGTCATTGTAATTAAGCATGTAGTTGCCATGGTAACAGACATAAAGGTCAGCTGAAACAAGGTGTGTCAGGGCGTCAGGAGCAGCAGTCAGACAGAGGACTCAGAGGGACAGCAGCAGTGGTCACAGCAGTCAAAAATGCACTGAAAGTTGGATTAAGTAGCATCTCTGGAGCTTTCAGGCGTCACATGGTCTTCATCAGCAGGTGGAGGTCGTCCAGTTGGCGTCAGAGACTCAGCTTCATCACCTCTCAGCTGTTTGTTGTGTAGCATGATGTTTGTAGGAAGTAACGTTGAATCGTAAACGTCTTCACTGCCTTTCTATGATTCCACGCGCAGAGTTTAAGAAGACCGATCGCAGCCTGCTGGTGAGCCCAGACGGCTCGTCACGAGTGCCCTTTGACCCCAAGCAGAAGCCCAAGTTTGGGGTGTTGAAGTCTCCGGCCACGCCTCTCTCCAGCAGGGTCAAGAAGACCCCCGACAGCAGCAGGAAGACCGGCTGCAGCGCCCCAAAGAGCGCGCCCAAACGACGACCCGCCGCCGCCGACTTCTTCTGACAGACTGTGGACACAGACCGTGGACACAGACCGTGGACAGACTGTCTGTGGACACAGACCGTGGACAGACCGTCTGTGGACACAGACCGTGGACACAGACCGTGGACAGACCGTCTGTGGACACAGACGTGACGCTGGCTGTGAGCTCTGTGATTTCACACACGTCAGGTTTTGCAGAGATGTATAAAAGTATTTTTATGTTTATGACTTCAGCGTCTTTGAGTGACTCCAGCTTTTAATAAAGTTACTCATTCCAGTTTTTCAAATTCTATCTCATTTTCACTCCGTGTGTGATTGAGTTTAATACTTCAGAGTCTTTTGAACGTGAAGAAATTATAGTTTCGGGGAAAAAGTGAAGACGTTTTAATGCAAAGTTTAGACAAATGATAAAAACTAAGACTGAAGCGAAGAGACGTTCTCATCAGGAAACTGGTCCCCTATGAAGGCGCCCTCTGATTGGCTAGTGTTCATTGCATACTTCTATAGGGTTAGAAACAAATGTCAGCCAATCAGAGGCAGAGGAGGGCGGGTCTTTGCAGAATGCAGGGGCGGGGAAAAAAACTTATGCAGGGAACTGGATGAATGGAGTCCAGAGGCACAGTGGGGTTGTCAGTGTGTGTCTCACTGGCCCTGATGGGACGAAGACGTCTTCCAGCTGTTTGACCAGACTGAAGGTGATGTAAACATCTGCAGGCTTCGACCTCGTGGTGCCGCTCGAGGAAGAGTTGGGGAATAAGATAACTCTTCATCAAGCCACACCTGGAGCTCGACCAACACCTGCTTTTAGGACACCTGAAGACCTGCAGACAGTTCGCCCTCCTGGTTTACTTCCATATGTTGACTCAGTGTTCCCTTTAGGGGACGTCTGTCCTACAGTCCACACAGCACTGCTCACACATGCTTTAAAACCTGATTATCATATAAGCTTGTTGACGTCAGGCAGTCTCACACATCTTTACGTGTCGTTAACCTTTGACCTCTCCTGTGAAAGAAGGTGAACACGTCGTGTGGATCTTTAGGTTCTCGTCTTTCAGGTTGAATTTAATGACTTCCTCTTCCTGGTTCAGACGCCGGGTGACAGAACGTTTGCAGAGCGCTCGTCAGCTCCGACCCCGCTCAGAAAGAAGAGCCTCAGCTGGCGTCTGTGCTGCTGGAGGTCACGGCCGACGTGTGAGCGCTGACGTCACGCTCGACACCAATCTGAGGTGTGTTATTAAGTGTGAAGTCGGTGGGAAGCAGGGTGAGGGTGTGCTAACCCGGATCCTCGGGGGGGGGGGTCTGCAGCTCGTTGTGAGGCCCCTCATCAGAAACACAGCAGGGGTTATGATGGCGTCTGAGCCTGTCTGACCGCCATGATGCGTCCCACTTGGTTAGAAGACCTTCAGGAGTGTCAGCAAACAGCACCGTGGCTGCGAAGAGTCAAGTGGCGTCGGTTTGTGCACACCTACGCAGTCCTGAGAGGAGGAACATAATCAGGTAACGTGTGAAAACACCTGTGTTGTTGAAGAGGCTGCAGGGAGAGCTGCGAATGACGCGCTTCAGCTGACGTTTGGATTTTTGTTCCTTTGAATGTATAATTATGGTGTCCTGTGATGCTCTCTGTTTGTGGGAAATAAATAATGACATTTGAAGAGTAACTGCACCAGGTTTGGAGGGAGGAAGGACACAGAGGTGAGGACAGACGGAGATCACGCCATCAGGCTCACAGCAGGCGGGGTGCTGACTGTCTGCAGCCGCTCTGTCGTTCCTCTGATTTACTTCCATTCAGCATCTTTAACGCTGGCCAATCAGCTTCCTGATCTGGACCTGGTGGAAGCAGCACTGGCCTCATCACACAGACCACCCACCCCCCTCTGAGTGTAATCAATAATCTATTATGTCTGTTTTTGATCAGAGAGATATCGTTAAGATGATGCCTTCCAGCCTCTTCCCTTTATCACAGCTGATCAGTTCTTGACTTTTTGAAAAAGTGGAATGGCCCTCTCTAAAAAGAGAGAAGGACGTTCCGCTGTACGTTTTTAATCTCGACTGTAGAAGCTGCCTCATTAACTCTGCTCCACGTTCACGTCTAAATACAATAATTAGAGCGTCAGGCTGCAGGATATCTGAGCTGAAGCGGTGCCACATGTCAGCCCGAGGCAACAGGAGGGCGTCGCGTTGGTGAGAGAGGCTCAGCAGCATCTAAAGCACAGAGCAACAACAGTTCTATTTCTAAAGACATTTCTCACTATTACTGCGTGCGTAGTGAGAAATGTGATAAAAAATGAATGAGCCGCTAATGGTGAATCATGAATGAGCCAGCTGATGCTCTTTCAGTCAGGCCATGCATCATGATGCTGTAATTGCCAGCTGGAGGAGATGGAAGCCTAAATGTGAGCGCCACAGAGACGCATCTGCTTCCTCGTTTCGATGAATGTGTGTTCGACGGTGATTATTATCCATTCTGCTGTTTTTCTGTTAAAATGCTGAGACAGGACATGTGGCCGTCAGTGTGACCGCAGAGCGCTGGACTTAAAGGAACGGCAATCAAAGGCAGCGATACATCTTCATATTCAAAACAATGCTGTCCTAATTAACACAAAACAGCCCATAAATGCCAAAATAAATCAGCTTCCACTGCTGGACGTGATTATTTGTAAATGTGTGTGCTGCAGAGAAATCTGCACCATGAATATTCAGATTTCAGAGTAAGCAGGTTGTCACTGTGCAGGTAAAACCATGGTCCAGTTTCCTGAGTAACTCTGCTGCTTCTTCTTCTCCAAAACTCCACAGCCTGTACCTTCATTTTTCAGATTTTCACAGTATCTGCACTTGTAAACTATGGAGAAATCAGGGTTATGACAAATAACCAATGGTTGGCGTTCTCACCTGGCCACCTGCAGCCGATCAGCTCAGGGATCAGTGACTCCCTCATCCTCGCCTGGAGGGCTGCAGGAAGTCAATGCTCGGGGCAAAAAAAAAACTTCCAGCACACAACTTCCTGTAAGACCACGATGTTCTGTTTTCATACAGATTCAACACATTCATTATTGAACTTTATGGGACTGGAAGCTTTTTTTTATCCCTTCGAGCAGAGCCAGGCTAGCTGATTATGCTATGCTAAGCTAACTGGCTGCAGGCCTTCGTGTATACACTCCACTAGCCTCAGCCCCCACCCGCCCACCAAACCCTCACACAATCATGACTTGAGTTCCAGGCTTGATTAATGTACTTTCATCTATTTTCACCTCTTCTGTGTTTTTGGCTGCTGAACATCGGAGCGTCGGTGGTTTTTGCAGCATGAGTCAGATGACGCAGATGTTTCCTCCAGAGGAGACGGCCGAGCAGAGAGGCTGCTGAAGTCACACCTCCACCATGCACTGCTGGCTTCACACACAGCGGCGCAGAATAGCTTTTCATTAAAGCCTGTTCGTCAGTTCTGAACGGAGACAACTGTTCAGGTGTGGAAATCTGTTTATTTGTCACCTTTTCAGCTTATAGTCGAAAAGTCACACAGGTGCTGGTACAGGTGAGGAATCAGACAAACAGGTTGGCTCTGCAGACGTCCTGCGTTAACTGGAGTCGTTTAACCTCATTAAACGAGACGATGGTCCTGTCTGGACGCTGCTGGGACACACTCAGGGGAGTCACGAAGCTCAGTGTGTCCCCGTCGTGCTCATCACCTTTCAGTCCCCTGGAAACAGTTTCCATTGCTGTCTGTGTTTTGCAGCACGTGTCATAATTCACACATTATTCTAGTATAAGCCATAATATTTGAATATTTTTCAGAATTATTTTCCTCCGTGTTCTGCTCTGTTCTTCTGCAAATCATCCCCTTCAATATTACTTTCTGCTGCTGCATAAAAAATATCTGGACTGTCCAAATTAAGCTGGAGACAACCTGCACATTTATCTTCACAGTTATTTTCTCAGACTTGACGAAGCTCCTCCAGAGCCACAGAAATCTGCTGTCACAGGTGGAGTAGGACACCCTATGGCTGGAAAATTGACTTTTCCATCAGTGGTCCTTTTCAATCAGTGGATTTCCTCTAGATGCATGCAAAGACAGAGATACACCAAGACTGCACATTTGAGCTTTTTATTTACTATTTTTAAATCGTGTGTGGCCCTCCGCCTGCCTGGCATTTATCACAAAACAACATGGCCACCACAGCCTGACACACACAGCAGAGCAGAGGACACAACAGTGTATGAGACACACAGTAACATTCAATAAACACCAGCTCTGAGCTGAGACTGGCTCAGTGTCCAGTGTCCACCGCTGGCACGTGGACGCCCGACAGCACTGCATTCATTAAGCCTGTGGTAAACAAAAGCTGTTCATCAGTCCAGTCTGCAGGTTCCTGCAGCAGCAAAGGCACCACAGCACAGCGAGTTTCACATGCACACAAGGCAGCAACGTTTCTCCACCAAAAGGGAAAAAGCATGAACAAAAATCTGTACGAGCTTCAGCAGTGATGTGAAGAGGAGAGCTCAGCAGCAGAGGAGGAAGGAGTTCACTGACAGAGCTGAGCTAAATATGAAATCACTGAAAAGTACTTCTGCTCATGCTTCAGCAAAGCTGCTTGTGTTTGTGTGGACAGAGGACCGTTGAATCTTCTCAGACAGACCAGGCCTTTATTTGAAACAGGCTTATATTAGCGACAGGCTGTAACGCCCAGTTAATGCAGCTCACCGCTTCCTCAATGTTTACATGTTGTCTTTATGAATTTAGCAGAATGTACATTTCCAAAGCACTGATTCTATCAGAGAACCATCAGAGTCATCTTTGCATCTTTTTGCTGCTCCTGTCAATGAAATTCAGCCCTGAGGATTTTCCATAATAAAAGCCGTCCAGCCTCCCTTTTATAGGAAGGCTTTTAATGTGAAAAGTCTGTTTAGGTGTAGTTTCACTGTTGGTAGTTTAAAATCAAGAAAAATGCCAAACACACTCTGACCTCTGTAGCATCATGAATATCATCTATCTACCTTCTTTGAGCAGCTCTGAGCGACACGGCTGCACATCCAGGTTTCCATTTCTGTCTCTACTTTGTACCTCAGCGTCTCTAACTTCAATCTGCTGCTTCAATCTGCTTAGCTGTCCAGAAGTTAAAGTTCCTGAATTAGAAATCTACGGTGGCCGACAAGGGCAAACACGCCACAGACGCCAAAACGCTGCAAACACAGGAATGATGAAAAACCTAAAAAAACACACAAACACATAAAACAAACAGAAAAACACTGCAAGAGAAAAATGCTGCGATCACAGAAACGAAGCAGAAGCAAAAACTTACAAACCCACAAAACAAACGTGAACGAAAAATGCTGCAAATATCAAAAACACACAAAACCCAAAACAACTGCAAGACAGAAACGCTGCAAATTCACGCCACAAAACGGAAGTGCGCCAGGCCACTAGGGGGACTCGACCTGAGGGATGGACTGGTCCTGTGGGACCAGACCCTCTTGAAAGACATGAAGAAGAAGAAGAAGAAGAAGAAGAAGAAGAAGAAGAAGAAAGTTGGCTACGTTTTGGAGAGGAGAGTGAAAAGGTACGTTTTCCTTTATGTATTTTTTTACATATTGTAAAAGATTACGGCCAAGTCTTCTTCTTCTTCTTCTTCTTCTTCTTCTTCTTCTTCTTCTTCTTCTTCATGTCATTCCTGTGTTTGCAGTGTTTTGCTGTTTGCGGTGCGTTTGCCCTTGTCACCGTAGAATCAACCTGGAATATGGGCTGCAACCAGGCTCCATGTGAAGAACTCCAATCTGACAACAGCTAACTCAGTCCCTGTTTCTACACTTCAGTACTTTTCAACAAGATAGACATACAAAATGAAAGAGACAAAAACTTCTACAGCACCAAAAACTACAGTCCAATGACACATAACACAAGAGGCGGGTGCCCCACACTTAAATACTCAGTTCACTTTAAGGTCTACCTGACCTGAAGCTGTGAACCTCACAGGGCTGCTCACTGCTGCTCAGCATTCATTGTGAATATGTGACGCTGAAACGTTGCCAGACGTGATCCAGACTCACTGCAGAACTGCAGCATCGCTGGACAGATCAGCTGTTCGCTCCAAACCAAGAAGGTTAAAAATTCAAGTAACCATGTTTCTCTTCAGGAACGTCTCATCTTACAAATCTTCCAATTGAACAAAATCACTCTGTTAGCAGGCAAAGAGCAGGTCTGTGCAGCCCAGCAGGCAAACAACGAGCCGGGGAGAGCCGTTCATGTTCATCGTTCCTGGAATCAAATGAAACACTGCCTGTGAGGACGTGAGAGCAGGGCAGCAATTCACCTTCCCACGTGTCCACCAGCAGAGATCAGAGCAGCTCGGGTCTATTTCAGTCAAAGAGGAGGTGATAAATGCTCTGTGAAGGATTTCCAATTGTAAAACTCTCACTGCCACTCTGCCCAAGTGAGCGAAGCCCGAAAATCTTGTTCCATTAACACCGAGTCTGAATGCCGAGATTCAAGGCCTGAGACAGCTCCTGTGTCTCATGCTGAGGACATGAAACGTCTCCCTCTCGTGTAACAGTCGAGGTGTTTTGAGTTTTGAGAAAACTGATTTGAACTGGGCAAACGATAAGAGAGGATTTGTGTTTAAGTTAAATCTCCTCAAAGGGTCCGCTCCCAGCCGCCTTCACAGGGATTTCTGCTGATAAATGTGAAATCATGCCGGGACACATCTGGGATTCTTTCTCTGGGCAGATTCCTGATTACTTCTAGGACGTTTTGTCCAGTTTTGGACTTTGGGTCCACACACACAGGCTCAAAGCGTGTGACAATCAGTGCTGTGGAAATGAACATTGTGCTGAATTTACCATGTGAGCGATTACTGTACGAGTGATTCCTCCCCTCCTCAGTGATTTCACCTTTTCAATAGCAGCTGGCCACAGGCTATTATTTGAGACTGGGTCATTATTTCAATTTATTCCATTATTTGATTCTCTGGTTTTCTGAAACACGGTGCTCAGCAAAAATGAATCAACAGCACAATAAGCACATACAGCATGTTCAGACTGACACTTGATGCTCGGTGGTGGAACGGCTGGTTGGGCTGATCCAGGACCAGTCTGCAGGGTTTGTATGAGGCCTCGCAGCTCCTGACCTCGTCTGAGACATCCTGATTGTTATCCAACAGGCTTGATATGTTTGCTGGGCCAATAGCCAGCAGGTGTCAGCACAGAAATCCTCCAGCGAGGCGGCGCCTGGCCCGTCAGCCATGTTGATTTGACCCTGCAGTGAATTGCTGTTTTCTGCAGAGATAACTCGCAGTAACACAGACCTGCAGTGGATGTTGGTCCTGGCAGGGCAAAGCTGGCTGAGCCCTTGATTCAGTGGATTATATGAAGAAATCCTGGTTGTTCAATCTTCAGGAAACCGTGAGAAATCAGTTTTGTGGAACAGAGAATGTGTTACAGATGAGTTTCCCCAGAAAAGACAGAGAGTGGAAAACAGCCTGTTTGAGCAGCTTCAGCTTAATGGGCTCCTCAGGGACTCTGTGCTCAGGGGGCTGCACATCTGCAGCGGCAGCGGAGGGAGCCGCTGATTGATGGATCGATTCCATTTAGCTTCCCTGGCCGGTGCTTTGGCATGAGCAGAATCACACCGATCCAATGGAAAGCGTCGCCTGTCGCTAACTGAATCCATTGTGTGAATTTGTCGCTTCCTGTCCGTCTGCGTCGGTTTCGGTCTCTCCGCCTCGCTACACCTGCTCCTCCACCTTGTTGGGGTCCACGTCCACAGAGGGCGCCACCTGCATCGGCTTGCAGCAGCCGCCGCAGACGTACTTGAGGAAGCAGAGGTAGGCGCTGCCGGACACGATGACCGTGATGATGATGATGATGGTGGCGCCGAAGGCTGGCGACACGGTGTCTTCCAGGACAGACTTGAGGCCCCCCAGGCTGATCCCACCAGACCCCTTGATCAGAAGGCTGTCGTCAGGCTTGCGGGTGGCTTGACCTGATGAGAGAGAGGAGGTCAAAGGTCAGAGGTCAAGTGATCGGCAGCGTCAGAGCTGCTTTTTCTAAACTTGGTGGTCATGAACAGGCCTGGACTCACAGAGCGAAGCCTGACGTGAGGCGTCAGGTGTACCTGAGCGTGGGTGTCCGCTCTGACAGCAAAGGGTACAAAGTTTTATATGTTGGTGCGTTCAGGACAGACGGATGGTCCAAACTGATTAGAGCTGCAACAATTAGCCGGTTAATCTATTAGTCCATCAACAGATCCCCAACTCTTCTGATAATTACAGCAAACATGTCAAATGTTTGCTGCTCCAGCTTCTTTTCTTCTGCTTTTCTTTGTCGTTTATGATATTAAATGAAGGGCTTTTGGGTTTTGGGATGCTGGTTGGACAAAAGAAGCGATCTGAAGACGTCTATTCATTATTTTTTCACCTTGTATAGACTTAACGTCTAATCATTCATGAAAATAATTCATGAGACTGATCAATGATAGAAGCGATCATTAGCTCTAAAGTTGAAACAGCAGAGCCTGAGTTATCCTGACCTTTAGTTCCTTCTATTGTTCAAAAAGCTGGATCCTACATTTCCCATAATACAACGTGATAGCATCTTTAATTAGATCTTCCTGCATTGTTAGCCAAAGCCCGGCTTCCTCTTCTTCAGACCAAACTGACATAGTGGCTCCACATCGGCTCAAAGTGGAGGCGTAGCACTGGCGTTGAGCCCCTTCAATATTTTACTGTGCTTTTCCTTTACTGGCCTTTAATCCCCTCAGCACATTGTTCATTTAAGATGTTTTTCCAGCTCTCCCCCTCCAGCAGGTAACCTCCCTGAAGCAGCAGGAGGCATTTTGACAAGACAGTGAAACCTCTCGGCGTCGAGGCGGCAAACCCATCTGCTAACCGGCTACGACTGAGGTACGACTGCACTGTGGGAATAAACTGTCAACGTTTCGTCAGCTTTTAAGAAGCTGGCTCAATAATAGCTTGAGCGCAGTGCGATCCACTGAAAACACCTGTTCAAACCGTCACACCTTTAGCTGCTGTTCCACCAATTAGTGTGAGTTTGATCAAAACTTCAAAGAGTGCACCACAGTTTCCTTCAGACTGAAGCTGAAACCAGCAGTTAGACCGGCCGCAAGTCCTCGCTCATTACTGGGCATCGACACGCGTGGTGACAGATGGAAAGTAATGCAGCAATGGGTTGTTTGCAGTCACGTGACGTTAAAGTCAGACGGAGGGCAGGAAGTGAAAAGTGCAATGGAACAACAACTCTTGGTACTCGAGAAAAGCTCTTTGTGGTGTCTTGGTTTGATCGATCTGAGCAACCGTAAACAACACAAAACATCAGCAGTTTGAGCGTCAGTGTTTCCTATGCAGAGAATCACTTCCTGCCCTCCATCCGCCACGACGAAAGAGCGACGTGACGTCAGCGGTGGGGAAATGATTCTGTATTATAAATGATGTTAGCATCCAACGTCCTTAAATGTTTTCTAGCAGACCTTCAGAGAATATTCTGTTCTTGTTATTGAAGCCCACTTTGTCTTTTGTGCTCGCTGTTTCTCGTTTTGTCCACCAGAGGGCAGCTTGCATTGTTTACAGGTTAATATTGAAAAACAAATATCTGCTTTAGATGCATTTTTGACACGATTTCCTTACGTAGAAATTTCATGAGTTTGGTTGCTTCAAAGAAAAAGAAATTTCATCTTCTCTTACATGTATATTTTCGCCTGTTTTGGAGCTAATGTTTCCGTTTCTAAATAGTGAGATTTTATTTTGAAGACCACTACTTCCTACTTCCTTCCTGTGTTGTATTGAAAAAACAAAGTCACTTGACGACGGAATGAATGAGCTAGCAGCAAAACGCTAAAGGTTGAAGGTAAAACAACGATTAAACGTCGAAGGCTGCGTGTATCCTAGCAACCCTCGAGGAGGCACGAGGTTGGTGTGTTGTGGTCATTACTTGATTATTTGTCGATTTGTGTCAGAAAAATATGTTAACTCTGTTGCCCGCTTCTTTGGTGGACTGGCGGTGTGTTGTGTGGTATAACGCTGAGTTTACCATTTATTACAGACAGAAGTGGAAACAGAAATGTGTTTGAAATTGTGTTTTTCTTTGTTTTGTCGGTTCTCACGTTGGTTTATGGAGCTGTTTTGTGGAACAGCAATAAATGTTAAAACCATCAGTCGAGTCTCTTACCATCTTTCGGCGGGTATGCTACACACATATTTTGAATATATGGCTATAAATGGCTTAAACATTGAGTAAGATTTACAGTGACATTCGACTTGAAGCTCCAAAGGCTGAAGAAACGTCTTAATGCCCGCACTGCTCTCTCTAAAGTTCAGCCTCATGCTTTATATATTGTGCGAGCTCAGGCTAAACATAATGAAAGTAGATGTCTTCATCGCCACTTTGTCCCTTTGTCCTCATCAGGACCTGGCAGGGCTGCATTTCCTGGCACATCTTTCAGTGTCTGTGCTGCTCTGATGAGGAGCTGACACTGTGACTCGTTCAAGGGGCTCGGACCCCGTGAACACCTGCCTGCAGGTGCAGATGCTCTGATTCTTTATGTTCTGCAGACTCCTCATCAGCGCTGACTCTCTCCTGCTGCGTCTCCTGGAGGAAAAGCAGCCTCCTCACTTTTGTCTTTGTGCTATGACAGGAGCTCATTAAATCTATTTAGGGAAAAAGCTTTTGTTGCGCTGACGTTAAAGCTCGTCGGCGGATGAGCCACCCGACCACCTGGGTGGCATTACTTCCACCTGCAACCTCTAATTGCACATGTATGACTCACAAACACACACATCATTCATTCAGCCTGAAATTCCGTCACATGCACACACACACACTCACACACACACGCACACTCAGTCATTAGCTGCAGAGAGACACGTGACTCTGAAGGCTGGAAGTGACAGAAATCAGTTGAATGAATGAACTGATGGAAAATCATCTGTGAAATGAAACGTGGAGTTCACATCGATCACATTTATCCAATCAATTGATTACGTATCGGTCTGTTCTTCAGCTCGCACACATTTCATCGCTCCTGTCTTCTCTCTGCGCCCTTCAGACCACTTTCAAATGACAGGTGGTGATTTAGCGCTGTGGATGACGAATGTGAGACGGGAAAATGATGAGAGTGGCTCTTTTGTCATCATATCATGATCACTTTAATTAAACCAGCTTTAAAGGAATCCAATGACTTCACTCCATTTTTCATTTCACATCCATTTTTTATCAGTTAATCTTTATGACTTCACAGCTCTCACATGTGGATCACGTGTGTCTCGTGGATATTACTTCTTTTGTTGCTGATTGATTTTTTAATGGACTTCTCTTGAGCGCTGCTCTTTATGGCTGTGCATCACTGTCTCAAACGCTGCATGTGCTCAAGTAATCATACCTGGAACACAGGTGCTCGATTATAGCATGTATTGAAAAGTGACATCATGTGGTCGGTTATTAAGCTATTTGTGTTTTTGTCTAAAAAAGTCTGAACTGTTAAAAGTGAGCGGATTTGACAGATGCAAGCCGTTTGTACCTCGATTATTTTTGCACCATTTCGATTTTTCTTTTCTTCTTTTGGCACGTTTCATCCAATCCACAGCAAATTTGGTCAGACTTCAATAAGATGTGAACACCTGAGTTCTTGTTTGCTGTTGGTTATTAAAAATGTAAAGCCCTGACCTGATGCACTGAGCGGGCTTCAACTCTTCACTGTTACCAACAGCCCACCTTGTGGCCACCATATCGCTTTAATGCGTGGATGACGTATCGCTTTAACACCTTCAGCTAACTAACCTTAACCCTAACCCTAACCCACATCACTGCATTTTGCACATATTGAAATAATATTGTAACAATATTGTAAAAATGGTTAAAGTTATGTTCCAAACCTAAACAAAACAACACAAAATGACCATAAATCTGAATGAAATTCACAACATTCTGCGTTCTGGAGGTGCAGAGTTTATGACCACCGGCCACGTGATCAGATGTCCCTCTTGGACACAATGAATGCTGGACGTCTGGACATGTCTGCAGGACGCCGTCCACCAAAAAGATTCCTTCTCGGGTGGACTTTAAGAGGTGGATGAGAATTTGTGGTCAAATAGAGAAGACGTGGTTGATTAGAAGAATGTGTTTTGGATAACTAGAATGACTTTAGTTTCATGTGTTCATTGGGAGTCATTCTACGCAAAAATGGCACGAACGACGTTTCAGTGTTCTGTACAGAGCTGATTCTGAGGTGTGTATGAAGTGTGTCGGTCGCTTCGGTTCACGGTGGACGTGAGATTAGCTGCTGTGCTGAGCTGCACGTCGATAAAGAGGGTTGTGTAATCTCAGTGCGCCTAAATGTGTGTTACCGTTTGTAAAAAAATAATTAAATAACGCTGGAAGAGCATCTTAGAGAGAATTGGTGACAGCTTCGTTGTGCTTCTGTGTTCCTCTAGTGATGCACTCAAAGACACACATTCAAGCATGCGGTGATTAACACGCCCACACACACGGCAGGGGAAATAGCATAAGAGCTTTTTCCAGGAATGGACCATCATCTGCATGTAGAAGGAGCTCTGCCATCAGAAGCAGAAGCTCTTCATGGAATCACATTTTCAGCCAAGCAAAGGCATCATTAGCACAGGTCCATGTGTGACTTTGTGTGATGGGAGGGTTCATCCGAATCACGATGAGATGATGAATGATAATGAAGCATGTTTAATCACTATGTCTTCATATCTAAACAACAGAGCAGGTAACGCTTCACTAAATGTGCTTTTAAAGGAACACGTCGACATCCGCTGGTTCGCTTTCTTACTCTAATTTAGACGAGAAGATCGATACCACTCTCATGTCTGTACAGTAAATATGGTTAGCTTAGCTTAGCATTAGATCAGCAACAAAATGTGGCTTCCAGGCGCTCTATAGCTTAAAACATATTATATCTTGTGTTTACAGGAGTGTAAAAACACCAACAGGTGACGGGAATCACGGAGCATTCAGGGGTGATGCTGCCATTTTTGGAGGATAGCGTACGAGCTGTCATTATCCGTCACTGTCAATCGTTTGTCATCAAGTACGACTGAAAGACAAATGCTCATGTGAAGAGAAGTTCCCAACAGAAGCAAAGGAGCGTTATATTACACAACCAAAGTTACTAAATGACAGTTAGCTAATGTTATGCTAACTGAATGCTAACAACACGTCAGCTAATCATGCACAGTTAATCTAGTGGTACCTAGCAAAATGACACTAACGCTAACCTGCTTTTGGCTGTGTCCTGCGATATGTAGCACAACGGTAACAAGGAGTTAACGTAGCTAGCTTCAGTTTGAGACTTTTGGGATTATGGGATACGTATGCTGGAAATTAAAGGACCAGTGTGTTCCAGAGCTTTCAACCACATCTCATGGTATTCCTCAATGGATGTCAAGGAGAGGTCACGTGACATGACGTCAGCTCAGCTGTCAAACACAGCTCTGTGATGAAGACCATGGCATGCAGCTGAAAGCTCTAGAAAAGGCCTGTCAGGGGACTTCGAGTTAAGTTTGTTTTGTAAATGAAGATGAAAATAAAAAACTGAAGCTCTAAGATGTTTCTCATGAAATCGAAGGTAAAAACATGTCAGCAGTTTTCTGTCTGAATGAAGTTTAGACGTTTAAAAGCTGCACTGACGGTTCAGTCATTTCTCCTCTGAAAGGTTTTATCTTCCTTTTCATTCAGGCATCTTATTATGTGCTTATGTAAAGCACTTGGAGGTCAGGGGTCAATCCTCGCGTCGATGTCTGCTTTTAAGCTGCGATCATCTGGGATGTTGTTGTGAGAACAAATTCAGATTGAAAGAAACCAACAGTGATTCTGCACCGAGGTGGAAAAGCTGGAAAATAAAGCAAAGACAGACGGGATCACTTCACCATTAATGTCGAAATCTGAGCGCTGAGCGGCTTTTTTTGTCTCAAACGGAGTAAAGTGTTTAAATCTGATGGATTAATGCTGCAGCTCATCTCGTTTCCTTTAACAAACATATTGTCCTCCATCAGATCTTAACTTGTCTATAAGGCAGGAAGACGCTGGCTGAAGACGTACGTTCATCAGTGCCACAGAGCAGTTTTCACAAAAGTGTCTAAAACCAGGAAGAGGAAATTCTTCCGACAGGTAAAAATCAGTTATTGCTGCCTGTCCTGTCTCTCCTGGTTGAACACTGTATCAGATATTAAGCTTTGTGCACATATTAAACACAAATGTGCAGCCGAACCCTCTTCATCACTGCACACCTACAGAAGCTGGGAAGTAACCATGACACCTGGATTATTATCATTTCAAGACAAATGTCACGAATGTGAGTTTTATTTCTGCTCGTCCTGTTTCAGCACCCGCGTAGACAGAATCCTACCAAACAATGACATCTGCTCATTTCATGCACGCCTTGTTTCGTGCATGCTGCTCGTGCGTCTGCGAGGGAACAATGAGTCAAGGTGAAGACGGCTGGAACAGCTCCGATTATTCATTCTCAGTCCAATACGAATCCTGCGTGTCATGTGTTAGAGATCCTCTGTCTGCCCGCCGCAGCTTATAGACGAACACCTTTTCATAAATATGAGACGATCCTCTCACACAGGAACAAAAACACCTGAGCGGCAAAAGCAAACTGACCTGAGGACAGATCAAAGGTCCGTCTGTGTGCAGAGCGAGAATCAGACGTCTGCGGTTTTGAGGCGAGCGCTCGCAGCTGAATGAGGCGTCGCTGTAGGTGGATTTGAAATGCTGTCACGCTCGACACACAGACGGACTGAGCTGATGAATCTGAGTCTGAACTCTGCTGCCAGCGTTCACAACACAACGCTAATGGAAGTATTCTGTCTGAGATCCTTTCTGTGCTGAAGACATTCACCTGTCACCCGTTTACCTGTGTGTCCACGCAGGACGCGGTGTGTGTGGCCTTCATGTAACACGATGGGGGCCGGCGTGGGTGAGCGTACGGGGCAGAGCATCGAGTCGAAAATCAGACGACGAAATCATAAAAAATGAAGGAACCAGACAAAATGCACTTCAGGTGAAGCTACGCTAACGGGAGCAGCGGAGGACACGTTCTAAAGAGCCTGAGGCAGCTGTTGGACTGATCGTTTATTCAGTGTGAGAGGCTGCTGTGCAAAACACCCTTTGAAAAAAGCTGCTAAATCTGTCAGTAAATGGAAGAAAGCCACGATGCTGATACACTTTCAAACTTCATATTTTAGTCCAGTGTCACTTTAAAACTGCAAGTGGAGTCAGATTAAGGTGTTTACACTTCATGACTACAGATTTCTAAAACTGAATGTGATGCATTTGTTCCTTCTGTTCAACAGTGAGTCTGCTCTCGTGCGGTTGTTTGGTTTCTGCCAAGCAGCTGCAGAAACTTCAATCTGATCTGAGACCAGGAGGCTTTTACCAGAACAGACGGACCACAGCTGAGGG
Organism: Chaetodon trifasciatus; assembly: GCA_037975065.1. Classification (NCBI taxonomy): domain Eukaryota; kingdom Metazoa; phylum Chordata; class Actinopteri; order Chaetodontiformes; family Chaetodontidae; genus Chaetodon; species Chaetodon trifasciatus. Next base: position 1,686,606 of record JBBMOE010000055.1, on the reverse strand, counting down.
ACGGAGCGGAGACAGCTGCACTGTGAGCGCCCAGTCTTCATAGCGTTAGACTCGGCTTATGATAAGTCGCGCTCAAAGATAAACTCGACAGGATCACTGGAGCTCTGGAGGAAAACCAGAGGAGGACTCGTCGAGAAAACGTCACTCAGAGCAGGTTTCCATCAAACGTGGTCCATCCGTCCACTACAGCTATGTGAACGATCGCGGTCGCTTCATCCACATTAACAGTAGGTGGTGCTGTTGCTCCGGTCAGGTGCCTTTAAAGCACTACAGAGGAGGAAGGTGCATTAGGTTGAAGGAGGTGCAGACAGACTCACTGACTCCTCTGCAGCATCGCTCGTGTTCTGTAGTGAGGCGGCTTGTTGTCAGTCAGGTTCATCAGGATTCATCGTGTTCCATCTGTCTGTCAGCATGGAGGCACAAACGCTCTTTAACGGCTCTACTCAAACATGGCCGCTGCACATTTGGCTGCAAAGCTCACACATTGTTTGTCTTGTGATAAATTGCTTTAAGCACAGACACACAGCTGGAGGACAGCTCTCATATCTCTGTCTGATGAACGGCCGTCATCAGCGCAGCAGGGTGCTCGAAACAACCCTGTGAACCCCCAGCAAGTTCTCATCAACGCCATCGTTGGTTAGATTTGTAGATTTCTGCTGCTTATTTTCTCCCTTCCAGCAGCTCAGCATTAAGACGATGAAGAACAGTCTGAGACCCACGTGCTGTACGATGACAGCTGACAGGAATGGCAGCTGATTAACGATGAGCTCTCTGTGTCTTTTTCACCCTCTTCGTCCTCTCGTACAACTTAAAAGTGGCTCATTCTCAGCGTTCATCGGTCGAACTTCCAGCTGAAGAGTAACAGAAGAAAGTGGATGAAGAGGAAGTGATGAAAGCGCTCGGGCTCTCAGCTGAAGTGAACGTTCACAAGACTGGAAGGTCACGAGTGAGAGATGGAAACAGCTGAAATGACTCATAACCACTGAGAAAGCCCCTTTCTTACCCAATCATGACCCTCCCACCTGTCAGCAATGAGCCTGTTTACCTGTGGAATGATCCCAACAGGTGTTTGTGGAGCATGGAGGCCAAAGATGTCCACCTGACATGCTGTCATTGTCCGTGTCTTCAAAGAGAGCGAACGGGTCGTATAATCTCTGCACCAAGTTTGAAAAATGTTCTAAAATAATCAGATGTGATTACATTGATTGCTGAAAGTCGAGGCTCCTTGTACGACATTATTATGCACATCAAGCTGCTACACGACATCCTGCTGCACTTAATCCAGCTGAGGCTTCTCTAATTGGACAGGTGTGTGTGTGTGTGTGTGTGTGTGTGTGTGTGTGTGTGTGGCAGAAGTGATGAAGCGGTCACCAGCTGCCTGCGTGTGATTCAAGCTAATGAGCTGTCAATAAGAGCGGCTGGTCAGAAGGCCGTGCACCCCTGTGGACTCCTTTAATGACACAGAGCCTTTCAGCGAGCGCCTCACATCCGTGTTTGATTTTGTTTCATGGACATTAAATCTGGACTGACGCCTCAGGACAGCCTCTGACATTTAGACACTTTCCAAATCAGGAAATTTGGGATGAGAATTTCATTTTGTGTCACGTTAGTCATCTTGACGTCAACGTTCCCAGCAGGGACGGCAGAATAATGGTTATGACGTGGAGGCTAAGGGGACGTCGTGAAGATGGACATGAAGACGCTGAAGACGACGAAGAGCTCAACTCGACTCGAGAACTTGGAAACGTTTCGGCTTGTTTTGATTCCTTCAGATGTCTGAGTTGTCACGTGGTTTCATTTCAGAAACTGTTTGAGGCCCAAAGAGGTCAAATTATCCAACGCAGTCATGAAAATATGTCCCAAAAATGTCCATTTCCAACACTCATGAATCATCTGACCACTCAGATTCATCTGGTGAGCCTTCAGAGGGGTCCGACCCCTCCGTTGGGAACCATTAGCCAGTGAACTGTATATAAGGTGATTAAAACTAGCTGCACCTGGAGCAGATACAGCAGTAAAATACTGCATGCTCATGAACTGATGTGTATTTTTACTTTGATACTTTAAGCATGTTTTTGCTGGTATCTTTTTTTGTACTTGTCTTTGAATGCAGAGCTTTAACAGCTGGTATTAAAACAGGATTTGTATCCGGATACGGACAATATGGCGTTTACGCCTGTTGTCCTTAATGTGTTCTCCACCAGTACTTGAGTCATTTGAGGTGGCAGCAAACCAGCAAACCAGCAAACCAGCAAACCAGCCCCAGACTCCCTTAAAAACCCCCTGAATTTTGTAAGTTTTGTAGTTTTGATGCTATCAGAGCAGCAGCTGTACAGAGGCGGGCTCTCAGAACGTGCACGTTATTGAAGAACATGCAGAATAATATGGACTACGTTTCCAAAAACGACCGCCGGCGCTGCAGAACAGCAACGCAGCTTTGGGTTTGGTAGAATAACGACGGGCTCTCCGGTCATTTCTGAGGACAGAAACGTTCTTCTAACAGGTTTAACTGCAGCCTGTCCACTGCAAACACAGTTCAGCCCACCGGCTCTTCATCTCCGGGTTCAATACAGAAGTCCATGAGGAAAACACACACTTTTACTCTTTTCTCAAAGCAGTTATGTGAGTTTTGTTCCCCTGTTCATAGCTTTATTACCTTCCACTGAGCTAGTAAATATTTGATTAGCACCTGATTCATGTACCAAAAGTACATACTGTAAATCACAGTATTATGAAGTATGAAATACTTGCAGTGAATATTAAAACGTGTCCACCATAAGAAACACCATCCATTACTATAATGTGCCATTCAAACTAACATGACCCATAATGGAGAGCGTGAGCTTTAGAAGAACAAAAAACACAGAGAGCACACGGTCGAAGAGATGAAGGACGGAGGATTGAGCATCGTCTACCTCAGAGCTGCTTCTTCCTGTCCATGTCTTTATAGTTCGTTTTCACTCTCAGCATCGTGGATCACCTGTTCTCCCAACCCTGACCTTTCCTCTCAGGCTCAACTCAACCAGGACATCATCTCACCTCCAGAGCAACAGAACATGTTTAATGGAACAAAACCCGTAATCTGCTGCTCACTGTCAGACAAAGTGCTCGAATCTGCTGACGTCTTAAATTCTTAAATGATTAAAGACTGACGAGAAGACAAAGTCTCGAGGTCTCACATGGACCCAGAGCGGCCTGTCAGGGCTCGATGCTAACGCCATGCTAACACGCTCATAGTGACAATGGTAAGATCCTGATGTTTGGCAGGTGTAGCATGTTAGCATGCTAACACTGGCTAAATAGCACTTCATACAAAGTACAGCTGAGGCTGATGGGAAGCCTTTGATCACAAGCTAAAGTTCAAACTTTGGCCTGAAGGTGGCGCTGAATGAAAAGAGGACGATCAGAGTGAAAACAGTTTTTTTAGGTCCATTAGCTGCTGCGACATTTCGCTGAAAACCACTAATGTCAACCTCACGGTGGCGCTGGAGGGAAATCCAGGGGATCACCAGAGCCAGCCGGGTTCATCCTCTGGAGATCATGAATAAAAATGTCATCTGAGAATTCCCTCATTGAAATATGAATATTGTTTCAAAAGTTTAACTTCTGGACAGAAACTCAACGCACACGTGACAGGAAGTAAAAGAGTAACAGTCAGAGAAATACTGCGTTTGCTACTGACTGCAAAAAGCACATCACAACCACGCTGCATGCAGAAGAAGTGATTTAGATGAACACAGGATATGTAATGGAGTACTGTTTAAGTCCCTCCATCTGTGGTGGAAGAAGTACTCACAGTACTTATGAATACTCTGTTACTAGTAAAGGTCCTGCATTCCAAATTGAACTGACAAGTACTAAAAATACATGATCATTTATTAGTTGATTAGATTTTTTTGAGTATTAATCTCAACCTGAAGTACAATATTCCCCTCTGAAATCAAACGCAGTAGAAGCAAAGTAGCAGAAAATGGGAATACTCGAGTCAAGTACAAATACCTCAAAGCTGACTGACTGTATGTTGAGAGCCTGAATGACACAGCCGGCATGCTGATGGAGTGACTGCACAGTGAGTACGTAGGAGGACAGAACAAATACTGAAGATGTGATTAGGAGCCGCGGGGCCATCAGTTCAACAGCCAGAGCCCCCCACAGGCTGCGGGGTGGGGGGGGGC
>JBBMOE010000055.1:1652245-1679672 GCA_037975065.1 Chaetodon trifasciatus | reverse complement strand
TGTGTGTGTGCGAGCCTCGGCCGAGTGTCTCTTATCTAAGACGGATAATCACAGTAATGATCTGCCTCAGGGATGCAGCTGATGGTGCTCTGCTCTGGCTTCACACCTGTCTCCACTCCACTCCACACCTGTAATCATACATGTAGAGAGGGAGACAGACAGGAAGCAGACAGACAGCAGACAGACAGACAGACAGAGGACATGGGGGGGAGAGGCTGGCTGAAGGTGCTGTGTCTTTGTGTAACGGCTGCAGAGTTCACGTGTGGCCTCTGAGAGCGGCAGCGACCGACGTTATTCAGGAGCCGTGACGGCTGCTCTTCATCCTTCATCTCACTCTGCTCGTTAAAGGTCGTCTGGTCGTGGCTCGGCTGCCAGACGCTCGGAGTCTGAAGCTGCCGCCAGCCCGCAAAACCGCTTTAATCCACATGAAGATCCTTTTGAATGTCACATCATGAAAGTTTCACTGAGAAGAAATCTGTCAAATCAAAGCAAACGTCTGTTCGACCTCTGCGCTCTGACACGTCGGCCCGGCTGCCTCTGATGGGTCTGTGTGAGATTAGCATCGTCGGCCTGCGAGGCTAATCTGAGGCTGCTAACACACCTGAGACACACCTGATGAGCGTTCATGCAGACGTGTGTTTACTGTTTGCAAAGACATGTGGAGACCGATGAGACTCTGTCAGGCAGTGAAGGTGTCTGCGTGATAGCGTCTGAAAGTCTTCGTTTCTTAAACTAAAACAGGCTCAGCGGCGTTCCCAGAAGTCTCTGTTTCAGGGGCCCTGAAGGCCGGAGCAGCGTGGAGGCCGATGAGGCGGGAACATCTTAGTGTGGATGTAGCCTCCGTCTCCACTTCCTGCACACCTGACGGCAGCAGGGACGAACACCTGCCGCTCATGACACCTTCCTGACTGAGTGTGAGAGCTGGCGACAGCAGAGGATTGTGGGATATTTCTGGATCTGTGTCTCTTCTTCAGATAAACACATTCGACCACGTGGGGGCTGAAAAACTGCAATTCTGAGGAGCAAAATACTGGAAAAAGGAAGAGAAACGTGTCAAATACTCGCTGCACCTGATTCTTTCTTTCCACCTGAGCGCTGCAGGAGGTGAAGAGTTCGACCACCAGAGGTCAGCGAAAGCGCCGCTTTCACACATCAGATCTTATTTAGAGGCACTTCTTTAAATCAAGATGGCCTCCTGAACGACCCACGTGACGCATCTCTTTTAAATATGGAGACATCGGCACGTGTTTTCAGACAGTCTCTCCTGGAAGACGTTCATGGTGCTTCACTTTCTCACCTGCACACAACTGACCAATCACAGCGTGGCTCTCCAATCCAAGGTCAGCAAGGAGCAGGAGACGCTTGCAGCTCTGCAGAGGCGTGCGGGCAGGAAGTGGATCTCTGAGTTATCTTGACAGCGCTGAGAGGAAATACGTGTGATTTAGAGCTTCATCAGCAGACGCAGACACTGTCATCACTCACCGCCACGGCGAGCACACGGACGCTCAGAGCGGACTCCATCTTACTCCGTTTGTCTCTGACACTCACCACTTTCACTGAGAGGTGGAGGGTCGCTCGTGTTTAGCTGGAGGAAGAATCCACCTGTCACACGGTCTACTGCGAGCCAATCAAATTCCACACAAATACAAACAGGAAGCAGATGATATAAACAACAAATCCAACACTTTATGGATCGAGCCTGAAGTTTCCTTTTCTGAGGTGTGTTTCTGCAGCGTCTCGTCTCATTCGACGTGTCTGTTTTATCAGAATCTGCAGCGATGAAAGCAAATGACTGTCAGACGTTTGCATCGCTGCATTGTTTCAAGTCCGTGATGAGTTCAAGTGCCAATACAGGACTGTGAAAATACTCCATCACAAGTAGAAGTCCCTCATTCAACATGCTGCTGAAGCAAAAGTACGGTATGAACAGCAGGAAGTACTTAAGGTTTCAAAGTAAAAGCCTGCGTGAATGAACATCACAGGACTACACGACCTCTGACACTCACTGAATTCACCACAGCTTTTTAAAACAGTTAAAATCATAATTAATCAAGACTTCAAGAATCGAGACTTACTCCTTCCTTAAAGTGACCGCCAATGAAAATGCTGCGTTCACGGCGTCGTTGAAGGGTGTGCAGAGCACTAAAATAACGCCTACATGCGTGAGTGTGAGGAACACTCAAGGGTTTGAGAACATGGTCTGGAGGCTCCAAAGCCTTCATTCAGCTCTTTCCATCCACACCTGCAAACAGACCAGCCCTCCTCTGCTCACTTCCTGTCGTCCCCTCCTCATCCAGCGACATCGGATGAGCTCCTTGGTTTTAGAGAAACTCTTTCTGATGAAGCTAATGAGCTTTGAGGCAAATTTTCCAAAGTCCGTTCAGAGAGAAACCTCCTGTGTGTGTTTCCTCGCTGAGCGTCAGCAGATGGACGTCTCCATCGCCTCCATCCGTCCTCCTGCTCCTCTGTGCTGCTGCTGTCATCGCTCAGCTGTGTTTGTTTTGGTGATCAATCAGCAGATTAAACAGGCTTCTGGGCCTCAAGGAATTTCTGTCTGTAGGAGATGATCTACCTTCCGTGAAGAGGAGCAGCGTATTAAAACTCATTACACGATGCTCCTGATTAACAGACGTCAGCAGATTGTTTGCAGCCATGAAACCACATTTCACTCGTGAAGCAAACACAGTGATTGTGACTCAGAGACAGGGCTGATGGAGTCATATCACGGTGTGTGCAGAGAAATCTAAACCCTGCACATCAGTGATGCTGTGAGACAGACGTCCACAGGCCACTGCTTCAATACTCAAGGTGCAATAAGCAACCAGCGGCTGCAGCGAAGCAGCTTCTCATCAACACAGCAATCACACTGCAGACGTGAGGAGACAACGTGAGGATGGATGTTTGTCCTCTGAGCTGTGCTGAGACGAGCGTCTTATGCTTACCATATCACACATGAATCAAGTGTACGTTGCAGTCTAAATAAAAAAAAAGTCATATCCGGGCTTCAAAGCGTCTTCAGATAGCAGATCTGTGACCAGTCTGCTGCTCTGACTGAAATATTGTTCCCTGCAGTGTGCAGCAGCAGCATCAGATACAAACTGATCAAACAGCCTGATTCTCTGCCGGGAACGAAGCTCCATCATGAGAATCACCTCCTGGAGCTGCTGCTCACTGAGCAGAGAGACACCAGAGGCCTTTAGTCTGAAAAACAGGCTCCTCCGACAGAAACTTCCCAACCAAACTTAACACGAATTTTAAGGAGTTCTCAGAAAACAGAGGTAGATTTCCACCATTGTTTTATACCTGCAGTGCAGGCCTGGTCAGCTGATTGGCTGCGAGTGTCAGGGCAGCCTTAACACTGAAATGTGAGCAGATTGAAACCTCTCTGTAACCTCAAACCTCCAAAATCCAGTGTGATATTAAGACATTTTTAAGTGCCTACACGTCCTCACGCACCTGTTTGTGCATTCATGAGGGTTCATGTAATAAGAGGTGAACAGGTGAAAAATGACGCTCCTCTCTCGTGTTCTCTCGATCCCTCTGTCTTTTTGATGTGTTTCAGCAGATGGAGAGCGTCTTGTTGCTAAACCTGGTTCACATATTCGCGCTGTGATGCTGGAACTCACAGACAGAACAGAAGAAAAATGCCCTTTTTACTGAAAAGCATGACAGTGACAGAGAACAGGACAGAGTACATGAATATATGATGTGGCGGAGGCTTTCATGCTCATCCGGACTGATCGGCTCCTCTGCTGGGGAGTTGGTGATCGGGACAGAGAGCTGAGAGCTGGAGGCTGCTGGGAGTTCAACAGAGTCTGACTCTTTGTGCGTGTTGGTGTCTGTTGGTGTGTCGGGGTGAGACTGTGGAAGAAATCGATGCAGCGAACGAAGAGATGAAACTTGTGACCAGGATGATAAAAACAAATCAGCAGAGCGGAATGACTTGAACAGAACCTCATGCAGTCAGCGTGCCTTTAATGTCGGGGGATCGTTGAAATTGAAATTGAATTGGTTGTTGGAAAGCACGATGAAGCCTCACAGCTCATCAGCTCGTTTCATTAAAGCGTCGACCTGAAGAGGACGACCTCTGGGACGTGTGTTTGTGTGTGTTCGTCTCCTCATTATGGACCCTCCACTCTGCCCTCCAGCTCTCAGTTTACTTTCAGGACCCACACTCCTCCTTCCGCAGGATGTCCACCTCCTCCGTCGGCTGGGAAATGAGGGCCGGCTCCTCGGAGCTCATCCTGCCTTCCCTTCGCTCTGCAGAGAGAAGGAGGCGGGATTGAAAGATCATTCACTTACAAAATAACTGGCAGATTTACTTAAACAGCTCGAACAGCAGACAGCTGTGGAGCAGCTGGGTTTGAGCAGGGCCTCATTATTCTGTGTTTACTGGCCAGTTTCTGCAGAGCTTCCAAAGCGGAGGAGGAAGCTAAACCACCACACTGCCACACTAAACCGAAGCCCTCATTAAATAAACACGGCCGACTCGTTGTCAACAGTGTGACATGCACAAGACGAGGATGCAGAAAGAGGATGAAACAGGATGAAGGAGAATAAAGGAAGCCTGCCAGGGAACAAAGAGCTGAGCCCTCAGATCTGACGGGATTACGGCTGTCAAGTCAGTCAGCCTCAGTGAGAAGACAGTGGACATGTCGAGCACTGGAGCTGCTCGGCGGGTAACGGGATTATTTGGGGAATGAAAGGCTAAATATGTTTGTCACTTTAATTACAGACTTAAATCTTTGTCAGCGTCAGTGGGAGCAGGATGGACCACAGCTGCTGAAGCTGCACAATCTGGAAATGAAACGAGTTAAAGACACTCATCGTTTCTTTTTTATGAATAACTCTGTAGATCAAAGGTGAGACAGTGCAACATTTAGCACCTAAAGAAGCAGATTTTCTCATGTTTTTGTGTCAAACTAAGTGACCCAAGATCCTTTTTGTTCAACCAAACAGCTGTTATATTACCCTCCTTAAAGCCACCAGACTCCATTGACAAATACAGCAATTTTACCGTAATCAAAGCAGACACGTCGTTCAACCTCGACAGAATAAGACTCCCTGAACCGTCCTGGTTAATCTGTCCACTGTCCCAACAGTCACCAGCTCTGGTTTGGTTGAGTTAAACCTGTTAAATATTCTGGTTCCACATGCTTGTTTCTCTGCTGCCTCTCCAGATATTTTCAGTCCTGGTGTTATTATGGTGGCTCTTACATTGGCTTCGTACAGTTGCTCTGAAGGATTAGGCTGCAGACGTTGTGCAGCTGCCTCCTGCAGCGCTGTCCGTCAATACTTTAACCACTTTGACACAAAAACATGGGAAAATTGGGTCCGGGTGGAAAAACAGTTTTCCTTTAACGTCTCTCCTTTGGTTTGGCTTCATCTTTGACTTTTAACCAAAGAAACAAGAAGGCGTAGCAGCTGTTCATCTTTTGCACTGATGGTTCAACCAGGTGACTTCACTGCACACCTGGAAACACACACCTGCTCAGAGCTCAGCGCTGTCAGAGTTGTGCTCCAGAGTGACCAGACGAGCAGCCTGAAAACAGCCTCTCTGAATGCTTCATTGACTTTCAGTAACTGCTTCATGTTTCTGTGAATCGTCTCTGGATTTAAGGGCAGTAATCTCTTGCAGGTCGTCCAGTAGCGCCTCGCAGGGCTCAGTGATCTGGACTCTCGGATCACTCGTACCAAACCCACCTCTTTCCTGCCTACATGCTGCGGTGCCCGCTTTCTTCGGTCGCGGCTCGCCTCTCACTGCAGCCTGGATCTTCTGCACCACGAACCTGCAGGCTGCAACGAGAACAACATGAGCGTCTGCAGCACACCCCGCTTCGCCTACAAAGGTATCAGAGTTCATGAAAACTGCACCCATCATGGTTCCAGTGGAGTCTCCTGAACGCCTCTCTGACATTCACTTCCTCAGCAGAATTCAGTTTTCTCAGTGAGTAAATGTTTGATTTTACTTTAATGGCTTCACACACAAGTCTTAGAAATGTTGATGTAGGAGAGGGGTGTGTTTTCTCACCTTGTCACTGTGTGTGGGTGTGTCTATGTGGAGGTGTGGCTGGGTGTGAGTGTCACTGGGGCCGAGTGATTGCTTGATTGATATCACCTGCACCTACCTGGGGATCAGTTTGTTTGTTACAGAGTGAGGGTGAGGCATGGTGCCTATACTTCTGTTGACCGCAAAAGCTATTTACCATCTAAAAGTCCAGTAATGCAATTACATCTGTACATCACGTAAGGTCGAAAGTTTGATTTCACTGAAAGGGTCAACAAACACCCTTGAACTTCAGCAATGGCTTCATGTTTCCTTGGACTCAGCGTGTCAGACAGATCCCTGCCTTCTCCTCTCAGTGGCTAATTAAAAGTTGATAATCACAGTGAAGTTCTTATTTTGTCCATCGGAAATGTTCAGTGTTTTGTTTACTTAGTGAAACATATTAATATACATACAGTAATATGTACACTTAGCTTTGGCAATGATCTATCTGTGTGTGTGTGTGTGTGTGTGTGTGTGTGTGTGTGTGTGTGTGTGTTCCTGCCTCACTTTTGCAGTTCATTTTTTCAGTGACACATTCGTTGAACTTTAGTTCCTACCCCCAAAGACATAGAGCCGGAACAAATATGTCTGCAAGTGTTTCGAGGGGACCGTATTAATGAAAGGACGTAGTACGAAAATACGTAGAAAAATAGTTCGTTTGTTAAGTGTCTAGAAGTCTTTGGAAATTATTGTCAAGTGTGTAAAAGTCCTCCAGAAGAAGCCTCACCCTCCACGTGTCGTAATGCAGCCAATGAGGTTTGTGTTGTTTCCGTTTTTGATTATTTATTTATGAAGTGAACCGCTGCTAATGTTGCTAATTTGTATGTAGCCATCAATTCATGTAAGGTTTAAGTTAAAACGTTTCTGTTATAATAGAATTAATATGCAAGTTCATGAGGTGAATAAGGAAGGCTTAAAGTCATGTTGTGTTAAAAACGAGTTGAAAGTTAGTATTGGACAAATAAATAATCATAAGGTACTGTATAAACAACACAAGGTTTACAAGACAACAAACGTTTATTTTTATACTAAGGTTAAAACTATCTCAAGGTTAAAAGGATATTTCATATTTGAAGTAAAAGGGACATTTATGTGCAATTTGTATATTTGTTTATTTGGTGATGTATTGTTTATTTGTCTGTTTCTTGTCAAATTACAGTTCTATCGTTTGGGAATAAATCCTAAGCAGCAGACTTAAAGAACAGTTGTGCTGTCATCATTACGTGTGTGTGTGTGTGTGTGTGTGTGTGTGTGTGTGTGTGTGTGTGTGTGTGTGTGTACTTGGATTATATAAAGTTTTTGTTGACTGACCCTTAAAAATAAGTATGAAGTGCTTCTTCAAATATAATCACTCTTAAAAATCAACTTCCGCTGAGTCTCTTAGCTTTGTGGGGGTGTGATACAAAATCAGTGTTTTCATTATTCTGGAGAGAAATGTGACGCTTTCAGACGCACACCTCAAACCTCATGATTAAAGTCTGAAGCACTGACTGTTCCGGCCTTCACACACCCAGTGAACCTGGAGTAGACAGAAACACCAACATCCCCACCTTTACCAGCGGGCTCTCATGTTTTTATGTTGCCCTGCATCTTCTGTTCCATGTGAAAGGGTGTTTTCTGAGAGAGACGGTTTTTAAGAGGAACCGTCTGAGACCCAACACTGTTAAAAAAACTTCTGTTTCTAAATAAAAACCAGTGAACATTCTCACCCACCACCCAGTGAAGCAGTGTTTCCTGTGTCCCACATCCCTGCACTGAGCATCTGTAATCCAAAAATTATTTTACAAATGAGCATAAACATGTGCGTGTGAGAGAACTGTGACAAAGATTAATGTTGTATTATATACAGCCACAGACAGTGTCCACTCAGCTGATGAGCAAAATTAGTTTGATTTCTTTGCACAGCAGGTGTCGCTAGTGAGAAGTGAATGAAGCTTCAGGCAAACCAGTGGGCTGCGAAGCCTCAGTGCTTCAGGATCATCACTGGTCTAAGTGGTGTGCAGATGGCCGTGTGAATGTTACCTCAGAGTGTCTGTTGGGCTCATCTTGACTGTTTGGAATACTGTTTATATTCCAAATTTGATTTAAGCAAGACCAACAGCATATTAAGGTACAGAACCAGACCTACAGCAACACTTCTCCAGACCTTCAAATGAATCTCTCAACAATGAAAAGTTAAAAGTCAGCTGGTCTGAATTCACAGGCCTGAGCGTTTGTTTAAAGTATTATTAGGACATTTTCCCACAGAGCTGAAATGACTCCAGCACTCCGTAAAAGAAGAAGCCTAAAAGTTGTACCAGCAGTAAATGTAGTCACACGTTACTCAGAAATATGTACGCACATTAGAGCTTTATTATGTTCATTTCAAACATTTTAAGGGATATCTGACGCTTTTCACGCTGCATCTGAAGGTTCGTAATGTCCCAAATCCAAGTTTTCTTTTCTTTTCTTTTCTTTTCTTTTCTTTTCTTTTCTTTTCTTTTCTTTTCTTTCAGGAATTTTAGTCGCCTCCGTGAGGTCCTTCGCATTTTCACTCAGGCAGCGCAGACTGCTGCCCTGAAGGGTCCTGAAAACTACACACACGTGTGCCGTGCGCAGACACCATGGCGGACCTACAGATGAAGCTTCTGCGGAAGAAAATCCAGAAAAGAAATGAGAAGAACAAGGAGCGCAAGCTGCTCAGTAAAGGCCCGGAGCAGGAACAGAGCGGTACGTCTGTCGGTGGAAAACTCCGAGGCTGCTGTTTGTTTTCCGTGTTTCTGAAGCGGAAAGAGCCTCTCCTGCTAAGCTAACCGCGTTAGCTCCTCACGGCATGATTTGAACTCCAACATGTTAGAGTTAGGTTTTCACTGACAGACGTAATGTTAGCTGATCTCGTTGTAACGTTATAACATTAGATATTTGTTTATGTCACTGTTATTTGTCAGATTATTATGAATTTACATGTAGCTAGCTAGCACTGAAACACTGTCAAATACTTAATTAGCAGCAGAAAATCCTCAACTATTAACTTTATACTGAATATCAGAAACGCGATCGAAGCCCCAGAAGGCAGAATCATGAAGCACATGTTAATCTGTCACAGTTCTGTCTCATTATTTCTTTCTTTCTGCGATGTGTTTGACAGAAACCTCAAACGGGCTGGAGGAGCAGGGCTGTGAGACAGACATCAAGCCCAAGAAGAAACAGAAAAAGCAGACCGAGGTGCCTGTGGACAGCACAACAACAGAGGAAACTCCTGTGAAGAAGAAGAAGACGAAGAAGAAAAGGAAACTTCCTGACACAGCTGAATCACCAGGTGGACAGATGGACTTTACCACCCTGACATGTTCATGTGTTAATGTGACGCTGAGCTAACATGTTCTAATCCTCATTCCAGCTGAGAAGAAGACCAAAACAGTGAAAGAAGCAGATGAAGAGGAGGAGGAGGAGGAGGAGGGAGCAGCGCTAGCAGCTGAAGATGGAGAACAGGATACTGACAAACCAGAGCGAGCTTCAGATGACGAAGAGGGAGATGATGAAGAGGAAGATCAACCTGAACTACCTTCTGGCTTAACAGGTACTGAAGACATGAATGTCCTCTCGCTGTAGACCAGGTGGGATCTTCAGCAGCTTTATCACATGTGAGCTGAGTTCAGGAGATGAGGGACGGGGAGTAAACGGGTCCAGAGCTCCTGAAGTCTGAGCTCGGCTTCAGTGGACACAGACCTTGTCCAGCTTGTCCCTTGTCCTCTTCGCCCCCCCCCCCGCTCGGCTCTGTTCTCCAGCGGTTTGTCACCTCTGTCAGGAACGATCCCGGCGGCTTGAATCGAGCTGCTCTGGAATATTACGGTGGGGGTGTCTGAAAGGGGCTGCTGTGTTGCCTTCATGTGTTGCCCGCTCAGCGTGTCCATCGTGACGCGGGTGTCAGCGAAGGCGTACAGAGACTCTTGTGGTTGTCTTTGGGAGGAGTCACCAGTGATCCTCCTGACAGGAGTGACCGCAAGGACACGATTATCTGCCTGTTTTCTCACACTTGGTCGTGACCTCTCCTCACATGGGGTCTGCTTTGCACTTACTAACCTTTACCTGATGTTCCAGGAGCGTTTGAGGACACGTCCTTTGCCTCTCTTGCTGGGCTGGTGAGCGAGAACACGCTGAAAGGAGTGAAGGAGATGGGCTTCGAACACATGACTGAGATCCAGCACAAAAGCATTCGGCCCCTGCTGGAGGGGAGGTAAGACCCGCACCCCCTGCTTTGGTTGTAGCTCTGCAGCGATCCTAAGATGATCACACAGTCAAGCTGTGTCTCGGTTTGCTTTGCTCCTCTCAGGGATGTTCTGGCTGCTGCCAAGACAGGAAGCGGTAAAACGCTGGCCTTCCTCATCCCGTCTATAGAGCTCATCTACAAGCTCAGGTTCATGCCCAGGAACGGTAATCCTCCTCTTCATTCTCCTCCTGGAAACATTGATTTTACCTGATGCATCAAACTGTATATCCTTAACTGACCTCCTCCTCCTCCTCCTCCTCCTCCTCCTCCTCCTCCTCCTCCTCCTCCTCCTCTCCAGGCACTGGTGTAGTGATCCTTTCACCCACACGGGAGTTGGCCATGCAGACCTATGGCGTGCTGAAGGAGCTGATGACCCACCATGTGCACACCTACGGTCTGATCATGGGGGGAAGCAACCGCTCGGCTGAGGCCCAGAAACTGGCCAATGGTGTCAACATCCTGGTGGCCACACCTGGCCGTCTGCTGGACCACCTCCAGGTGAATGTAGACACAGGAAGTGACACAGTTCGTCATTGGTGTCGTGACACTTGGTAGACTCTGACCCACGCATCGAACATCATAGATCATTGTTCCGTGTTTAACGACTGTATGAGATGATTAAATCCAGACTGCTGTGCTTTCAGAACACTCCTGGATTCATGTTCAAGAACCTGCAGTGTCTGATCATTGACGAGGCCGACCGTATCCTGGAGGTGGGCTTCGAGGAGGAGCTGAAGCAGATCATCAAGCTGCTGCCGAGTACGTCTCTGCCGCGCCGAGCTCTTCTTCCTCTGTGGTTTTGTGTAGTTTTGTGAGCTCAGGCTGTGTTTCACTCTTCACGGTCGCTTTTAATGAAACACAGTTTTCTGACCCATCCTGCATCACGCTTCCATCCTCCAGAGAAGAGACAGACCATGCTGTTTTCAGCCACTCAGACCCGGAAGGTGGAGGACTTGGCTCGCATCTCCCTGAAGAAAGAGCCCCTGTACGTCGGCGTGGACGACAACAAAGACAACGCCACCGTGGACGGCCTGGAGCAGGTAGTGTCGCTGCGTCTCTGCTGAATGTGCCTCGTGTTACGTCGTGTATAGAAACTGAGGTGGAGCGGCGTCTCTCCTGTTTCAGGGTTACGTGGTGTGTCCGTCAGAGAAGCGCTTCCTGCTGCTCTTCACCTTCCTGAAGAAGAACCGCAAGAAGAAGCTGATGGTCTTCTTCTCCTCCTGCATGTCTGTGAAATTCCATTATGAACTGCTCAACTACATCGACCTGCCCGTCATGGCCATCCACGTGAGACGAGTTCTTGGCCTCCTGCATCGCTGTCGTAGGTGCTTTTCATCTGATCTACAAAACCAAGTGCTTCTCCGTCTCTTTGTGTTTCACAGGGCAAACAGAAGCAGACCAAACGTACCACCACCTTCTTCCAGTTCTGCAACGCCGACTCGGGCATCCTGCTGTGTACTGACGTGGCAGCTCGAGGGCTGGACATCCCCGAGGTGGACTGGATCGTCCAGTACGACCCCCCGGACGACCCCAAGGTATTGAAGCCGATGCAGCTCGGCTCGTGAGGACTCAAATGTCGCTCTCACTCGACGCCTTCTGAAGGTCGCTGTTCGAGCTGCAGTGAAGTCACAGATAAAGACTCGTGTTGAAGCTTGAGTTTCTGTCCACAGGAGTACATCCACAGGGTGGGCCGGACAGCCAGAGGCATCAACGGCAGAGGTCACGCGCTCCTCATCCTCCGACCAGAGGAGCTCGGCTTCCTCCGCTTCCTGAAACAAGCCAAGGTGACCATCATTTTCCACATCATCACACGTCTGTGTTCTCCATTTGACAGTAAATTCAAGCCTTTGCTTCTCCTAACGTGTCCTTAAAGGGGATCGGTTTTAGTTTATCTTGGTTCTGTGTTGTTCAGGTCCCGCTGAGTGAGTTTGAGTTTTCTTGGAGTAAAGTCTCTGACATCCAGTCTCAGGTGAGACATCTGCTTAAATCTTTTTGGTTGTCTGTAGTTAAAAGTGCAAAGACAGACCGAATGCTCGCCTCTGACTTCACACTCCCTCTCGTTCTTCAGCTGGAGAAGCTGATTGAGAAGAACTACTACCTCCACAAGTCTGCTCAGGAGGCCTACAAGTCCTATGTGAGGGCTTACGACTCCCACTCACTCAAACAGATCTACAGCGTCAACACCCTCAACCTCCCCATGGTGGCGCTGTCGTTCGGCTTCAAAGTCCCTCCATACGTTGATCTGAGTATCCTTTGCTGTGACGTCACACGCTGCTGTTTGTCTGATGTGATAAAAAGCATTGAATCTTGTTTTTGTCCATTAAAAGACGTCTTCCTTAACCGAGCCCCTCCGCAGACGTCCACAGCAGCAAAGGCGTGAAGATGCAGAAGCGAGGCGGCGGAGGCGGGTTCGGATACCAGAAGTCCAGCAACGTGAAAAAATCCAGAATCTTTAAGCACGTCAACAAAGGAAAAGGCGACAACAGGCAGTTTTCCCGCTGAGTCCTTCAGGTGAACTCCACCTGGACTGACTCCTCCGCTGTGCATCTGCTCTTCTCTCCATGAACTTCCTGCTTTGAACATGCGTGACGTCGTGTGTCGCGCACACGCCCCTCATGCTTTATTTCAGGCCCTGTTTTCCTTCTGAGATGTGTTTAAGTATTTTGTAATTGTATAAAGAACATCATTGTGGACGTCCCGATCCACAAACACCTTTCTAACGTCCCTCCTGTCACCTGACTGGAATATTAAATCTCCACTGGCTTTAAAGATGCTGTTTGCCTCGTTCATATCAAGCAGACTTGGCTTCGTCCTGTGAAGTCATTGGATAAAAACCGTGCGAGCTGATGTTCTCATTTTTATTTCTGTCAGTTGTTACAGCATCGGTTCATTCCTGCAGAGCTAAAGCGCTCTTGCTGTACATCTGGTCAAACAAATTACAGAAACAAACCCAGAGGCGACATGCAGGCAGGATCAAGATTAGGTACACGTTACAAAGATGAACACACCTTTAAGGAAATCAGTCACCAGAAATTAACAAGTAACCAAATGTTCCCTTTAAATGACGACTAATCAGGATAAAAATGTTCAACTTTCACTAAATATAAGCTCGTCTGCAGTCATCTTCATTCTGAATCAAAGTGAGGTTCAGGATCTGCATCGTGGACGTGTACGGTGGCTCGGACGGCAAAAGGTTGTGCTTACGTTTGAAATAAAAAACTTCGGATAGAATCAGAGGCAGCAGCGATGAGGGGTTTCCTCACAGAGCGCTGACTTTAGCAAAGATGAAGTTAAAAAAATAAAAACCGCTCCTTAAAAACACTTCCCCTTAAAAACCCCGCGGGCTCCCACAATCCTCCCGTCCCTGCACAGGAGGATGAGGTCTAAAGTGCTGTCGAGCCCGCCAACCGTCGCTTTGACATCAGCTCAGAATGATGGAAAACAAACTCCATTTCAACAGGACACAACATGTTCAGAGCTGTTTGGATCTCACATCCCAGAAGAAAAAGTACAAACATCCACACTATGTACAGAGCAGACGGTCAAACACAGTACAGGATGTGTGCAGGTACAGTGAGGAGGCACGACGGTGCAGCTCTCCTGCAGACTGGGAACACCTGATTCCCCCATGATTTATTGCACCAGTTGAAGTCAGCAAACACCTTCGCTTGTTCAGTGAAGACGAGCAAAGTTCCATCAGAAATGGTTCCATACTTTCTTCACAGGTGGTGTCAGTGTTCATCCAGGTGGCGCTTGAAGGTGATGATGACTTTTCAGTCGCGTTGCAGTCAGCAGATACTACAGGCTACGCTTCGCCCCAAAGCGACTGCGTGTCACGTCATGCAGCCGTCCAGTCCGGATCCACGGTCAGCCTCCATGTTGGACTCGTACCATGATCACTGCTGGTGGCCTGTGAGGCGGGAGAAGGTCGTTATTATCATGAGAAACCACCACACTGACAGACAGACAGACAGACAGCGTTTTTCTGGCTGAAGCAAAGCGGTTAAACCCATCAGGGCTGTTGCTCCGTCTGTGCTTCAGAGGAGTCCAGCTGAAGCAGATTATGGGAAGGAAGGTCTTAGCCTGCACTGAGAAGCTGAGACACGTCCCTCATGCATGCACTCTTTATCATTTAGGCCGTCTCTCCAGTTGTTCTCGGATTGTTTTCAGGTGAGACACATTTTGCTTCTCCTGAAACCTTCATCCACGACTGCTGGACGTTCAACCTCAGACACGATGCTCGAGGCATTCATGCAGAACGCGGCAGCTGGATGTAGACGCAGTTTAAACCTCAGCAGTGAAGGTGTTTAAGAGACCAGGTGATGCAGGTTTAAACTGCGGCGGCCTGACGGAGCAACGGCGCCTTCAGTCAGCTGGAGAAACGTGGAAAGTTCTGAGCAGTAACATGCAGACCATGAACAGCAGGGCTGGACCAACAGCTCATTCACGTCACTGTAACGTCATCCTCAACGGGTCGCACAGAACTTCCTCTTCAAGTCAGACCGGCTGAGTCCAGAGGATCTGCTGACCCAAATACATCCGCACACATGAAAATCAGTGTTTTTAAATGTCACGTTAAACAAAGTGACGCGTTTGGACATCGAGCCTTCGTCTCATGGAACAAACACGGTCCACGAGATTCCTTTGACTCCCTGTTCAGTTTGTTTAACGTGTCAATAAAAGCGTTTTAGCAGTTTAAAACGGGAGCAGCTCAGAGTTTTTCATGCCTGCATGATCTCTGAGTCCAGTCCAGTCCGACCTTCACTTCTTCTTCTCTGCTGGAGGTTGGACATGAAAGGCCTGCGTTGGTCCAGCCCTCGGACACACTGTGTTAGTGACGCTGAGACACGTGACCGTGCTGCGTCAGCCCCGTCACTACATCAACAGGTTAGTGTGGTAACTTCAAACTGTCACATGCAGCAGCGGTCGGACCTTAGGGGTCCACTCTGGACGGGGGAGGGGTGGGAGGGACCCCCCAGGGGGCGCCGTTCATCTTCTTCCCTAAACCTGTTGTCAGCGAAACAGAGAGAGAGCGTCCAAGAAGGACCGCGGTCAGACTGTCGTCCGCCGCTCGAGGTCAGGAAACTTCATTCAACACTATTCCTGAATAAGACAAACGTGTACCGTTGGCGTTGCAGCAGGGCTCCGTGGTCTCCCAGTTCATGGCTCTCTGGACGGCCTTCTTCCAGCGGGCGAAGCGGAACTCGCTCTCTGTTTGAGAGGACAGACGGACGTTTGAGTCAGGACACGACAAACAAGCACGACCTGTTCAGGTGGCTGAAAAGTGTGTTTCCTCTGGGTCTGACTCCCTCACCGTCGGAGTTGATCTGAGGCTCGTACTTCTCTGAGGTGACCTGTGGGAGGTGACCGGCGCTCAGGCTCCACACCTCCACCCCCTCCGCCGCCCCCGCCGCCATGGCTGCACCCAGAGCCGTGGTCTCGGACATGGTGGGCCGCACTGGACCGGGATGGGACAGACAGGCAGAGAGACAAAGACTGGAACGTTAGGAACAATCAAATGAGTTATCCACTCAGACACACTGGAATAACCACGCAGGGTCGGAGACGCAGTGAAAGCAGCACACGGATCCTGGAACCCACAAACAGTCATGACGCTGGACGCTGTGACGTCGATCTGACGAATGACGTAACGTTCATGGGTACAAGGTTATGTGCACACCAGGAAATCTGCGCTCTGACTCCACTCTCGTGCATCGCAGTCGAGCTTCGTGTTTGTGTTTTTAAAATGGGGCAAAAGTCATGAAGGCAGAGCGGGTAGAAAGTCCAGGTTCAGGCTCGTGTGGATGGTTTCTGCCACAGAGTAAAGTTTGAAGGTGGACAGAGAAGAGAAGCTGCTTGTTCTGTTTCAAACACTCAAAGCTTTAACCAACACGCTGAAAGACGCTCTTCTTTGCATGAACAGGAGTGTATATAAAACAACTGATATCAACAAAGTGTCTGGGTGTATGAGCACACGCGCACACACACACACACACACACACACACACACACACACACACACACACACACACACACNCACACACACACACACACACACACACACACACACACACACACACACACACACTCTCAGGCTCCTCACCTACGGACATGCAGAGGATGTCGGCCTGCAGCTGCATCAGTAACCTGTTGGACGTCATGCCTCCGTCCACCTGCAGCTGCGTCAGAGGGATGCCGCTGTCCTGGTTCATGGCATCAAGGATCTGAACGATACGCAAAGCAAAATCAACAGCAGTCACACGGAACCACAACCTCCAGGGCTTTCACAGCAACACGCTGAAGTAAGGCAGCGCCGCTCACCTCTCTGGTCTGAAAGCAGACGGCCTCCAGAGCAGCGAAGGCCAAGTGGTTCCTGTTGGTGAACTGAGTGAGTCCACAGATGATGCTGGAAAACAAGCAGAGGAAAGACGTCGTCACATGATTCTCAGTTTGTCCTCGCCTCAGGGTGAAGTGACAGTCGCTCGTGACGACGTGTTTTAACAGCTGACAGCTCACCCTCTTGCGCTGGGCTCCCAGTAGGGGGCATAGAGTCCAGAGAAAGCCGGCACAAAGTAACAGCCGTAAGACGAGCCTGCTGCTGCTGCTAGCGTCTCTGAGGTAAGACGGAGAAACAGAAGATTCAAGCATGAACGTGTCTGTTTTCTACTTCATTGATCAAAAATCAATCAAGTTTCTGCAGACAGATTTGAAGCCACTGCATTTAGTCAACGAACGAGTCACAGATTTCACATAAGATTAGCTGAGATGCTAAGTACCGATCTCTGAGGAAGACTGCACAATGCCCATGTTGTCCTTCAGCCACCGTACCACCGCCCCTGCGATGGCCACCGAGCCCTGCAGGAGAGCACGAGAGAAAACCGTCAGAGCACAAGAGGAGCGAGACACCAGGACACACCGTGGACGACGTCACTGCAATGTGGAGGCCAGTTTGAGAGCGTTCACACACCTCCAGCGCATAGCAGGCAGGCTCGTCTTTTCCCATTTTGTAGGCTACTGTGGTCAGCAGGCCGTGGTCCGACATCACAGGCTGACAGACAGACAAACAGAGAGTGAGGGAGCGACACGCCTGGAGACATGGTTTCACATTTTCTCAGGTAGATTTCTCACCTTGGTCCCTGTATTCCTGAGCAGGAAGCACCCGGTCCCATACCTTCACAGAAACAGACCAGAGAGCAGTGACTGAACTACTGAACTTTAACTTTTAAAGTGAATAAATCTAACATTCGTTCTGTCTGATCTCTTTCAAGTTTCATTTTTTCAACAGTTAAAACAAGATGTCAGCTGAGGCTGGAGTACGTCACGAGCTAACGTGCAGAACGCTGGAGGAAGATGATGACAAACAGAAGCGTTCCGCCGCCGAAGCAGCGCAGACACAGAAGCAAAATAAGGACAGCGGAGCGTGACTCACGTGTTTTTGGCCTGACCATCCTTGAAGCACATCTGACCAACCAGAGCAGCCGACTGGTCCCCGAGACACTGAGAGAGACGAGGTCGCAGTTAGAGGGCCGAGACTGTCCGTGTATGTATTCATCACAGTGTCTCACACACGACAAACGCTGACGAATGCTGATCTGTAACAGTTTAAAACCTTTTAATTACCACACGCTAAGCTAAGCTAAGCAGCAGTGCGGTGAGCAGTGGATTCATTTGACCTTTGAAGTGGAAAAAGATCAGTTTCATGTGACTTTCAGGCTGACAAAAGTGCTGACATGATATATCTGAGCTAACACTGGCCTGGCCAAAGTATCATGGGGCACTACTGGAAAGTCCGTCGGTAAGGCGTGTGGAGGAAAGCCATGTGTAACACACACCGCAGCACGCTGACGACATCGGCGCTGACAAGAGGCAAATGTGACAACATTGAAGAGCTCTTACCCCAGAGATGGGAACTCCTGCAAGACAGCCGGATTTCTGGTGAAAGACAGAAACACGTGTTCAGTCTGGACTAATCACTGCAGGATGATACCGAGCGTAGCATCGCAGATCTTAGTCTGTCGTCCTCACTGAAAACCTCTGGATCAATCAGGAAGCTGCTCACTGTCACACTTTGGTGACGACAGGCCTCGACAGGACGCGTCTTTACTGTGAGGAACCAAACATGGCGGCCAAGCTAACAAAAACAGGGACTTATTCATCTTGTATTGTGGCTAACTTCAGAGGATCATAACACTCCGGTTCGACATGAGTCCAAACTTTTTTATGGATGTCAGTTGTTGAGCCACAGCAGAGGCTGAAATGTGGTTGGACAGACAGGTTAGGCCTTGTTTTCAGGCTGGATGATTGCTGGAAACGCCTTCTGCTGATCACAAACTTGTTGATCGCTTGCTGCCTCCACTGGCCAGTTAACAGGAGTCAGCAGTCAGTGCGACATAAATAAATTGGTTATTGAAATATTGTGAGCCTCTGCAGTGATGAGAGCTCCTTGAGCGTCCGGTCATAAATATGCACAAAAGATATGATAATGCTAAAAAATGTTCACTGCTGAGAAATAAACTGTCGTAATCCCAACCACAATCAGACGATTCAGGACGTCATCAGTGCAAATCTGCAGCTTAATGCCATAAATATTGCATAATTAATGTCAGAGCTGCAACACGTTTGACTTTCTCCAGTTAAACAGCAGCACTGCACAAAGTTTGTTTACGTGTGTCTCTGCTTGATGGAAGTTGACAATTTCAATATAAGATAAGGTGACTAAAATCAGGAAAACCCTGTACAGTAAAGGCAGAGAAGACGTCGCTTCAAAGTGTCAGTTATCGGTTTGTTTCAGTGCCAGAAAGGCTGCTGCAGTGTGAGAGGAGTGCTCTCCCACACGGACCAGCAGCCATTTAAGTGTAGGTCTGAGAGGACGTGTGGAGACGCTTCTCACAATAAAACCAGGAAAACAAGGCTGCCACGCTGCAGGGCAAGGTGCACGTTGCACAAAACAGATTTAACATTTAAGACCGTGCTGTCGTCGAGAGATAAGATACGAGAACAGACAAACAACGACACAGGATAATCGAACACACACACACACACACACACACACACACACAGGAGAGGCAGTGTTACTGCTCTGTAAATGACAGACCATCATTAAATCAGTTCTGCCATCATTTCAGTGATTAAAGGGTTTCATGACAATGTGCACCACAGAGTTTTATGATCGTAGCTCAGCCTTCATTCATGTGGCTTTACAGCTCTGGAGCGTTCAAGTAGGTCACGTCCTATCGGGTCAATCTCAAAACACAAACAGGATCACTGAAGCACAGAACAGACAGCGAAGGTGAACCCAGCTCACCATCCGGCCGTAAATCTCAGAGGAGCTTCGGACTTCGGGGAGGATCTCCATCGGGACGTCGAAGTATCTGCAAACAGGGACCAGAAGTGAAGAGGGAGCAGCTGTGGTGTGCTTTACCTGAACAGGTGTGCAGTCTGAGCGTGAAAGGTCAGTTTACCTGCACAGCTCAGGATCCCAGTCCATGGTGTGAATGTTGAAGAGCATGGTGCGGCTGGCGTTGGAGACGTCTGTGCAGTGGACGCCCCCATTCCTGCCCCCCGTCAGGCACTGAGGAAAGACGGCACCGTGTCAAACAAGTGTGCATCAAATGTGAACGGGGCGGCGTTGAGCTGGACTCTGTGGGCTCCAGCCACAGTTTCACAAACAGAAACGTACCAGTTTGTCCTCTACAGCTCGATTCTAAAACAGCGTCTTCTCTTGTGCGCTTTGACTCACAGGAAACAAATTTCCCAGGTTGCAAACAGACTTCGTTCAGCGCAGCTAAGCAAGTGAAAGAGCTCCCTCTGACCGATGGCCAGTGACAGCTTCTGAGCGGCTCTTACCCAGATGATCCAGGAGTCCACCGTGCCAAACATGGCGCGCTCGCTCAGCACCGCCTCTCGCACTTCATCCACGTTGTCCAGCAGCCAGCGTAGCTTCACCGCACTGAAGTAGGTGCTGATGGGAAGGCCTGTCTTGTGCTGGAGAGAGGACACAGACCATCGGGATAAAAGACAAAACAGAAATCAAAGACAATCAAAGGACATCGTTCGTCCAAAAAGACGTTTTCTGTGTTCTTCTGACTCTGTTCATGTCTCAACGCTGCAGCCTCAGTCAAACATCTAAAAACTAATGAAGGTCGCTCACCTTGAGGTGGTTCTTGTTCTGGCCGGGAGTTTTGTTGATGAGCCTCTCCACTGTGGACTGTGTGCGCAGATCCAGCCAAACTACAGACAGAGCACAGCTTCAACATAAGAACCTAAAATACTCAAGTGAGACAGAAACGTCTAATCTACTTCAGTCCGTCCACAGAACAATGACTGCTGGCATACAGCTTTCTGAAAATGGAATGGAAGTGAAAGTAGCCCATCATCAGCTTAAAGAGCCAGAAACACAGCTAATGTAAAACTCAGAAATGTGACATTTTTGTCTGATGGCAGCCACAGAATGTGTGTGCGCTTCAGCTATGTGGACAATGAGGTGGACACTCTTCATACAAACAAAAACTTTACACCCCCGCCCCCCCGACGCATGACTTAGATTCCATCTACAGAGCAGCCAAGAGGCGGCTCGCCTCTCCAGCTGAACCTAAAGGCCTTTGGCATTAAGAAAGAAGCCTCTCTTTGGTAATATGAGCCCGCAGGCCTCCAGCTCCACTCGAGGTGACTGCATGTGCTCAGCTCCCGTGCTGAGTCATTACCACATGGGGCGGTGGGCGGAGGGGCGGGGACAGACGCCACATAGGACACTGCAGCCCAGTCATGCACTGTGCTGTTTCCCAGATGACACAATATTCTCATTCACTCAATTAATGATGTTGCGGCTAAGAAGCAGTGAGGTCTCACACTTGTGGCAGCAGGGTCTTTGCAGCGCTGTTTGGACTGAGAGAGGACGTCTAAATCTGGTGCATGTCTGTCTTTACTTGCCTGTTGGTTTACTTTAACCATGCCAAACCTTTTTGCAGAATGTTAATTGTAATGATTAAATATGACATGATATATATGTAAATGAGTGTCTGGCGGTGATACCGATGGCGTTGTAGAGCGGCTCTCCGGTCTCTTTGTCCCAGACGAGGGTCGTCTCTCTCTGATTGGTCACGCCCACCGCTGGGAGAAGAGCAACAACATAAATGTCAATGAACTCTCATCCTCCAGCCGCTCCTCTCTGTTAGGTGTGGTTAACAGCCAGGTTTTGTTCTCCAGGTGTGCTTAACATATCTCCACCCACCTTTTATGTTGGAGATGTCGATGTTGAGCTGGCAGAGTTTCTCACAGGTCCTCTCCATGCACTCGTACACCGACTGCATGATCTCCTTTGGGTCCTCCTCCACCCAGCTGATTGAAACAGAAATACCAGCATGTAAACACACAAAACCCCACGTGTGTGTGCACAGACGCAAACACGTCCAGAGAGATCTAAAGAAAACCACCAGCATGCATCGGCGTGGTTTGCCGTGGTGGAGTGCCGCAGCAGTTTTTACCTGTTACCTATCACAAGCCTACACTGTGTTAGCAGGTTTGAGGTTACAGGGTGAAAAGTCATATTCACATATAACAAACAGAGGGAGCGGCCATGATGGTTCAAAGTACTTCTGAGTGGGCAAGAGGTTAACAGCAGCCCCTCCAGCTGATGGAAGCTTGCAACATGACCTCAGCTGAACGCTGGCAGCTTCAGGATATGTGCATTCAGGGAGGAATGTCCAGGATTTAGACTGAGCCTTTGTTGTTGTTACAAAACATAGAGCAATGATTTTTACAGGCAACATCTACTGTTGCAGCCATGAAATCAGACATACGGCCTCATCAACTGTGTAACATGGAGCAGACACAAGATGTCTTTTGAGCGTACGACAGAGAGCTGGACCTTCGACTCACTTGTGTGACACACGTCAAATAAAGTAACTGATTAATCTCAAATGCAGTTAAATCGTGACCTCAGTAACACAGCAAACATTTATGGATTTAAAACTATATCTTATCATATTTCTTTGCATACAAAAGCAATTTCATGCCATTTTCAAAGATTTCTGCATACTGGATGTTTAGCAAGGAGCTACAATGTCAACAAGCAAACATCCCTCCACTCTGCAAACCCAGCTGCTCCAGAGGAATGTGGCTCTGTTGGTTTTACGAGTCTCTAAGTCTGGTTGGTCAGTCAAAACACTTGAAGAGGTCAGGTCAGTGAACTCACCCCTCCTTGGGGAAGCTCTGGTTGATCTCTACCTGGTGGTGGCTCAACAGTTCTGCTGTTTTTGCGTTGAACACCTGCGGAGACATTGAATTCATAAGAGGCCGAGAACAGAAATAAAAGAAAGAATGCAGGGAGGCACTTGTGAAAAAGCCAAAAACAGGCTGAAGTCTTCATTAGTCACTGAGGGAGAGGCAGCATTATGAGCTGTGACCTCCTACAGAAGTCAGCATTTCTTCTAATAAGGTAATAGGATCGAGCTCTGTGTAGCATTACCCTCCTGTGAGTAGTAGTAGGGGCTGCATTTCAGCTGGAGACGGCTCTCAATGCTGCCAGGGTGTTTGAATTCAGCACAGCAACGTACCACGCTGGGAAAAACATTAACCTTGAGAGACATGTGGCCCACAAGCAGCTTCCTGCCAACCTGGAGCTCTTTAAATATTATGATCTCTCATAGCCACAAAGACTGGACGGACACACAGATACAAGCAGGCTACAAGCCGACCCCTCCGACGCTGAAGAAGAGGTGACATTCAGATGAAGTCACGCAGTCGAATAGCAAACAGGAACATCGTCCCCGTCACAGCAGGACTGACTTAAGACCTCTGACGTCACACCGAGACCAAAACTACACCTGGAGGATGTGACCACAGAATATTTATACCAACAAGTTCCACATGACACCAGAGTCATGTCGTGTATCCTCGTAGCCACAGAGTTATCAATACATCAGGAAAGCTTCCATGTGATCTCTGACAATCCACCGGTCCCTGACCCTGTTCTGGGACAAGCCTCAGCAAATGACTGCTTTTAGGCCACCTGCCTCTTTAAAGTGTGTATATACACACACAGGTGGTGAACGCAATAAATTCCACTTTTCCAGTATAATACAAGCTAATACAAATACACTACAGCAAAAACAACCTCCTGACTTCACTCCTTGTTGTGACTGTGACAGATGCCTGTCCTGCATTCACCTCTGTGGTAATGTTATCATCACAGTTTGTGTTGTCATTGTATTTACATTACTGTACATGTCTGTAATAAGCTGATGGAGCCACCTAATGCACAAAAACATCTACAAAAGGGTGACAAAGGTTAATGAATCTGCTTCAAAAAACCTCTCGGAGGCTTCAGAGTCAAGGCTCGGTTTTGTTTAACCACCGTGAACTCTGGCTGAGACACGTTCGCTTAACCACCTGGATCCTGGGATGAACCTCAACCTTTAGGTTAACGTTTAACTTCTGGTTAAAATGACCGTTTCTGTGCTTGACCTACAATTTCATCAAAGGTCAAAGGATTGGAAAGAATGGGTCACCAACTGAGTTAACATCAATAGCAATACTATCGCGGCTGTTTTCTGCTGACATCCATCATTCCTGACCACATACATCTCAAATATACTCCAAAGCATTATCAGGGAGGTTGGGATAGAGATGTAACGCACCCCAAAAAATACCAGCCTGATGTTTAGAATCAGTACAAAGACTTCCCAGAAGAGGTTTGTCACATCTACTCAGGAATCAAATCATGTCTGTCTGTTCTTTGGAAACCTCTACAAAACACCAAACCGCTGCGATCTGTGCCAAGGCTCAGTCTTCCAGCTGACCTACTTGAGGAAGCCCAATTTTATTGACAAAAGGATCACGACACAGGATTCACTTTGCTCAGCGGTGAAAACAAAAGTGAAAATCTGGTATAATCTGGTATGAGAGGGGTCTCTTTGCTGGTCATCAGTATGGAGTGAAGAAACCAGGAGGAAACCGAACAACACAGAATTTCACAAGACATGACGAGCGACTTGGTTTGGTTTAAAAGGGGTCATGGACTTTAGCAACACTCAACATTTCATTCAACAAATACCTGACTGACATCCACCCTTTCTCTGTGTGCATGTGGAAAATTTCAGAGATTATTCATCAACCACAGTAAGATAATCCTTCTACTTTGCTCTCACTTGACACTATTTTACAATAACAGAATTAAAATGTACAAAACTCCTAATATAAAGAGGCAAACTGACTAAATTATTACCTTTAAACACACACACTGCTGTCCTTACCATACAGCTGTATACACCGTATATTCATTATATAAACTGAAGGTCTCCTTACATGACATCTCCTTCAGTACTTTACCTGTGATGCACTAATAATCTGTGAGGAAGTGACTGTTGCAGACAGTCACTCAGCTGATAATGGCCCTTTTATTTTTACCTGATGTGAAGGAGATCATTTAATAGCATGCTATGAGTTATATAAGTTAGCCTTTTGTGCTAACAGTTGCGCTCTGTAATCAAAGTTTGTCTGTTGTAACGTACTGTAATACAGTGGCAGTGTGCTCTGTCACCGGCAGGGGCGCTCATGGACGTGGACTTTCCGTGTTTAGACTTAAAGTCGTGTAGCAAATGTCTTTTCATTGCACTTTAAGAGAATAGATACAGGCGCTGCTAGCTAACCCAGAATGTATTAGCTTAACGGTAGAAGTCGATGGGGGTCATCCACGCCGTGTGTAGCTTACAGGCTAATTGTAGCGTTAATTCTCATCCAAAGTAATCACTTCCACTTGCTGAAAATCTTTCAGCCGAGAGTTTCGTTATTTGCTGTCGGTTTTGTTCTCACACAAGCAAAGAAATGCCGACAGAGAGCAAACGGCAGAAGTTTTATACCCTAAACATTTGACCGACTATTCCACGTCACTCACCAGAAACCTCGTTGAGCTCGTGCCCTGATCGATCGCAGCGACCAGCGGATCCATTCTTGTGCTTCTTTCGTCGCTGCCGTTAAAACACTCAAACACGACGTTAAACGCGACCTGCTGTCGGCCTGTGAAGCTACCTGCCCTGACGGCACTGTTTTCTTTTGCTTTTCCCTTTCCCTTTTTTTAAATACCGGCAACCGGTCCGCGTGAGGGGTAGGTCGACTGGGTGGGCACAGCCAGTGGAGGGAGTAGGAGGATGTACCGGAACCGGCCAGGGCTGACATAACGATTGGCTGCACGTCAGTAGGCGTCGGCCACGCGCTGTCCAATCAGATTCGGGGGCACGTTGTCATAGGAGACGGTCCGGAGGTGGCGGGTAGAAGAATGCGGGGACAGCGCTCGTTAAAAATGGAAGTTACTGCAGGGAAACTTGGGTCTATGACGTTAAGAGGTCACATTCATTCACTGGTTCACTAACACATACAAGTTTCTGTCCCTGTAACATCACAGAGTTTTTACTGAAGATATATTTTACAGAAATAAACCCCCAAACTGTGGTTAAGATTACAGATGATTTCATGTGTGGCTCAGATTTAAATTAGAGCTACCACACCTTTAATAAAACACAGGGATCATTTAAAGGCATGTGGAGAGAAACTCATTTTCTAGTGTATAAGGCATGCCATTTTCGCCACTGAAAGCAAGCCTAAATTGTGTTATTTAAGATAGCTTCATTAATCTCACAGCCAGGGAAATGAAATAGTTACAGCCAGCAAAGTATAAAAGAGGTAAAAAAGAGACATAAAAATCAAGATGAGCCTCCTCTCTTTAAGTCAGATGGGCCTCCTCCTCAGGTGATAGTAAAGGCCTGACCCTAAAAATAGTCCAGATCTTTATTTGGCTTTGTGAAGTGCAGCTGTGGAGGCAGACTCGCTGTACTCGCTGTTTGATGGATGGCTCATGCTACAACTGTTTATGGTATCAGATTACAGATTTCTAAATTAACAAATAAGGCCTCAAAGGCAGGTCATGGGGAGCTCTGGACTGAATCTGACCCTGCTGCTTTGACACAGCTCTCTCTCTCACAGCGAGATAAGAACTGGGTCTGAAGGCTTAAACCACACAGACTTGAAGCCACATCTCCTGTCAGGATATTATGGAGATATTCAGCTATTTTCTGACAATAGTTGATAAATTTAGATTCTCTAATTGATTCAGCAAGTTGAATTTATTGTTGATATACTGAATCAGGGCTCTCAAGTCTCACGCACTGAGCATGACAGTCACGCTTTTTGGTCTTTTGTCACGCACTCCCACCACATATGTATTTCACACGCTGAAAAAAAAATGTAATATAAATTCCTCTCAAATTTTGAACTGAGTTCAGAGTGAGATTTTGGCGGCGGCGGTGGGGGTTGGGGTGGGGATGGGGGTCTGATCTGATAAATGACAAATTTGTACAAATAAAAATATTTATTTAATTCAGCATTTCTTAGTGCGTGTGTGTGTGTGTGTGTGTGTGTGTGTGCGTGCGTGCGCTGTAATCCCCACCCCTCCCCCACTGCTCAGTACTATACACAGAACCCACCACACATCATGTTGTTGACGGTCACTTTCAACCAATCGGATTCCGCTGTTCTTTTCCCGCGCAAGGGGCTAAAAATACCCAACTATATAAGACTCATATCTCAGTCATATCTCTCATAGGAAGTCCAGAGAGTGAAGTACCTGTCTGTTTAAATTCGCATTTCAACTTAAGTAAGCAGAGTAGGTGTCAGGAAACATGGTGAGTCGGGAATAATGCAAAGTTTCTCTTTGATTTAATCAGGTTTTACCAAGCTAACAGCTGGTGTCAGTTATCAGTTTAAGCCAACGTCTTATTCGGCGTTAGCTAGCTAGCTAATAGCTGAACGTTTAACTTCTGCTAACGTCTGCCTGCAAGTGTTATGGTGAAGAGCAGTTAACAGAGTTTCATGTTTTATGGTAAAGAAGTGGTGGAGTCTGTGTGATACGCAGGTGACTTTAACAACACAGACGCTTCACTTCAGTGGTTTGTTTTCGCGGATAGTGGAGAGATGTGACCGCAAACTGAATAAACTATGCAACAACGGCCGGTGTAACGGTTAGCATTGTCGGTCGTGTTAGCATTGCTAAACGCCAAAATCCGGGCACTCAAGTTTTGAACTGAGCTCAGAGTGAGATTTTGGCGGCGGTGGCGGTGGGGGTTGGGGTGGGGAGG
>JBBMOE010000055.1:1632854-1651486 GCA_037975065.1 Chaetodon trifasciatus | reverse complement strand
GTACAAATAAAAATATTTATTTTAATCAGCATTTCTTAGTGCTGGTGTGTGTGTGCGCTGTGTCTGTAACCCCCGCCCCTCCCTCCTTGCTCAGTAGTACACACAGGCCACCACACATCATGTTGTTGACCAATCACGTGCGGCTTGAACGGAAAAAAAGTCGAGGAAAAAAACACAGTGGCTCTGTTTCGTCCCACACATCACTAATTTCTCTACCTGTTCCACAGTTATAATAAATAGTGGCGCAACTTGGTGGGCGTTATCCTGGTGGTATCCTGAGGGAACTGGTTATACTGGGACACAGAGGCTGAATGAGCTTGATATCACAAGAACTGAGCATGGACTCCAAATGATTTGAACCAAGAGCAGATTGTTGAGGATTTGGTGGTGCACATGGCTCAGATTGATGTTCAGACAGATGAGTCCAACAACTACAGAGGGATGTCCAAAACTGCTGTTGCCTAGCAACAGAACATTGTGTGCACACTATGCAGTGTGTAAAACCCGTACCTCTCTCTTTGCTTTAATGTGTGTGCTTATGTCTGTAGCTATTATGGACTTTATATTGTTTGTCCATCTCTGTGTTGTCTGCTTTGATTATGCGGTTTTCTGCTGTTAAAGTGGCATTTATTTAATTTCTTGTTGTGTTCTTTCTAATGGAAAAGGTTTGACCTATAAATTAATTTTAGTCACACTTGTAGGCTTTCCTGCACACTGACATACCCAGTAGGGTTACATCAGTAGCCTTGTCATATTCCTCTACCTTACCACCTATTTAAAGGGCCTGACTGCAACCAGATGTTTGTAATAACATCATTGCATCAAACACTTGATGTGTAATTGAAATTATGTTCCTCCAGAGATCTTGTTTAAGGATCTTCTTAACATGAGATTTTTTTCTGCCTTAAATATATCTTCATTAATTATATTCATTATTCATTATTATATTATAATTGTACATACCATTTGCTTTACTCCATCCGCTTTATTGGTGCTGCTGTAACTGGAATTTCCCCTTGCGGGACTAATAAAGGAATATTGAATTGAATTGAATTATATCTCAAAATAAGATTAAACGTGCAGCATGTGTCAGGTGAGCTGGTCATGATGATGATCTTAGATTTTGAGCTGTCTTAAACATGTGATGTATAATCTGAAGCGTGTAATTAGAAATGGTTGAAACCTTGGCCAGGTCTGGTAATCCAATAAGGAAACACCTGACGTAGTTTGACAGTTTGCTCTGCACCAACAAACAAACAAACATCACGTGACAACGTACATGAGCAAATGTTGTTTTATTGCTAATGAGAAATCTGAAAACTTTTCAGTTTGAGTCAGTCTGCATGTTTGTTAACCATCAAGCTTCGACTGCGGCGAAGACTGGAAAACTCTTCTTCAAGGAGACGGTGGAGGAGGTTGGTACTGATAGTACTGAGGAAGAGGAAGATGAGGGAGAGGAGTATTGAATAGGCATATATTCTATTGTACTGATCTCTGATCTGTGCCTCTTGGTGTAAAAGTTTGTTCATACTGTTTACTGGCTTTAATACACATACATTGATGATTGTTAAGAGCAGTTTTAATAGAGCAGAGCAGATTGTTCTGTGTCTGTAGTTTAATGCTGCAGCAGTTTTTAGTGATGCCTTGCTCTAGAGCACATATGTCAAACTCAGATGCCTTTGGCTCCATGATAATGTCTCATTATTAGTAGAGCTGGTCTGCCAATGTATTGCACGCACCACTGGTACTACAAGTCCCACAATGCACTGCCAGTGCGTTGGCATGTCAATCAAAGGCCCGTTACAGACACAGCGCATGCGCGCACACACACCTGCTGACCCCCCGCCAAAATGTCACTCTGAAGTCAGAGAGCCCTGCTGACTTCTGCTCCTGTTCATTCAATCATTTCTGATATGCAAAGAATCAGGTTATGGTTTGGCCGTATACAACCAGCATAGTACTGGTCAGCTGTGGTCGTCCTTCACTGACACTGAACTTTGTCATTCAGGTGAGTGACCGTCTACCTGCTGTCAGAGGAACTGTAGTGACACCTGCAGTCTGTTCTACACCTTCAAAATCAGCACGTCACACTGATTGTTTTCATGTACACTATTAAATGTAATCATTAGATTCATGCTGGAATATAAGTACATTTACTGCAGTACTCTACTTAAAGTACAAATTTGAAGTTCTTGTATTTTAGTTGAGTCTTTCGGAGGGAAATATTGTACTTTTTACTTCACTCTAACAGCTTAAAGTTACTTTAAAAATAAAGATTTTTGGACAGGAAACATGAAGAGCTTTTGAAATATGTTTTGTTATAAATCAAACAGTTTGTAGAAGTACAACTGAAATGATGAGTGATTAATCACTTAGTCAATTGGCAGAAAGTTAACTGGCAATTTTGACATTTGTTTCGGTCATTTTTCATGTAAAAACATTTCATGATTCCAGCTCCAGCAAAGCAAAAATTTACAGCTTTTTCTTTTATTTATTTTCATTGTTTTCATTAATAAGTAATAATGTTGAGGTTTGAAGTGTTTGTTGCCATTTCCTACTAGTTTCAGAATTTTTACAAACCAAACAATCGATTAATTTAAGCAGAAATCTAATCTATTCCCTGAGGTTCCTTGATGACACTGAGGATGCACTGAACTGCAAAATGATCTAAAATAATCTTGAATTAAGCTGTGATGAAGGTTTACCAGCATGTATTGATCAGCCCTCTTGTCTTCTTCTCAGCTCAGGTGACTCGTTATCTAATTGGAGCGTTTTCTCCCTCCTGTCATGGAGGACGATACTGACATCAGCACATGCACGTGTGCTTCTACCTTGAATGGTGTATTCCTCACAGCAGAAACAGGAAGTTCCTGCAGATCTGAGAGCCATATCACAGAGAAACGCACCATTTTCTACATAAAACTGCATCAAGATGACAACAGAGACCAGTCAGGACAGCATGCAGTGTTTGTGCTTTATAGCCTCATAAATAAACAAGCAAAATACAGATTTAAACGGTTGGAATATATTTAAGTCAATACAAATTAACAAATCTTCAGATGAGGGGCGACAGGCGCTGTTCGGTTCTTCAGCGTGCCGCCCTCCACCGCTCACTGTGCGTCTGGTTTGGAGGCTCCAGGCCCGCCGTCAGCTGAGCTCTGTGAGCCCACGGCGCCCTCTTTACTCTTGGCTGCGTTCTCACTCTGAGCGCGGTTCTGTTTCTCCCTCTCCAGCGCTTTCTCCATCTCTGTGTAGTAATCCAGAGCCTTTCGCACCGGGTCGATAATGTGTTGCTGCAGAATCAGTGAAGAATGAGCTGAAGTAACTTGGCAGAACCACAAACCATTTTATTCAGAGTCGTTTCATTTGTTGGATATAAATCACCTCTAAGCAGGGGAAGAGGTTGGCCAGCTCGATGAAGAGGGGCAAAAGGACGAATCTGATGAAGCCTGTTTGAGATGAAGGCTTGGTCACTTTGTCCCGGTCCATGAAGGGGGTGACTGGAAGACCCTCTAACTTCTCCACATCACTCTGAGGGCAGACACAGCTGGAATTAAAGGTTCACTCTGTGCCTTACAATGTTTTGAATCAGCAGAACGACGCAAATAATTTGTAATTAAAATTGCAAATAGGTCAGATCAGGTGAGCAAAACTAATACTCAGGTGCATTAAATGT
Organism: Chaetodon trifasciatus; assembly: GCA_037975065.1. Taxonomy (NCBI): domain Eukaryota; kingdom Metazoa; phylum Chordata; class Actinopteri; order Chaetodontiformes; family Chaetodontidae; genus Chaetodon; species Chaetodon trifasciatus. The sequence continues at coordinate 1,647,810 of JBBMOE010000055.1, read as the reverse complement.
CTTCCTATATGTCAGGACTGAGTCACCTGGTTGTAGAATTCCTGCAGAAGACAGTCCAGCCAGGGCTCCGCCACCTCCATGGGCCGCGCCTCATTGGATATGTCGCTTACCTTGATCAGTATCATCATCAGCTGCACACACAGCAGGGCGGCTACACATTAACATGACGTCTCCAATCACGATGTCCCCATCGGACACTTTCATATCGATCTTTTTACCACCCAAAAAATGAATCAGCTGCAGCTGGTTCAGAACTCTGCAGCTCTCCTCTTACCACATCTCTGTGGTCCTTGTTGGTGAAGTCAAAGGTCGGCAGGATGGACTTGAACTTGTTGAGGATCTCGTTGTGTCTTGTCATGTCAGTGGCCAGAATGCATCTGCAGTTATGTCAGAATGAAAGTCACGCTACGGTGCCGTCATGGCTAAACAACGCCAGAAAAGGTGAATCAGAATGATGATCTCACTTGATGATCCCTTCTCTTATCCGTTTGTATTGATCCGTGGACAGATTTCTGAAGATGTTGCTCTCGGTCTACAAAACAGAAAATCGCTGGTTCATTGTTGCTCAAGGCATCACTGACAGACTCCATGTTGTAGCTTTGCCCCTGTGCCCGTCCAGGTTTAGTTCAAACCCCTGAAATTTCATGGCAGCATGGACAGAAAGATCTGAACAGTGCGTGCTCATCTTTACCTTCTCCAGTATCTCAAAAGCCACAGCGCAGTGGTGGTTCTCCAGGGGAGAGATGTCATTGTAGCGGAGAGCGAGTTCAGTCCGAGCGTTTATCTGAAAGATGGCGAGAGCTTCTGATTAGCATGACACAGACTTGAAGCTGAAGCAAATATATCGAGTACTGGAACATATGTTGATGTAAAGTAACAAGAAACTGCAGAAAAAACACCCAAAACTTCCAGAAAGAACTGAAAATGACTGTTTAGTGTCATAAAGTCCCACTTTGTGTCGTGGCTCAGCACAGGAGGACACACTGTCTGCAGAAGACAAACAGGAAATTCCATGTACCTGATAGGCATTGTTGTATCCCATGTGGTCGAGGTCGTGGCAGACCGCAGAGGTCAGCATGATCAGCAGGTCAACGCTGTCCATCTTACTCCTGAGGTCAGTCAGCCAGATCAAACCGTACATCTGCTCACAGATAAGAAAGTTTAAGTACAGGCCGAGACCTGGAGACGCTCCATTACACAGAATGTGAGAGAGAGTGTGTGAGTGGCTCCGATCAAACCATCGTCTACACGTTACACCTAAACAATGAGCTAAAAGCATCAAAGACACGCAGAGCTGGGCGCTATTCCTCCGTGATTTTGAGCATAAGAGCCCAACCTTTCACATGACACAGCCGTCTGATTTGATGACATCAAACACGCTGACTAATGCAGGTTCAAAGAACGAACCCTTTATGCATCAGCTGTTCTTTAAGAGATGTTAAAGGCACGAATTCAAAGCATCAGGTGTCGTCCTTCATGGCTGCGCTGAGAAGCTGCAGAGCTGAGCTGTGAGTCACCTTTCAACCCTGAGGACCAGATGTCCTCACCAACTGACCATCGAGGTGATGGCATAATTGCACCATTTCATGATTACAGTCGAGCCCTCCATGATTTGCCCTGATGAAACACACACACAAACACACGCACACACACACTCACCATCTGGGTAACACAGAAGCAGTGCTTGAAGTTGTGGAAAGGGATGTTGTTGTATCTCCTGTAGACTTCAAACAGGAACTGCTGAAGAACTTCAGGCTCGATGTTGAAGGTCGCTATGAAATCTAAATCTGTGTACATGACCTGCAGAAGCACCATGATCTCTGTGTCCTCCCACTGCCTGCACGACACACACAAACCACTCAGCAATCATTTCATTCAAACCTCTTACACATGAGCTGGTCCTTAAATTTGCAGTAAAGCAGAGTCAGGCCTCATCGAGCCTTTGAAGAGTAATAATGAGCAGTTTGTTTGTGAGATACTTTTCAAAGATGTTTGTCTTCAGCAGGAACAGCTTGGCATCACAGACGGAGACAGGAAGTCAGAAAGTGTTGACGCACATAGTTGGGTTTGGTCTTTTCATGGGATTTGTTGACAGTAGTAGAAATATAGAATAATGGCAGCTTTATCTGTTATAATACCGCGAGCCGCATACAACGGGAAGCAAAGGAAAGCACATTTTATCAGGGTTTCAAAGGAATCCTGTGATTTTAGTCATTATGTGACGCTCCGACCTTCAGTTTATCGTCCTGCAGCCTGGACATAACCACATATCAGTCCACCGCCGTCATTGTGCATTTGCTTTAAAAGCTTTTGAACAAATGAAATGATAGCCGAGCCGTGCTGAGCGCAGCAGGCGCTTCCTCCCAGTGAAGCCCACTTCAAACATGGTGTGTTGATTAAGCCTTTTATGAAGACCTTCTTTTGATTTGTGGGCCCTCTGCAGGCCTATTTATATTGAAATGAGCGTGTCTATCAGAAGAAAGGGTGACGCCTGCCGTCCTCTTCAGAAACACATCAGAGCTTCTTGTTGGGCACGACTGCCATGAAAACATCTCCAGAGCCACGGTGGCCCAGTCGATGCTTACCAGTTATCAAAGGTTGGGGTCTTTAAGTACTGCCTCACTTCATCTGACACCTCCAGGGAGCTGCAAACACCACAACACAAACACTAATGATTACCAAAGCACAACAAAGGAGGGCGGTTCATTCTTCGGTCAGTGAGTTTTGCATGTGAACGTGCCTCATTTGAAGAAACTTTTCCCGTACGTGCTCGCACTCCTTCCTGGTCTTATGCAGGGTTCTCTTGTGGTAGAACGGGGAGGGCTTGTGCGTTCCCTCTGACAGGTCTTTGAATAATCCCAGCCAGCTCAGATGCTCCACGCTCTGAAAAAGAAGCAAGATAAATCCAGTCACATCACATCCCCACAATGACCCTTTAAAGTAATTCAGGAATAACAATGAACATCAACGCTATTGTTGTCAATACTGCCTTCAAATGTCTGTTTTTAGTCTGTTTTTACTGCACCAATCAGAAGAAGGGCCTCACTGCAGCCATGCTAGCAGATCTGGGTGGCTCACACACGTGCAGCCTTACAATTGATGGTGGCACTGTGGATCATGAGTGTCTGTACAAAAGAAGCAACGTTCATGGAAACCTTTCATTTGGGACCATTAATGTCTGTCCAATCCATTAATGTCTGTCCAATCCATCCAGTAGCTTTTGAGATCCTTCAGTCTGGATTACAGTGGTGGAGGATGAACCGGCCAAGTGGCAGACCAGCAGAGCTACGATGCTAACATGCACCTGTTGCCTATTTACGACATGCTGTCGACTTGGAGCCACACGAGCATTCTCCCAAAGTCTGTTTTGGTCTCTGTGAACTCCTGCGGTCGATCTCTGGAACGTTAGCTGCTAAATGCTCTGCTATCCATGTTCTTTTCCCCAAATTTCACAGGCAGCTTTAAAGCCTCTGAGGGGCTTGTTCCTACCTCTAGTTTCTCCCGGAATGAATCAACCTGTTTCTTCATCTCATACACGACTGCAGGAGTCTCACCGGCCTCCATCAAGATTTTCTTCTCCAGGCTCTGCAGTCTGAGATCACACGCCACCAGTGAGGTGTTAAGTCTTCAGACATTCATCTGCATGTTTAGATGTTACTGTACAAAGTTTATTGAACATAACAAAAGCTTAAGACTGTCACATTGGATATAAACCATCGTTTTCCTCATGAAAGTCATTAAGAATATCCTGCTTCTCTTAAACCCACCACGCGTACCTTTTCTCCATGGATGACAGGTCAAATCCTAGTGCACCAGCAAGCTCCACACCTGAAATTGCAAGAAAAGAGAAGAGAGAGATCGTCAGTATATTTTAAATAAACCAGAGCCCTCTGACTCCCATGCTGCCAAGTTAAAGATACCTAACGGCTCACTGTTGCAGTCGGCGGCCACCACCTCCAGCTTGTAGCAGGAGTTCGGGCTGTTGGGCTCCAGACCCGGGGAGATGTTGATGATGCTGCCTTTGGGGTTGTACAGCTTCAGGATGTCGTGGGGTCCCGCCTCGGCTGCAGAGCGGAACAGATCTGGAAAGAACAGCTCCCCGTTCATTTCACAGTTTTTATAGAGCAAACCTCAACTACGAGGAAGACCCTGGGGAGCGGCTGAAAGCCCTGGATGAAGCTAGAGAACGGTATGATTTTTTTCTTTTAGGTAATACTTTTTAATGAGGCACCTCTCATAAAAGCTGTAACTAATTGCTTAATTAATACAAACCAAACAAAGCTGACTCTACAGTCTGCTGTTGCTGGAAAATGTCTTGTATATGAGAGCTGCACTGAGGTGCTTCCTCTTGCCTTCCTCACCACTTGACGCAAAGCATTCATGAAGAACCTGAGTGACGAGCGAGCAGCTGTCAGTGGCAGCTCTATCGCTGCCTGGAGCTCAGACAGCCTCCAGCACACTCACACAGGTCCTCCATCTTCTTCTGTGGTGTCTGATGTGTGAATTTCATCCAGGCACTTTACAAAAAAGCTGTTAGAATATCTGTCTGTCTGTCTGTCTGTCTGCCATTGAGCTGTCCATGTTTACATTACACGTACCTTCAGGACAGTTGTGGTGAATCGTTCCTTTTTAAACTCTATAACTGGACATGTGGACATGTGTGTGCGCTCAGACATGCCACACATCCACAAAATACTTTTCTAATATGAATAAGTGAACTGTAAATAGTAGCTCCTACCTTTGAGATCCTGTGCAGGACTGTCCACGGGGAACTCGGCCTGCTCCGGTCTGCCATTCACTGTGAAGTAGATGATTTTTGTTTCCATGTCATGAACTGAGAGCCGCTGATGTTGCTGTGTGAGCTGCTGGTCTCTATCTAATATCTGTCTTATTTTCCTGGTGAACACTCCACCCCCTTGTTCTTATTTTCTCCTCCCCCTCTTGTGCTCCTCCTTCAGTTTTTTTTTTTCCTCCAGATGACAGCAGGAGTAATGAATTGATCCCCTGTTTTTTCCCCTTGTGTATGTGCATTCTTATATCTACTATTTGGATCATTTCACAGATTGTTTTTTGTTCTGCTGCTTGAAAAATAAAATCCACCACGCAGGTTTTGTCTCATTAATATGTGTTTTTTGATAATTATCAGAATCAGAACTAGCAGCTCATAATATTGACATAATGTTATGTTTTCTATATCATTAATTCATAGTTATGAGATGGGATCTCATAACTATGAATTAGAATTTTTTATTATCTAATAATGAGATAGCTCTTTAATGTAAGATACTGGGTCATATAGAATAATAAGAACAAAGCACTATTTAAATTAAATAAGAAATTAAAGAAATCAAATTCCAAGATTATGTTATGACTTACAGTAGCCTGGGCGATATGCAGGATTTGTGTATTCATACTTTATGTCTATTTTGAATACTTCTGTACTTATACTTCAGGAGAATTTGAATGGATAACTTTCACTTGTAACAGTGTATTCCAATATTATGATATTTCTACTTTTACCAAAGTAAAAGATCTAAGTACTTCTTCCACCGCTGCTGTAATTGTACTGCTTGACGCTGTAAAATCAGAGTTACCCTCCAGGCCTGTGGGTGGCGCTGTGAGAGCGCACTGTGGATAACAGCAGCGCTTCCCTCCGCTCTTCTTTGGCTGTGACCACGTGGGCATCCGGATGAAGAGACCAGCGTGGTTCGCAGCCGCTCGACGAGGTTGTCTTCATGTGACGGTTAATGTCTCCTATCTTTAATTAATCGAAATGACTGAAAATAAAGCGGAAACGGCTACTAAGCCCGCCAAACAACTTCTGGCTTTGGACCCCAAACAAGAGTCAGAGTTCAAGAAGAAGGTGCAGGAGGCGAAGAAGAACAAATCCCGCAAGGTGGGTCGAGATGAGCGTGTGGCCCTGAAAGAAAGCTGAATTCACTTCACACGAGGCTGCTGGTGCTTCATTATCAACGTGTTTCCTCTGCAGTTAGCACGTTTTAGACTTTATTCTGTCACCCGTTCGCGTTTTGAGACCTGATTGAGTTTAAGCTAGCGTGAATGCAGCTGAGGTCACTCTTATTTAAATGGCGGCTCCACAGTTTTCTCTGTATTGTGACAGGATGTGTTATTGAGCATTTAAAGATCTTTTTGGATTAGAAAGAGAAATAAATACATTTATATGTACACGAACTGTATGGTGTATGTAGAGTCAGTGGTTGAAAAGTGTCCCAGCAGCTGTAGCAGCTTAATGGAACTGAGCCTTCATTTTTAGTTCAGGTGTTTCTCCTCCTGTGACATCTCAAAACCTCTTATGAAATGTATGTTTATGTGTGAAATTAACCCATCAAAGTCCAATCATTAAACAAATCCGGACCTCATTCTTCCTTTGCTAATGCACAAATGTTCCTCCTCTAAGTCAGTTTGTCTTCTTGTTCACAGGTGAACCATTTGACACCTGGAGTGATTTATGTCGGCCACCTGCCGCTCGGCCTGTTAGAGCCTCAGCTCAGATCTTACTTTGAGCAGTTTGGGAAAGTCCTGAGGCTGCGGCTGTCCAGGAGTAAAAAGGTAGCTCAGCTGATGACCGAATGCACAAACATGAGAAGAATGCTTCCTCACAGAATCAGTCCGCAGATTGATAAGAATCAACAAGATGCTTTTGAGCGATATAACTGAATTTTGGCTCAGACTGAAAATGATCTCAGGTGTAACGCTGGTCTGAGGTCAGATAACTGAGCCTAAAGTATTGTGGTGCGTTAAGCTTATCACCTGCTCACCTGTTGGCAGAGCGATAAAACCCATGCTCCAACAAAAGCACCAGGAAAACTAAAATATCTACAGTGAAAAAGCATTCAGTGAAAGTCCAGACAATCAAATGCAGATGTGTGATATGAAACAACTGATGTGTGATCCACCTTTCATTCTCTCTTTTACCTGCAGACAGGTGGAAGCAAAGGCTATGCGTTTGTGGAGTTTGACTGTGATGAAGTAGCCAAAATAGTTGCAGAGACCATGAATAATTACCTGATGGGAGAGAGACTCATCAAGTGTGAGTACTGGTAGCATAAAAGTCTGAGTTTTCTTAAATGTTTGTTTCCATTTGCTCAGTTTAAAAGAGCTTTAACGTCATCAGCCCGATGTTTCCTCTTCCTGTTTCCCAGGTCATGTGATGCCACCAGAGAAGGTGCACGAGAAGCTGTTTGTTGGCTCCCAGAGGGAATTTAAAAAGCCCTCGTATCCTGCCGTCGCACGCTACAACAAGACGCGCACAGAAGCGGAGATCACCAAAATGAAAGGCAAGCTGCTGCAGAAAGAAGCGAAGCTCCGCAAGAGGCTTGCAGCCAACGGCATCGACTATGACTTCCCTGGATTTGTAAGTCAAGTCAGTTTTATGCACGATACGGTGACAAAACAAATCTGCCTTTACGGCACCGACCTCAATCCTCAGACATGTGATTTGAAGTCGGAATAGTAACTTTAAATGAATGCTGACTGTTAAACAGTCATCCCTGGAGTGAAAACAGTCCACCTTAAATCTATACTCGTTTAACATCAGCCAGGAGCTTCAGAGCAGTTAGCATCTCCTTCCTTTCGTTGGCATCATGTGAGTCTTTGCTGCCCTCTTTGTTTCTCCAGGCCGCCCAGCTGCCTCCCAAGAAAACGTCCTCTGATTCCATGAATGCGTCCACGTGCAGTGATGTAAGGCCAACACCAGTGGATTCTGCAGTGATTATATTCTGTTTTTATGTTCACGCGGCGTCTTTTGTCGTACGTTTGGCTTTAGCACAGACTGAAAATGGCCGCAGGTGTATTCGCTGATCTGGGGTCAGATACCTGTGCTGACAGTACTGAGGTGCATTAAGCTTATCGCGTGTGTCTGTCAGTGGCTCCGTGATAAAACCCATGTACCAACATTGTGCATCACGTCTGGAGAACATGAAACAGACAAATGGACGTCCCCTAATGAGCTCCTCTCTTCCCCTTCAGGACACCACGCCGGTCTGCACCCCCTCCGTGCTGGAGAGGAGGAAGTCCATGGTCGTCAACGATGACGACGCAGACGAGGAAATTGTTATTAAGATGCCGCCTGCAGAGAAAGATGAAGAGTGCTCCTCTGAGGAGGAAGAGGAAGACGGCGACGATGATAAGGAGGACGAGGGTGATGACTCAGAGAGCGGGGAACCCTCTGAGGAGGGCGCAGAGGCGGAGTGAACGTCCTCTGTTGTTGTTGTGGACTTGGTACTCTGGCAGCAGATGCATCAGGATGCCGTTCGGTCTGATTTGCTTCAGGAGTCACAGGACAGCTTTGAGCGCGTCTGGCAGTATGTGCAGACCACATTAAAAGAAGAAGAAGCTCTCATGACAGACGCCGCCACAGTCGTGGAACATTAGTTGAATTGTACATTAGCGATGTCGTGGATGACCTCGCAGCTTCACCACGATGAGCCTGATTGAAGGGCTCGGACTGCTTTGACAGATGGAAAATGTGCGTTTCAGACTTTCAGCAGACTCTTTCCTTTGCAATAAAGGCTCTAATGTTGATACTAAACAGACCAACTCTTATTATTTTTTGTGTTTGTTTGTAATCACACTTGTCTGAAGGTGTGACTGAATTTGTACCATGTAAACTATGATCTATAGAAATAAATGATGTGAGAGCGTGCCCTCGAGTCGTCCTTTTAACACAAACACACACACCCTGCCTTTTGAAGGAGCATGGTAGGAGGAAAAGCAAGGTGTAGACAGAATAAATGAGGGCTGAATTCCTTTTAGCTGCCTCAGTTTCAGGTCTGTTTTGTGCCCACTGGCTCACTGTCGTACTAGACCAGCAGAGCAGAGCCATCGTTCATGTTATAACACCTGCGCTGTTCCTGCTATCACAAGTGAAAATGTATGGAAATATTTCAAATATAATGTAAATCTTCATATCATCACTGGAGGCTTTAAACTGGGCGATTCATCACCTTTGGGCCCTTTAGTAAAGTATGCATCAATAAGGGTAGGTGTCCCTGAACCGCCGGTGTGTTACTATGATAATCTAACTTCATTGTTTTATATGTAAAGTTCTTCATTCACAAACAGAAATTTTGTACGTCACCTCGTAGATGTTCACAGGTGGAACTGAGGTTGCCGCTTAAATCCAATAAAATGTTGAATTAAATATATAATAATTTACCCCCTCATAACTGCTTGATTTTGTATTCATTTTTCTATATATTTCTCTTTTAATACATTTGCCCTCTGTATGTTTTTGCTTCACCCGTGTTTGTTTTATGTTTGCTGATGTTAAATTCACCTGGCTTGTCTTGTTCATTATGTTTTGTCAATAATAATAAAAAAAAACAGCTCCATTTTGAGCCAAACAACCGTTAAATCCTCTCTTTAATCGTTCTGTGTGAAAACGTCACCGCCGCGTGCGTCCAGTAGGTGTCGCTAGACGTCGAGTTTGCACCTCAACGATGCACACGGACGGTTTTTTTTTTTGCATTGCCATGCGACAGTTTTCCAAGTGCCAACATCATCCCAGGCTCGACTGCGCATGCGCACGACGATCCCATTCTTGTCCTGCAGGCAGAATTCCGGGTGGAGAGTGTGAGAGAAAGAGAAAGACAGAGGAGATTTGAGGCCGCAGACTGAACATTTACAGGCAGAAAAGACGAGCTGTATGTCCGACCCCGGAGCGGAGTCTCAGCAGGATATGGTGAGTGGAAACCCGGAGGATGTGGGAGCACCTCCGCGCCTCCTTGTCACATTTTCTCCTCTTTGTGCCGCCTGGCTGCGAACTGACGTTTCATTGAAAGGAAGGGCTTCGCTAGGGGCTAGCTTTAGCTTTTATTCCCCACACACCTACTGTACCTGGCGCAGTGGAGGGGCTGGCCGGCCGCTTTCAGGGAGAAACAAAGGAAATGGGTCTCTTATGGCCACGGGGGTGAAGTCCAGGGGAGGGCTGACGGTATGCTTCACGCTAGAGGCTGTCAAGGCGCTGCTCCGCCGGGGTTAGCTAGCAGTGATGGTCAGGCTGGGAGCTAGCTGGAGCCCAGCTAGCATAGAGCTATGTGTGTGTGTGTGTGTGTGTGTGTGTGTGTGTGTGTGTGTGTGTGTGTGTAAACAGACACCAAGCAGCAAATCTGTGTGACAGGGATGAGTGGCTTGTCAGGGGAGAGCAGGTCTGGTGGAAGCTGAACAATGGAGGTTTGATTTCAGCAGTTTCAGTGTTGAAATCCTAAAACAATAAAACCTGAATTCTTATTGACAACTGCTGAATTGAAGCTGGTAACCATAGAGCTGAGGCCTTATTACTGAAATGTCTTCCTCTCATACCTGTGCACTTTACTTACACTGAACACACACACACTCTCACACTTAAATGTCAGGATACACACAGTCCTGCACATTACACACACACACACATACACACACTGTCTGGTTTATAGTTGTTTAGATGTTTAAGCCAGACTTTAAAACGCAGCAGGGGGCCGCTGCTGCTTCATCTTAATGTCTATATGTGTTGTCCTGCAGATAAACTAACAAATAAATTCATTTAGCAGTTATGACCATCGTCAGCACGGACAAAGGGAAACTTTTATCTTGATTGCAATATCAAAGTGAAAGTAATTCAAGTGTTACAGCACTGGAGGGGTCATAGTCCGGTGAATCTGACCCGTCTATCTGCTTCAGAGCTCGCAGGTTTGAATTTCACTTCCCACAACAAAGGCCGTCCCTGGTCTGTCAGGAGCCGGTTAAGCATTCCTTTCTGCCAGATGATCGTGTCGCACTGAAAGCCTGGAGTGGCTCAAAGGCAAGGCGGCGTGTGACGGAGCAGTTCAGAGCAGCAAACACCGCAGCGACGTCCTCGTGTCTCATTCATGGAAGCTGCTACAGAGGCTCGACCCCGAGCGTCTGGAGCTGACAGAGATGGGGGGCTTTGTGTTTGGGTGGGGGGATTCGTCCAGTCTCCATCGAGCTGTCTTCCGTCTTGTTCTCGCGTGCTGATTTGTCTTCAGTTTCACTGGCTGCTCGTGTGGCTCAGCAGCTTATTCATCACTCGACTGGGAAGCACCCTGAAGCACCGGGGACTTTTTTGACACCGCGGCCAAAAGTATTCAGACACCCAGACGTTAGATCTGATCCCAAAAGCGGGCGCTTTAATCTGCCGCTGACAGCCTCGGCTCCTCTGATAAGACGTTGGCACTTGGCTGCAGCCGTTTGTCTCATTTAGTGAAGATTCACTGAGGTCGCCCGCTGATTTCGGGGTAAGGTCTGCTTCACAGTTGGTGTTCCAGCTCGTCCGACAGGTGTTGGATGGGGTCGAGCTCAGGCTCTGAACCGCGACGCTGGCTTTGTGCACATTGTTGAATTAAAACAATAAAAGGACAAACAATGAATTTCCAATATCAATCTGCGTATAATTTAAGCCATTTTTCAAGCAGAAAACCAAACATGATCATAAATATGAGGATTTGCTGATTTAATGTTGTTTCTGTGACCATAAACTGAATGTGTTTAGTTTTTGCGAATTGATTTGACTGCTCTGAATCAGGATGGGCAGCGAGCAGAAGTGATGGCAGATCAATGAGTAATGAAACCCGCTGTCAGATGTTGTCTGACTTTGGTCTAAAATGTCGTTGTGTGCTGTAGCAGCATGTTCTCCTTCGTGAAAAGCAGGTGTCCACATAGTTTTGGCCACATATTGTATGACATTACTCATCAGATAACCGCTATCAGCCCAGAAATCTGAACTGTACCAGGACCAATCAACAGTTTATCCTAATTAAAATGAAGCCCTTTGACGCTGAATTGACCCTTCTGTCCTTTCTGCTCCTCTAGGGCTCTCCAGGGCAGATCCCGGGACAAGACATGGAGCTTTAAGCTAGCCCTCGCCATCCCTCTCCGTTTGCTGCCTTGCGCTCCGCTCGCCAAAACCACCTCTTCTACCCCTGCTATAGCGGTTTGGCTCAGACTCCTCGAAGGGAAGAAGAGGGGGGAAAAAACCCAAGTGGGAGGGAGTAGTGAACTTTCCCCAGCTGCTGTCCAGACACACACATGCTGCATTGCTGCCATTCCCCAAGCCCTGCTCCATCCATCCCTAGGGCACGGCCACTAGCTTGCTAGCAAGCTAGCGTTCGCACAAAGGCGAGGGCTGTCCTCTGGGATAAAAATACAAGCAGACTGTGTACACTTGCCTCTCTTTTTCCGCTCCCTTTCCGGGTCACCCAGCCGCTCGCTCATTAACTGGGGCTCCTTTTGTTTAGCTGTCATTCCCGCTGCTTTGAGCAGCAGAGGATCGCTAGTAGCCAGCCAGCCAGTCAGACTGAGGAGGCCGGAGCGGTCGGTCATCAGAGGCCAGGATGACGGAGCCCAGCATGGAGAACTGCCTGGCCCAGGTCCTGCAGAAGGACGTGGGCCGACGGCTGCAGGTGGGGCAAGAGATCATCGATTACATCTCGGACAAGGAGAAGTCCCATGACCTGGAGCAGGATCAGACGGCGCTGGACAAGATGGTGGACGGCATCGCCAGCTCCTGGGTCAACTCCAGCAACTTCAAGGTAAACTCCGCTGACGAGGCTTTGAGCGACAGGGGTGGTGGGACAGCGCGGGGCTGCGGTCAGGCTTCCACACCTGCACCCACGCTGCTTTAAGCTTTCACAATAACCAAACAGCCGCTGGTTCCACATTTGCATTGTGGTTTAGACCAGATGACGTCACTGACTCAGGTGTGTGCGCTCGTTATCCATAATTAGCAGCTCGTTTTCTACCCACTGCAATTTTGTGCCGACTGCGGACCGCCTCCTCTCCTCAGTGGAAGAGGGGGTGTGTTGTTTCAGCATGCTTGGAGAGATGTTGTGCCTTCAGTTTATCAGGGAACGTCCGCTCCGGCTCGTTGAACCGCGAGCAGCGTCGTGGTTATCTCTCATTTAAAAGGCTGTCATTTAGATATGATCTGTTTTCAAAAGCACGAACACGGCAGAACATTCCCACACGTATAATTAGCTTTTGAGTCAAATACAGCAGCTGAAAAAAGCTGTGCTGTAAACAGAGTCTTGTTTCTTCATTGTGCTGTCACATAAAGGCCTTTTCCAGTTTGTTTAAGTGGAGTTTCCAGTTTTTCTTACTGTTGCTGTGCAGTAAAGCGTTCTCAGGCAGGCAGCAGCTCATGACACTATTGTTTCCCCTCGCCGTGGAGCTGGCTTACATTCTTCTTCTGTGATTGATTGTGCTTTATTTTGGAGTTCAATCTGGGGCACGGTTTTATCTGACCCTGAATTGTGACTACATCAGCAGTCCTTTCAGCGCCCGACCACAGGTTGCGTTCTCTGCCGTGACTGTAGAACACATTGTTTACTAAAGCTCTGATTTCATGTTGGGATATGCTGCTTTTGCTCAGTGTGGGCCTGAAAATGTCAGAGATATCTGCCTGAACAAAGCCAAGCCTGCCCCTAATGCCCTACATGCTGAACGCGAGCGAGGACGGGGGAAGCTTTCGCCCGTTTTTTCCCTCCCGGCGTCTCCGCAGTCTCAGCGTGTGATCCCGTGTATTTCAGCCGGGGTGAGAGTTTTTGTGTGCTGCAAATGACCATGTGTGTTTCACTGCTGCGTGTTTGCTCGGAGGAGGCTGGCACAGGCCAAGCCAGAGAGGGTTTGTGTTTTTCTGCATCAAGCGAGAGGCTTAATTGCATCTGGCCTGGATACAGCTGCTGGTGTTGGAGGGCCGAGCTGGCAGATATGAGGCTTCACACAGTGGAGTCAATAGTTCGGTAACAAACAAACCTCCCTCCGTTGTGCCAAACTTAAAATTTGGCCTTGTTTTGGTAAATGCTGCATAAAAGATGGTAGATTAGAGAACATAGCAGCTTTCTCTTTGTGTTCTGGGTGCTGTGAAGGCTGAGGTGAGTCAGTCTGTCAGGAGCAGGTGCTGATTCTCCCTCTTTCTCAGCTCTGACCGCGCTCATACAAAAGACATCTCTGCGTTTTCAGGGCCGCTTCTCGTGCTGTTGGCCCGACAGAGGCAGTATCCTCAGCACAGGCCCAACTGATCACTTGGCAACTAATGTGGAAACTATTTAGTTTGAGAGAAAGAGAGAGAGGGTGATGGACTCATTCACCATAAATGGAGCTTTGGGCAGATGCCTGTAATACCAAGCAACTGTTTAAAGGAAGAGCTTTATCGTGTTTTACACTCTCCCAACCTAAAGTTCAGCGTGCCGGCAGGTCAGCCAGCGTCTCGTCTTTGCTGCACGTCGCTGGAAGGAGTTTAACATCATGTCAAGCTAGCAGTGCAGCTTAATGCGAGTCCACGATGAAAGATAGATTAAACACTATTTTATTTTTCCTTCACTCGCCTCCGCCGGCGTGACTGACAGACAGAAACTCTGCCTTTCTCATGAGGTTCAGCAGGTTCCAGTGGTGTCTGAAGTACTCCAGTATGTTTGCGTATCTTAACCAAGAGTGCACTTTAAACACCTTTTGTTTGGTTAGTGAGGTGTCTGCCACAGCAGCTGCTCCAACAAAGCTGATATGATGCAATCTAGAATACGAGATTTTAATGCAGGATTTCTTTCTGTGTGTGGCAGACTTGAACCTGCTGCCATCCATCCCAGGAACCTCAGAAAAGCTTCTAAATTCTCTGAGCAGTCGGGTTAATATCCCACAGAAATGACAGTATTTCACTTCACTTTCTCTTCCCCAAAGGCCCCAGAAACATCAAACGACCGCGATGAGACGCTGAACGGCAGCACGGTTGTGTTTGAGTGTGTTGTGATCAGCACAGAGCACGGCCATCGCTGTTCTGACCGTTTCTAAATGGAGCAGTCAATGATTCATGCACATGCGATCTCAGACGCAGAGCCATGTGTGCTGTGGATGGGCAGACACCTCTCCGTGCAGTTGTCCTCCTGCGTGTCCCGTCCGTCTCGGGGTGTGTCTCGTCAGCGGCCGCATCCCAGCTGTGGCTTCA
>JBBMOE010000055.1:1613466-1627856 GCA_037975065.1 Chaetodon trifasciatus | reverse complement strand
CCTCCTCCTCCTCCTCCTCCTCCTCTGTCTCTGCTCCTCTCTTTGTTATCTGTTGCTTCGACTTCCTCTCCTCTCCTCTTCTACATTTTAAGCCCTGTGAGCCTCCTGGCTGCTGTGCAGAGGTTTGCACTGCGTAAAGATGATCCCTTTGTATGTCACCACCGCTGCCTCCATCACTGTCACCAGCAGCAGCTGCAGCCGCCCCCCCCCCCCCCATCACTGCCAGTAAAAACGCTCCAGTGGTGGGACCCTCGGCGCCAAGCCCGTGGTCATAATCTGCTCTCTTATTTAATCTGCTCAACTCAAGGATTTTGTCCTTTTTCCCAGTTAAGCTAGCAGTTGCATGTGTGCAACTCAGGTTTGCTCAGATGCCTTTTAATGCATGTGAGATGATTTTATTTCCCAGTTACACAATTATTATTATTTTTTTTTACATTTTGGTCTCCATTCAGCAACAGCCGGCTGGTAATTAATGAGCACAACTGTCTGGCAGATGGAGGGAGGGGGTAGACCACTGGCTGTGTTTAGGCTGGGTTTGTCTGCCTGCGCCTGAGGCCTGACTGAGAGATGAACGAGGGCTGATAAATCCTCCCAGCGCTGCACAGGGCCCACAGCAGGCAGCGCACCCCGAGGGGACGGACGCATGCCTTTACTGATGCAGTTGTTCTGGTGGATGCGTGACGGTGTGTCCACGTGGTCGTGCTGGTTTTTTCATGCACATGTGTGTGTTACAGTCTTACTGCTGTGAGTCCAGGTCAGAAAATATGTTTCCAGTGGTGCATCGCATCAGATTTTTAAAGTGTTTATCGTCACAGGAATCTCCTCTTGATCTGCTGGAAAGATCAAAAAACGCCGTCCGTTCAACTGCGTGAAGATGATGGACGTGTGAGCTCCCGCTGACTTATAACAAACATCAAAGATGGCCTCTATAGATGCAGATGGTGCATCATTGTTGTGATCAGAAGGAGAAATGGTTTGGATGAAGTGGGTGGTGCAGCAGGCGGAGGAAGGTGTGCTTTGTCTGCAGAGTCTCATGCATGGAAGGCCAGCGCGGCCTGGGTAGGGTTGCGTGAAGCTCTTATTGTGGTAGGGGTGAAAACTTCAAAATAAAAGAATAATTCCAATCTGACTGAACTTGCACAGCTCGTCTCGCTTCGGTTGTTTTGTCACGTTCACGGGAGTCAAAGCAAGAAAACCTCCATGAAGGGAAGAGGAGCGAGGCTGAGCGGCACAGAGTTCAGTTTGTTTGTGCAGGCCTGTGCGGGCCAAGAAAAGCAAAGCATTGTGGGTATAAGTAGATGGATGTGGACATCTGATAGCTGCTAGTTGCTATGTTTTCCGTCCTAGCAGACTCTAGTGAACTGAAGGAAAGCCGCAGTCTAGACTGATGCTCATATTCATGAGATGGCTCTTATTGGCTGAGACGATCACGTCTTTCTCCCAGCTGGTGAAATTTCTAATATGACGCTACGACTGTCCAATCCAGGAGCTAACTGTGTGTGAGCGACATGTGTCGGAGCCAGGGTTTACGTCCTCATACCACCCACTCGCAAGCAGGAAACCCTCTACCAAAGATCCTCAGGTGAGATCACAGCGAGGGCGGGATCGCACCTGAGCACAACTCGTGGCTTAGACGTCTTGTCCAAGTGGTCACGCCCTGGTTGGACCAGCTCCCCGTCCCTTGTGGACGAAGCTGGTTCCAGCTGTGAGAACAGAGGCTTCGCACTGGAAGAAGAACCTGCAGGCTCTGATCAGCTGAGCGTCACTGGGACTTTCTTCTTCACAGCGCTGGTCCAAATTATCAGCTGATCGTCCCAAACATCTGAGAATTTAACGTGCGAAGGCGACGTTCAGACAGCTTTCATTGTTCCTGCTGTTCTGTGTTCTCCGGTGGTCGATCAGCGTGTCCCTGCAGACGCTGAAGGAAACCCCGCTCCTCTGAAGCACATCAGCATCCGTCTCCATCTCCTGCTTTCTGTCCGTGGCTGTGTTGAACTCTGTTTCCCCTCAGCGGCTTCGCTGCCGGAGCAGTGCTGCGTCATCCTGTCTACGGTGTAAATGCCTCTCTTTGTGTGAGTGTGAGTTACACAACTCAGACGGCACACAGCTCATCTTTGGGCCAATTATTCGCTTAAAAACAGTTTCTGCATCGCTGCGTCTTCAGATTGCACCGGATTAAAATCTAAAGCTAATCTGTGTTCAAACATTTGAATTGGCTGGACTCAGACTGGGGCTGACTGACTGGGAGGGAGAGGTGCTTTGACAGCACGAAACACAGCATCAGAGATCCTTTCTGTTACTGTAAGAAGTGTAAAAATCCTCTGGGCTCATTATGAAACTGGAGTAAAGGAGATAATAAAAGGCAAAGATTGAACAACGAAGATGAATCTAACAATAAAATCTGAAAGAATCTGGCAAATGAAGTCAAATAGAAATATATGGAATAGATTGAAAATGGACATCCAGTACAAACGTGTGTCTGAAGTGGCCTTTTCCTCCCATCTGTTCACCCCCGTCTCCACAGCTCCTCGCAGGCTCCGGCAGCCGGCTGGACTTTGATGTGTCTGCAGCTTCTCTTCTTCTGGCGCCCTGCAGTTCAACAAATAACCCCCCGTGTCGCAACAAGGCACGCGGCGTCGTCCTGATGACAGATAACGCCGCAGCCTCTGTTAAGCAACAAGGTTACATCATTCGTGTCACCCGTGAGCGACAGTTTACAGTCAGCAGACACGAGTCCACCTCTGATCTGAGCTGAAGTGTGTGACTGTGCACATTCTGTAAGCTGAACAAACACTTCACGGATGCACGCTGTCAACAGCAGCAAGTGTTAAGACCAAAAGCAGATTTCAGTGCTGCTGAATCTTCAGCTGCTTTAAACCGCGTCCCTCTCACCCCACCGGATCCACAGGCCTCAGAAACGTGACGGAGAAACTCTGCTGTCCTCTGACTGGGGGGTCGTAAAAGTGTCCGGACTCCTTTTAATTCTTGGGGCTGACTTCAGTTTGTGGCACGTCGTGGCTGCAACACCAGATAGACTTGAAATTCAGTTCATAAAGCGATGAGACGGGATTTCACAGCCGTCACCGCGCCTTTCATTTTATCCTGACGACCACAAGATGAACAGAAAAACTAGACTTTAATCCAGGAATGCATGCCTGCACATATTTGATTGGCCAGATAAAGATGCTGCATTGCATCGTAGGTAAAGGCTGAATTATTATTATTATTATTGTTGTTGTTGTTGTTGAGCTGTGTTGGTCTCAGTGAAATGAATTATGGCGCTTTGTCTTTTTTTTTATTAGTACAATTAAAGGATGAGTAAGACATTGAGACAGACAAGGCAAGACATTTATACACAGTAAGACAGCAGCAGTGATAGCATGTGGTCGTAAACAGTGTGCAGTGTGTGTGCAGTGTGTGTGCAGTGTGCGTACAGTGTGTGTGCAGTGTGTGTGCAGTGTGCGTACAGCGTGCGTGCAGTGTGTGTGTGTGCAGTGTGTGTGCAGTGTGTGTGCAGCATGCGTGCAGCGTGCGTGCAGTGTGTGTGTGTGCAGTGTGTGTGCAGTGTGTGTGCGTGCAGTGTGCGTGCAGTGTGCGTGCAGTGTGCGTGCAGTGTGTGTGCAGTGTGTGTGTGCAGCGTGTGTGCAGTGTGTGTGTGTGCAGTGTGTGTGCAGTGTGCGTGCAGTGTGTGTGCGTGCAGTGTGCGTGCAGTGTGTGTGTGCAGTGTGTGTGTGTGCAGCGTGTGTGCAGTGTGTGTGTGTGCAGTGTGTGTGTGTGCAGTGTGTGTGCAGTGTGTGTGCAGCATGCGTGCAGCGTGCGTGCAGTGTGTGTGTGTGCAGTGTGTGTGCAGTGTGTGTGCGTGCAGTGTGCGTGCAGTGTGCGTGCAGTGTGCGTGCAGTGTGTGTGCAGTGTGTGTGTGCAGCGTGTGTGCAGTGTGTGTGTGTGCAGTGTGTGTGCAGTGTGCGTGCAGTGTGTGTGCGTGCAGTGTGCGTGCAGTGTGTGTGTGCAGTGTGTGTGTGTGCAGCGTGTGTGCAGTGTGTGTGTGTGCAGTGTGTGTGTGTGCAGTGTGTGTGCAGTGTGTGTGCAGCATGCGTGCAGCGTGCGTGCAGTGTGTGTGTGTGCAGTGTGTGTGCAGTGTGTGTGCGTGCAGTGTGCGTGCAGTGTGCGTGCAGTGTGTGTGCAGTGTGTGTGTGCAGCGTGTGTGCAGTGTGTGTGTGTGCAGTGTGTGTGCAGTGTGCGTGCAGTGTGTGTGCGTGCAGTGTGCGTGCAGTGTGTGTGTGCAGTGTGTGTGTGTGCAGCGTGTGTGCAGTGTGTGTGTGTGCAGTGTGTGTGTGTGCAGTGTGTGTGCAGTGTGTGTCCGTTCGTACTGTAACTGCTTGTGTGTGTGGTGTTTATGAATATGTGGTTTTGTGTGTGAAGGAGAAGAAAAAGTGGAGGAAAATGATTTTTATACTCTGCATAGATTTGAATAATGAAGGAACATCCGTTTAATTAAGGAGTCAGCTCGCGGGTTTTGAACGCAGCCTGGTCGTGGCTCTGATCGTGGCTCTGGTCGTGGCTCTGGTCGTGGCTCTGGTCGTGGCTCTGGTGTTGCCGCTCTCCTGCTCCTCTGTGACTCACGCAGGTGGAACAGTCCAGGTGTGTGTAGACTTTATATTTAGATAATCTCTGTTGTTCTGGCCGTGAAGCCAAAGTCAAATATTTGTGCATCAGTCCATAAAGCGTGCTCCAGGATGCAGCTTCCTGCTGTGATCTCACTCCTCCTGGGACGCCCCCCTCAGAGGGACATAATGAGACAATAACCCGGCCGCTCTGGGAATAATCCAGGGATTATACTCTGGAAATTCAGAGCTGTTTTTCCCTCCGGTCAGTTTTCCTTTGATCAGGTCCCTGTCATTCTCCACGCCGGAGCTCCGACAGCCGTATCACGTTATCAGCTCGGCCATTCGTTCTGCCGAGTCAGCAGAGCCCAGGAAGGAAGCCGCTGAGTGGCCTGTGCATCAGTGTGCTCTGTCACGGTCCACAGTGAGCCCTGTGCCGGAGTGCTGTCACGGACAACAGAGTGTGTTGTCTGTACAATTCAGGCATCATGGTCGCCCTCATGTTGCAGGGAACTGTGCTGTGAGGTGGATGAAAGACTGCTGTGACGAGGGGAGCAGTGAGAGCAACGTAGCACAGACATGCTACGTGTGGCTAGCATGGCAGCTAGCTGCAGAGGGGCTGCTGTACATGAGACACAGCATGACGCTCCGTCAGTTGTGTTGTTATGTCACTCTGGAGCCCTTCTCCTTTGTTAGGAAGCTGTTAAATGTACTTTAGTGCAGCCCTGCAGGGTTACATGTTACCTGAACAAAGGCACGTTCATTCTTCTTCTCTTCTTTCTTTGCATTGACACAAATCTGTGTCATTAGCACTCACTCCCCTTTGAGTTGAGTTACTGTGGACACAGCCGCTCCTGCAGACACCAGGAGGAGAAGAGTGTGCTTGTTAGGGGAAATACAGAGGCACAGTTGTGATGTCCTGTTTGAGACCTCTGGCTTGACTTCCTGCTCCGCTCTTTGGCTTTTTACTCCCGGACAACACAAGAAACACTGCAGGGGTGCAGTAACAGCAGCTCTGCTGAACGAGGCCTTTATTCTGTGGCTCTCGCTGACTAACTGCTGACGTTACACTTCATTTGGCAATAATACCGTAGTTATCTGCTTATTTTGTCACTGAATTCGTTTTGTAGCGGAGGCCAGTCATGAAAATGTGACCTTTCACTCTCCCAACACGCTGAATGCATCAAAAATTACATGAAATTGAAGACCGTGATTTCGCTTCACCTAATCTCTGTAAACAGATTCTGTATCTGCACATGAAGCAGAGTCTGCAGGCGAGGGACAGGGTTTTGGTATCAGAAGCGTTCTGCTGTCTGTGTGTTGTTCAGGTGGTGTTGACCAATCACGTTCGAGCAGGTAAACAGTGCACGGGGAGCAAAGGAGGCGGAAGGCGTTGGCTGATGGTCTGATGATGGTTCAGCGTGTTGGTGTGGTTGGCCACCATCACCTCTCGCCTGCTCTAATATAACCTCCGTCTTGCTTCTCCGTGACCTTTATCAGCCCGCGACGTCCTGAATCAGCTGTTTCTCTGCCTCCGTGTCCGCTCGTTGTTGGCTGCCGCTTTCATTAAGACCGCTGTCCGCCTGCAGACCGACGTCCTCCTCATCCGCTCTGACAGGTGCCATAACAGCGCACGTGTGGCGGCCTCAGACACTAACTTGGTGTCAGGGGCTTAAATATTGCAGTTCAGTCCAGGAGAAGCTCGGACGACCTCCAGCGCTCAGCTCAGCTCAGCTCAGCTCAGTTCAGCTCAGTTCAGCTCAGCTCAGCTCAGCTCAGCTCAGTTCAGCTCAGCTCAGTTCAGCTCAGCTCAGTTCAGCTCAGTTCAGTTCAGCTCAGCTCAGTTCAGCTCAGCTCAGTTCAGCTCAGCTCAGGAGGCTGAAAGCTGCTGCAGAGCCTTTCTGTCAGTGCTGCTGGTGCATTTGAATATTATGCAAATATGAATTAAATGGATTCAGGCAAAGCTTTTACTGTGTGTGTGTGTGTGTGTGTGTGTGTGTGTGTGTGTGTGTGTGTGTGTGTGTGTGTGTGTGTGTTTGTGTGTACACAAGTGTTTATGCCAATGAGAGAAAGTGACAAATGCATGTTTTGAGTAGCGGTCACAGTGTCCTTGGTGGACAGACTCTGTCCACTGTGTGTGTGTGTGTGTGTGTGTGTGTGTGTGTGTGTGTGTGTGTGTGTGTGTGTGTGTGTGTGTGTGTGATCTTGTAAGTCAGGTGGCTTCAGGATGTGGTCTCTCCACCTGTGCTTGCTGGAGCAGCGTCTCGTCCTGTGTTTCCTCTGAGCTGCCTGATCTGCTGCTGCTGTTTTTAGTCGTCCGCCCGAGGCCGATGGGACTCATGAGCACCTCGGCTCGCGTCACCGGCCGTCCCGTGGTTGCCGTCTGACAGGCCTCTGGGACAGACTTGGAGACTTTTTCAAAATAAACAGAAAGGACCAGTGTTAAGGATTTAGGAGCATCTATCGGCCGAAACAGAACATAATAATCAGAATCAGTGTATAATCACCTGAAGCTAAGAATGAACTCTTATCTCTACAGAAGGAGCAGGTCCTCTTCCACTGAGCTCGCCATGTTGAAATGTTGTTTCTACAGCGGCCCAGAAAGGACAAACCACACTCCACAGAGTGCCTTTCAGTTGCTGTCTGCAGCCTCGCTGCTGGGTGCTCTAAATCCTGCAGACTGCTCCTTTAAATCAGACCTTTGGTTGCAGTGAGATTAGAAAACATGTGTTACATGTTTTCAACCTATTTTCCATTTTGTGGTTTTGGTGCAAATAGAAGAGTTTTACACCTCTGACTGGACGCACACACACGAGGTCTGATGCATCATGGCTGCTGCTAATGAAGCAGCATGAGCACATGCTGCTTTGTTAATGGGAGGGGGGCGCTCGGGGTTAAGAGGTGGGCGTTCGTTAGTGAATTCAGATCAAGTGCCATCATTAAGGCCTGCACCCAGCCAGAGACAACAGGCAGCATTTAAGGATGAAGAAATCACACGGCACATTATGAGACTATTGTGAGCTTTCTGCCACAAAGTCGCTGACGTGACGTTTTCCTCTGGCAGTGGCATGTGAGACCAGCACAGATGTGCTGCCTTGTACCTCCGTCAAGCCTCCCATTAGTGAGATTTACAGCGGTGATTGAACGCCCAGCGTCTCTGAGTGTCCACCTCTGAATTTTCTCGTAATGAGTCTGTCTGATTCTCGGCAAAGAGTCCGGTCTGGCAGGAGAAGTGTTACTACGCAGGGGTTGCCAATGTAACGCTGCCAGCCAAAGCCCTTCTAGGAAGCCTGTCCAGTCGTCCTCCAGCCCCTCTGGGAGTTTTTTAAGGTCTGAGCTCGTATTTATTGTCATTCTTTCCACACACACACACACACACAGGCTGCACAGTCTTATGACAGTATAGACTGTCCGCCTGCCTGCGTCCTGCTGTCTGTTTTCACATTACCGGAAGTCCTCCTCGTCTCCGTCCGTCCTCCCGCCTTCCTTCTTGTGCGCTCCTCTCCTGTCTCCTAGCGTCTGTCCTGTCCGTCCTCCCGCGCGTCTCGTGCTGAAGCTGACGTCTCTGTTTACTACTGTCTTCAGACGGGGCTCATGACGGGGCTGTGACTGTGCTCTGAGTGTCCGGCCCGGATGAGGCGTGCGTTGTCTTTAACACCATTATGCAGTCTGAGCGACGCTCCCACAGCTGTGTTGTGTTCAGGCGTCACGGGAGGCTGTTGGGTCTCTACTTGTCAGGGTTTGGACTTTGCATGTGTGTGTTGGAGCTTGAGGACTCATACAACACATACAGTATATTTAGGATTTATTCCCCCCTCTGACAGATGCTGTGCTGCTTCATATGTGTTTATGGTTGATTATTACAGATGACAAATTAAAGGAGGACCTGAAACCATGAAGTGCAGATGATGGGAATCATGTGCTGTGGCCTTCACTGCCACCGCATCTCTCCGCCCGACCGGCTTCAGTCACCGTGACTGCACATGTCGAGCCTCCCAGTATCAGGCTTCATGTGTGTATTTAACACACATTCACAGCAGGTTGAAAACCCAAAATAATGTGGATGTTTCTCTGAAAACACGGAAAAGCAGCTTCTCGTTTTTAGTGGTGGACCATCAGTTGAGTGACTGCTGTCGCTGGCTGCTTCGTTAGCTGCAGCTCGTCAGCTGACTGACCTGTTTGGGATCCCTGGTGGTTTCATTTCCTCTCATCTCGCTGCCGTCGCTCCCAAAAATGATTTTAAAACAACTTCAAAGCATTTGCTGGCTCTCAAACGTCATCCAGTGACCAAATATTCATTTGACTGCTGCATTCATGATGCTATATGCTAACGCTGCACAAAGACAAAAGGCTAACGGCTAACAGGCAAATATCAGACTGTTTTGTCATGTAGCATAAACCTGCTCATGTTCACCATAGTGAAACACACAGTAAGGAGCAGAACAGTGCCACTAATGTTACCCTAAATATGATATAAGACCCTCTAGAGCCTCCTGACCTGAACAAGGCTTTTCTAACCTGTGACGCCACATGCAAACACAGCCACTTAAACACAGCCTTTAATCCATTCCTGACGCTCTCACTCTGGTATTTCTGCTGGAGGGGGACAGAAAAAGACCCAAAGTCTTCGCGTGTTGAGCATCACTCGTACTACAGCCGCGTGAACGACGCTTCAGCCTGTGGAAATCAACCCTGGACAGACCTGTTGTTCCTCGTTGCCTTGCCAAGCTGTGATTGGACAGTGCATGCATCGAGAGAGGCTGAGTGTCTGAGCAGAGAGGGTGTCATACGCTGGACAGATCGTAAAGCCCTTTGAGGCAAATTTGACATTTTGGGCTGTGTGAACAGCATTTACTCGCCTGTTCAGCAGCTGCTTGTTGCCTGAGTCCAGACTTTTGAATCTGAGCGCTCCACCGAGTTCAATGATTCAACAGAGCGTGACGAGTCGACGTTTCTGTCCAATATGAAGTCAGGTGAACACCTACAGGAGATTTCAGACCATCAAAACACCAAATGTGGGGACACGTTTTTGGACGAATGGGGTCCGTCCCTTCAGTCGAGCTAATATTGCTAATATTAGCATAATAGCTTATGCTAATAAAGCTTTGGAAGTTAAAAATGAAAAACATTTGAGCTGAAGACAGACAGAGGGAGCTGTGTGAGTATCAGCAGCAGTATGTCCGGAGGAGGACGCTCTCGTCTGTGTTTTCACTGCGGGAAGTCAAGCACGAAGTGTCGTCTCTGGAGGAGGTGAGCTGGAAAAGACTGATGTGTTTGTGTGTGTGTTTGTGTGTAATTCTGTCGTCTGTGTGTGCCGTGTTCATGTCTGCGCGGGTTTTTTCCGTAATGAGTGTTTACTGTACATTCCAGCGTCTAGCTGCCACCGTGCCCGGGGTGGACGACGCTGAGTCACTGCGCGGTCGCTGCCGGCCAATCACACCTCAGGAATACCACGATAACACCGCTGCTGCACAAGATCAGGAGCCCCCACCCCGTCCCTATAGGAAGTGATCGAGTCACCAAACATCTACAGCATGTCGGCTTGTGTCCAGGCTTTGCAGCAGTCTGTGCATTTTCAGCTCATCCTTGAGCAAAGTATGAACTCCAAATAACCAAGCAGCTGCTCCATCACCCGCTGGAGCAAAAAGTCTGCAGGACGACTCCTTAAACCTCCGGATGAACAGAAAAATGGGAGATTTGCAGTGTGAGCCTTGTCCTCGTGCTGTTACTCCGTCTACCTCGACAGAGCATTGATTTGCATTGAGGAAACCAGAACACTTCCTTTTTTATTTGCATAAAGCAGTCGCCATCACAGCAGCCTGCAGCCTGCCACACGGACACCAAAGAGACTGTGGTCTGCAGCACGCGTTGGCTTTCTAGCTCCTCTCTTTATCTGACCTGCAGCACATGTCTCGTCCTGTGTGGTGGTTTAGTGCAGAAGCTTCCAACAAACCCGGAGGAGGTGAACTTCTTCTGTTAGTTTGCAGGTATAGCTGGCGGTGATTAGCAGAAGCGCTTCATGCTGCATGAAGATGTACCTGCGAATGTCAGCAGCTGTCAGTTTAGGAGGATTTGATCCAATATCTGCAGCACAAAAAGCAGCTCTAGTTACAGCTGCTGTGGATTTCAGTTGAAACTAGACCTGGTCCAGACTAAGTCCTGGCTGTATGGAAATGCCCAAGACATCAGAATCCAGTTAGTATTGTGTAGCAGGAGGGGAGGAGGGGGGGGGGCAGGTATGCTGCATAATCATAAAGCACTCTGCAATAAAGCACCACCTTCTGTGTTTGTCTGTCATGAAGTATTTTTGGAAGAGGCAGCGTTTTCTCACACGCTTTCAGTCGTTCGGTGCTCTGACATTTTCTTCTTTTGAAGAGTTTCGGTCGTGTTTTTGCGAGCTTTGTTGGGGAAACGGGCTCTGTGGTGTCGTGCATCGAGATGGTAAACTGTGTGCGGGGATCCCCTCCCTGTGGAAACAGGCAGCATACCCAGCTGTTCTCATGATATCAAGGAAATCGCTGCAAAGATGGCGACGTGTTTCTGCACGTGTGTCTGCCTCTCCCTTTGTACGCCTTCGTGTGTGTGTGTGTGTGTGTGTGTGTGTGCGTGTGTGTGCGCTGTTTCCACTGGTAATGAGATGACAGGCAGGAGAAATGCTTGATTTAATTTCAAGGCTCCTCCACATCAGAGACAGATGGAGGAGCAGGCCGCGGTCGGCTGCTTTTACAGCACTTTTCAGCGTGTGTTTTCGTGAGGTGGGATTCATGTCAGTGGGTTAGTTTGATCACAGGTTGGTCCCTGAGACGCAGCAATGCTTTCCTACAGCAACAATCACTTCGCCAGCTCCTTAAATCTTAAATCTGGTGAGTGATTGGCTGTTTTCTGCCATGTGATTGATGTAGTTGTTGGAAAATGGGCTTATGTTTTTCTAATCTGTACATAATGAACATATATTCTTCATCTCTCTGGACTCTTCCATGCCTTTTCAGCACTTTGCTGCCTGTAACGACTTCATTTCCCCAGCATGGGATCAATAAAGTTTCATCTTGTCTATCTTTTCTTATTTTAAATGACCTGCAGCTATTTTACCATCCGAAACATAAACAGAGCCTCCGCGGGTAATAGAGCTCAGTGCATCACTCCATGCTAGCATGGTGCTTGTGCTGTCTTATTTCTGTGATTGATGGTGTGTTCAGACATGCAGGAAGCAGCAGGATGGCAGCCATGTTCAGAGGAAAGCTGCTCCGCCACTGTCTGAGGGCTGAAGGTGGAAAGTGGAAACAGGGAGTGGAGAGACGTTGTTTTATGTCCAACTAAGATTAAACAGATTCTTATGTAACGCAGGTACACCTCGTAAAAGACTGCCCAGTTGTCCAATCAGAGCTGGATGTGTGAAAGTGCTCGACACACACACACCTGACAGCTACAGAGTCGAAGGCAAGAGGCGACCTGCCTGTTAGTGTGAGTTTGTCTGAGCACAGGAAGAAGTTTCAAGACTGAAACCTGCTGTGTTGTTGTGACTGTGATTGGATGAGAGGTCGCACAGGATCCTCACCTGTGGATCCTCACCTGTGGATCCTCACCTGTGGATCCTCACCTGTGAGTTTTGATCAAAAGGGTCTGGATGTTAGAGATAAGCCTGAGGTCCTGAGGTGAAGTCTGGGTGTCCAAAAGCCAGGCTAAAGACCAGTTTATGCTAGCAGAAAACTGGTTTGAACAGCATGTTGTGCGACTGCGTCTGAAGGAGGAGGTGAAAAGCAGAGAAAGGGGAGGCGAGATGATCATTGAAGAGGCCTCGCAGTCATTTTCCTCACCTCCACACACCTCTCTCAGTGCGGTGGGTGACCACGTCTGCAGGAAGCTGCAGAAACTGTCTGGCTGATCAGCTTTTAGATGATGCTCTCTCTGCCTCCTCAGGACCCTGAGCACTGTTAGCATGCTAACTGCTCACAAGCTAAACGTTGCCCTCATCGCAGAGTGGCTTCAGGAATGATGGTGACTGTAACGCAGTAGTATTACAGTCAGCAGAGCCTGGGTGGTGAAGAGTTTATGTTCAGCCTCCCTGCTTTGTGTCAGCTGTGTCATATTTTTCATCCAGTGTGCTGATAGCTGTGCTCTCTGCACACAGTGTGCAGCTCTTGTTAACTGTGCACATTGTTTATTTCAAAGGTTAAAGGTAAATTTCGGGATATTCAGGTCAGCTTTGGTGTTATTTCTTGTTTTTGCTGATACAGACTCATGCTGCAGTGAACAATAAGAGTAGATTTGAGAACACAGCATGGCGGGTAGGAGGATTTGGGAAGGGATGATGGCTGTGAGATTTGGGTTTAGAGCCTCGAGGGGGGGTCGTGTGCTCGTATTTGTGTTTTGGGGGTCCGGATGTGGATGTAAAAGGGAGTTAGCCATCTGTCTGCAAAGAGGAGGAGCCTGTCTGTCCTCATCTGTTCTGGACTGCGCTATAATTCTGCATATCTCCTCTGCCGAACGTGCAGTCAAACACAGGGCGAGTTCAGAAAAGGAAGGAGGAAAAGAGCGTTTAGCTGCAGCTGAGACCTCCTGCACCGACCCCACCCGGGAGGAGCTGAACCTAGCTCTGAGATGACCTCCTCAAACGGAGAAGTGGAGTTTCTGGAGGTTGAAACCATCGTTAAACTCTGCTGATCCCTCTCAGAGCTCTCACGAGTCTTTGTTTGGGCCCTGTCATCAGTCTAATTACTGTAATTCCCTCCAGTTGGAGAACAAAGGGACCTGATCTGAGGATTAGGCCCTCTGCCTGCCTCAGTGCTCACTACCTGTTCTGCCAGTGGGAGAAAGAAATCTGGAAAAGCAAGAAAATACAGCACGTGAGAGCATAAAATGAGTAGAGTGTGTTGAAAGGTGGAGCACGGAGGAGGAAATGGAAATGGAAACGTGTCTTATCTTTCAGCAGAGATAGAAGTTTAATTGATCATTGCAGCATAAAGTAATGCTCACTGGTGATGTTGACACAGATCCTCTGTCTGTTCACTATGCAGCCACCAGATGGCAGTATGTTTAAGTCATTACACAATAATATTAGTGGTTGCATTTTACATTATCAGGGTTGTAGTTTCCAAAAATTGCACCATGTTCTGGACCGAGGTCCAGGTGGTGCTGATGTGTCGTTCTGGTGTTAGCAGGGCTGCTCTCACTATGCGTTCATTGAGCAGCTTGCTCACCCCAAGACAAGGAAAGATGTCAGGTCAGAGTGTGTGCATATCTATCAACGTTTATCCAGAGGAGGTTCCATCATGGTGCAGAGTTAAACTGCAGCTTCTGGCCTGAAGTGTGAGTCCCAGATGTGCTGTAATTTGATGCTGCGCAGGCTGCAGGAGGCCGGCGTCGCTCATTAACACAGCAGAGGCTGAAAAACCTAAAACAGTCTGTACCCATAATCCTTTGCAACGGGACGTTTTGATCACAGCCTTCAGCCTGTGCTCGCCCGGGGCTGTAGCAGTGATTATTCAAGTCATCTGTGATCATGAGTGATATGGATGAAGTGAGAGAAGATTCGTGTGCTTTATGTTGATTTAAAAATGCTGTTGGATTAATTCATGTTTGCTTTTTGTGTCTCCACCAGGTGGCGCTGCTGGGTTTGGACCTCTTATCTGCCTTAGTGACAAGGTTACAGGAGCGCTTCAGGGCCCATGTGGGGACAGGTAAGATTTTTGTGTCAGGTGTGTAATGCCATGACGTTTAGTGTATAATAGAGAAATAACACACACCAAAGGGCCTCCTCCTCCTCCTCCTCCTCCTCCTCCTCCTCCTCCT
>JBBMOE010000055.1:1595719-1608471 GCA_037975065.1 Chaetodon trifasciatus | reverse complement strand
GCAGCCGTTCAGTTATCACTTCATCAGTAAAGCACACAGCCTCAAAGCACAGATCTAATAAATTATGTAACAAGCAAATTCATTTTTCTTTCTTTGTTTGAACAGTCTGCTGCTTGTAGAGTCCGTCGCTTCATTCTGTGCTTTAATTCACTATTAAAATGATCTTATCAGTGTAAAGGTGCACCTTCTCCCAGTCAGCAGAGTGCTGAAAGTTCACTGGGAAAGCTAAGAGGAACATGCCGACGTGACTCATTTTAGCAGTTATTCGATGGTCCAGCGTCGTATTAATGATGACCAGCAGCGTGGCTCCTCGCAGGCCCCCCTCCTCTCTTTCACGGCTGCTCTGAAACTGGCTTTGTGACCGCGGAGACTCATGACTCATGTTAATTTAAATCCATGGGCCTCAGAGCTGAGAGGAACGTCTGGTGTTCCTGTGGACGGAGGACGAGCGGCGCTGTTAAAGCAGCCTCCAGCTTAGTTTGACAGCGGCGCTAACAGAGTAAACTCAGAGGAGAGAGGAGAGAGGAGAGAGGAGTGCACATAGCATCAGAAAACACCTGCACTCAGCTTCTTCTTCTGCGACTGACTTTAATGACGGAGGATGATCAGCTGCTGAGAGCCGTGGAGACGGAGGGGGTGGCTTCGCTGTGGCGCTGTCACACAGGGAGGGAGGAAAGGGGAAGGGAGGGGGGAGGAGAGGGAGAGTAAAACAAAGCAGCCATTTCTGTAGCAACGCTCAGAGGTAAACAGTAGGCGAGAGATATAGGGCAGAGGCAGGAGAGAGAGCTGAGCTCCCAGCGGTGCAGCAGCATTCCTCCCTGGCTTCAGCGCTGAGGGCGTCTGTGCACCATGACAGCTGGAGAAGGTAAGACTGGAAACCTGCTGGGCCACATCACGCACACGTCTGGTACAGACTGGGTTGGTGCCCGTCTCTCCGGCGGCTGCGTGTGTGTTTGTGGCGGCTGGATGAGAGAAGATCACAGTTTAGCTCTCTTATGTAATCTTTGTGTCCCGATGCACGGCGTGCTGGCTGGTGTCTCCGCTGAATTCAGAGGACGCCGCCGTGGTTCTGTGTTTGCTTTTCATGCTGTTGCAGCAGCAGCCGTCCA
This sequence comes from Chaetodon trifasciatus, assembly GCA_037975065.1. NCBI lineage: Eukaryota > Metazoa > Chordata > Actinopteri > Chaetodontiformes > Chaetodontidae > Chaetodon > Chaetodon trifasciatus. Next base: position 1,607,362 of record JBBMOE010000055.1, on the reverse strand, counting down.
GGACGGGGCTGTAATGCTGCATCTCATGCCCTTGTTTATCTCCCTCGGCGCCTTGAGCGACAGCTTGCCTGAAGCGTCCCAGCGCTTGTTTAATGTCGGCCCGGCGCCGGCCAAGACGCTGAGAGCTGAGAGTTCCTCTCAGCATGTGAACTGTGAGAAGCGGCCTGGCTGCGTTTGCCATCATTTGTTATGCAACCCATTCAAACGGCCCCCTCCTCTTCTCATGTCATCTCTCATGTCTGATTGCTTGCTGGTCAATACTTTTGCCTTCTGCTGCCTCTAAAATGGTCATAGACGGTGCTTTAATCTGCTGTAATGGCACTTTTTATTACCAGCCAACCTGCTTCTTAAGTACACAAGCATTATCTATGGATGTGTGTGCTTTTGAACCTGTGGTGCAGGTTTATGACACAGCAGAAAATGACAGAAAAATATACTTTCTGCCTGTCTGGACAGCTCTGGTGTCCTTTCTGGACTCACTGAAACTGAACGTTTGGATTCTGTCGTCTTTACGGCTGAATTCACTGCAATCAGCAGCACTCTAAGATTATTCTTGCAACGACTTGCTCTCATTTTAAGCCTCTCGTAGAATAATGCAGCACAGCTGAAACCCTCAAATGAAACGTGCACAGATCTCAGTCTGTCCATCAGTGACGAGTGCTTCATCAGGCTGATTCAGAGCGCTGATCGGAGTATTTATTAGATCACTCATTCATGTGGTGTCAGTGGAGGGGAATTAAACAAATCAATGGGAATCTGGGAGAACATGCCTTCTGCAGTGATATGATTTTAATTAACTGTAAGTAATTACTCCACCAGTCAGAATCATGTGTGACTATGAGACAGATGAATGAATATGTGGTAATAAGCAGCTGAAATCTGTTGGTCAGCGCGGTGCTGCTGCAGCAGCTAATGAGCGTTTTCATTATCAGTTCATTTTCTGGTTGTTGTTTAGTCTGTAAAAAATCAGCGAGGAGAGAAAAAGGCACATCACGAGTCCCAAAATATCCAGTGCATTATTATAGAAATGAGAAATGATCACATTTTACAGGCTGGAACTCATTGATTTTTGTCCTTCTTGCTTAAAAAAATGACCAAAACCGTCAAAGTTTTTAATTGTTGCAGCTGAAGTTTCACTAAAAATAGCATCTGGTCATGATGCTGTAACGCTTGTTAGGTTTCACCCTGCAGCAGTGGACGCTCGTGGCTCTGTGTGGCTTCTTTGTGTGATGCAAAGACAAACAGTCTCACATGTTTTCACCGAATCGCAGTCGTGAAGTTAAATTTCCGAGGCCTCGCTTTGGAGCTGCTGGCAGCTCGACCGCCAGTAACAGAGAGACGCTCAGATGCTCTGTGGGCCTCTCTGGATCTGTATCGGGACCATTTATAGCTGATCAATGCAGCGAGGCTTCAGATAGAGGCAGTATTTATAACCACAGAGACGACTGTTAGCCGGCAGCGACGCCTCCAAACAGGGAACACTGTGGACGTGGGCGGATTGTCGCAACTGTGGTGCATCAGTTTCTTCAACACTGTCACAGAACGCCTTTGTGGCTGGCTTAATCCCTGAGGCTTTGTGTGTGTGTGTGTGTGTGTGTGAGAGCAGCCTTCAGTGCCCTCACTTCCACTGTTTTGCGGTAACACTGTGGGCACTGCGAGTCTGTCTGTCCCGAGCGTTTGGCCGTGATGAGCTGCAGATCCGCGCCGCTCGCCGTCGGTCCCGACATGTCAGGGCCGTTCATGTGCTGTGAAAAACCCGCTGAGTTGACCTAATTGTGACGTCCTGGCGTTAGCTGAACTTTGCAGCTCTCTGGTGCCTCGTTGGGATCAGTGAAAGGAGACATAACACGACTGTCAGAGCTGTGAAGGTGAAACGTCGATGCGTGTCGGCCGGGCCTGCTGGGATGACGCCGTGCCTGCGTGTGTGTTAGAGCGGGTGTGTGCGTGTTTGTGTGTGGCACCATGTAGGAAGCAGTTGACGGCGGTGTTCGAGGAGGAGGAGGGCTGAACGCTGAAGAAGGATTTCTCATTCTGAGGACGCCCTTTGATCATCACACTGCTTTACATAGAGATGAATGTGTTTCTTGTGTGTGTGTGTGTGTGTGTGTGTGGGTGTGTGTTGGAGCCCGTGGGGCTGCTGCTATTGGCTGCTGCACACTGTGGAGGAGGCTCTGCCTTTAAAGGCCTTTTCTAGATCTGCTGTTTCATCTGTGATGCATTCGGGTTTGAACACAAGGAAACTTTTCACTGTCCCCTCATACATGCACGTGTGTCTTTAAGTAGTAATGTCTTCATGGATTTGTTGACCTTTGACCTTTAAAGACACATGAGTTAGGTGGTATTGTTTGTGTTTTTCTGGACATTCATGGAGCTCAGTGGCTCAGAGGAAGAAGGTCTGTCAGGCTGTGCTCAGGATCAGGCTGTCCTTTAACACCATCAGCGAGTTAAGCAGAGACAAGTGTGCCATCAGAAAGACAGACTGATGGACATATTCTGTGTGTGTGTGTGTGTGTGTGTGTGTGTGAGACAGAGAGACTGGAGTAGAAACTGTGGGCGGCCGCTGAATGATGTGATTGTCTTCCTTCTGTCCGCTGCCAAGTGAGACGGGCAAACGGCCCCTCTGTCCAAGTGACTGAGGATTAAAGGGAGCTTTGAGGGGGACAATGAGAGGCCGCTGTAGCAGCCCCCCCCCCCCGTAAGGACACAGGCGAGGGTCATCTAAACCGACCGAAACCACCGAATAAACCAGCCTCAGAGACGGAGTCTGTTTTTTATCCAGAGACAACAACACCAGCGTCATCCATGGTGTGACTCAGGTTGTAGTGTGTGAATAGACTTCTGAAGACTGGAAACAGGTGTGATTGACAGGTGCAAATTCTCATGAATTTAGTGGCAGGTGCATTTTTAGTCTTAAAACAATGAAATATGCTCAGTGGGCCGTTTGTGGGCCGTTGTTGGATATTTTAAGACGTGGAGCTGTGAGATGTGAGACCTCGCATCAGCTGCTCTGGGTGGAGCTCCACTTCCAGTCTCTTATCTTCTCCTCCTGCATGTTTTCCGTCTTTGGATGCGTCTCATCTGATCTCCACCTGGCCGTCTCGTCTGCCTCAGCTCGCGTCACTGAGCGCTTGAAGAGATGCTTTGTCGGGAGAGAGGACTGAGAGACTCACGGCTGATGGCTTTTTACTGCCGAGGTCAAAACTCCAGCAGCTTTACTGTCAGGCCGACACGTTTGGGCTCGAGGCTTTCATCTGGGTCGTCATAAAACACAGCACAGAGAGCGTGGAGAGCAGAAAATATAATAAAAGATATGAGGCGCATCAACATTTACATGCACAGAACACATGGATGAAGATGTTGATGTGTAGCCTCCGGCTCTCAGTGCAACTCAAACACAGCCTTCTGTAGCTGAATCAGACGCCTGGAACACCTTCAGGCCGTCATGTGTGTCAGCAGGTGTGCGTGATGAAGCCACACGCTCATCATCCTCATTTGTGGCAGTGCAGCGGAAAATAAACCCCATGAGATGCTGCCCTGTCCTGAAGGGAACACGTATATTGTTTCGAGGCAGATATCGCCGTGTTCCCTCTCATTTATAAAACACAACACTCCCAAAGTGAAGAACACGGTGATATTGAAATATTTAGGACGAGCTGAGGAGGAAATCCTGAATGTTGGCAGCGGAGGCACCAGTCGGGCTGAAGGCTGGGGAAAAGCAGCATGGCGGATCCAACCCGGTGTCTCTCAGGAAACCCTGTCAGCTGCTGGTCTGACATGACCGCTGGGACGCCGACATCGACTCCTCCTTCTGGTCCTCGTTCCTGGAGTTGATGATGAAGCGCGAGCGGGACAGCCAGCTCGTTGTCCTCACAGCGGGCTCGTCTACGATAACGAGTGTGTGTGTGTCTGTGTGTGTGAAGGCATCACTGAAGGGCCTTTGTTTTCACTTGTGTGTCTGCAATGATGCACGTTGGAGATGTTGACATCAGAACGGCTGAGTGTGAAACAATTAGCTGATCAGCACAGTTTTGATAACTGATTCATTGATCGGTGAACCGTGCTGTGCAGTATTCCGGAGTGGACGATGGTTCCTCGTCCTTCAGCGCTTCCCTGTAAAATCTGATGTGGGCTCGTCAGAACAGTCGAACTTCAGGGGATCAGTCAGTGTTTTCTAAGGATTCACAGGCTCCTCTCTCAAAATGTCTTCTCAAATGAAGACAGAAGAAAGTCAGTATATTTCATGTTCTTCCTCATCAGCCTCATTGATTTCTGTAAATATCTGCTTATTGTGAATCTGATGCAGCGACACGTTTCACAGACTGAAAGATGTGGAACGCTCCAGAAACACCTGTTTGATCGTTCCACAGGTAAACAGGCTGATTGGTGACAGGTGAGAGCATCATGATTGGGTATGAAAGGAGCGTCCTGGAAAGGCTCAGCCGCTCATAGAGGATGGAGCGAGTTCACCACTTTGTGAACACATGACTGGATGAAGGAGATGAACAGCGACCCGACTTTTCTGGAACCAGGGTGTCAAACTCACCCTGTCGCTGTCATGTGGAACGAGGGCAACCAGAAATAATCTCCTCCTGACCGAGATCTGAGAAGTGTCGCGTTACAACATGGTTGCCTCTCTGAGAACGCTCTGCGTTGTACAAGTCACCGGTAGAAGAGAGAATAACCCTCGTAGCAGCCTCAGCGTGCAGTCGAGCTCCCTGTGGCGATGGAGCAGGCTCCTCCCCTGCCTGGTCTTCAAGGCGAAGCTCCAGGAGAGCCAGAGCTCACCTCCCAGGTAGATACGTGACAGACTTAAGTCCCTTCTGGATTAAACAGGTGGAGGTTTTATGAGGGAACAAAGCTCATACAGTGACGGCACGCAGCAGGCTGGCAAATATTTGACTTCATAAAAGCAGAAGTTGCAGTCAGAAGGTTAATTTTCCGCCCCGCCGGCAGCCTCTGGTGTGTCAGCAAACAAGACGTCTTTGTTATGACATAACGCTGATCACCAGTCATCTGTCTCTTATGTAACCCCGGAGGCTGCCGGCCCTGTGAGGACCGGGGACGACCGGGGAGGGACAGAGGGACGAAAAGAGGACAGATGAAGACAGAGATAAGGGGATCAGGATGGACGAGGTTAAAGGGGGCAGAGGCGGAGGGATGAGACAGACCCTCCTCTGTTTGAACAACTTTATTTTCCAGAACTTTCTCTGAGCCCCTCGCGCCTCCGGGCCTGATTCTTCCTCAGCGAGCGCAGAGAAAATCCTCCCTGTTACGTAAACGTGTGGTTCAGAGACAGATTAGTGGAGACTCCGCTGATGCCAGCGCAGCCTCAGCGACTTTGACCACCTCAGCGTGTCGTAGCGTGTTGCAGCGTATCCTGACACCTAGTGGTCATGCAAGGCAGCGCATCCGTGATCCCTGAGGCAGACCTCACCACGTGGGGTGTTATTATTTATCTGTTAACAGTTCTAGAAAACATCCTGTAGCACGGTGGATTGTTGTAAAAGGACATGTGCAGTGGAAGAGGAAAAATAACCATTAAATGGCAAAAAGGGTCAAAAAAGGCAAGATTGAGCTTTTGCTGTTTCTCAGAGGTTTCGTGATTCATTTGTTCTTGTGTGTTTTGGGCAGGTCAGGAGAGATAAAGATAAAGATCCTCTTTGTGAATAAAGGTTAAACACATAAATGAAGTAGACTTCGCTCCGACTGTGCTTCTTAAAGTCTAACTGAACGTGAAACGTGGCTAAAAATGAACAGTCGACTGAGGTCAGACTGCCAGTTACTGTCCAGAGGCATCGTAGAATATCCTGCTGTTCATGGGATCTTTTCCTCCTGAGAGGATGAGGAGCTGTAACACCCGCTGTCCTTCCTCCTCTCCTGCTTCCAGGCCTCAGTGCGCTCTTATTTTTCATGAAAAAGTTGCCAAGGAAGACACTGACTTCACACCACGAGCCGCTGACTTCACACCAGCTCTGCATGTGGAGCGATTATCAGCGATTAGACGTTTTCAGGAGGCGGCGCTGATGTCAGGAGGCTGTGGGATCGCTGCTGCTGTCACCTTCACACAGCTCTAATGACCGGCTGCAGGCAGTCCTCTGTGTGTGTGAGTGTGTGCGTGTGTGCGTGTGTGTGTGTGGACTGTTTCCTGTGTGTCTGCATGTGTTTGAATAGCTCGTTGCATGTTGCATGCAGCTGTAATTGCCCCCCTGACACACAGCACATATTGTCAGCATCGCTGAGAGGAGCCCGTCTGACAGCTCTGATCAATACTTCTGTGTGTGTGTGTGTGTGTGTGTGTGTGTGTGTGTGTGTGTGTGTGTGTGTGTGTGTGTGTGTGATGTGCTGTCTGTGAAGCTGCTCAGCTGTTATACCTGCATGGAGGAGGAGACCAGGCAGTGTGAGCTCACACTGAATGAGTTGAACTTTGGTTTGTCTCCTCAGGCCTGTTTTCTGCTGAGCCCGTTCCAGTCGGCTTGTATTATACTTGCTTTTAAATGACTGGTTGTGTAACTGGGAGCTGGAGTCCAGCTGGCTTTGATGTTGACTTGTGTGCTGCACAGAACCACTGGGACCAGTTCAGTAGTTTGAAGAGCAAAGGGTTGTTCCAGTGGTGGAAGCTGTGTGACTAACTGTGCCCAGCTAGTTTGTAATCTTTGCTTTAATCCTTCTTCTTCTTCTTCTTCTTCTTCTTCTTCTTCTTCTTCTTCTTCTTCTTCTTCTTCTTCTTTTTAATGATGTTCTAGCACAAACTGTCTCACCAGATTTGCACCAGTGCACTTCATCAGCTCTGTTGATCAGTTTTTAAAGGAGCACGGATGCTGGGTTTTTGTGGCCAGTATACTTTTCTGTGTCAGAGCAGAAGAAGGTGGATAGTAAAGCGAGTGATGGCTGAATTCCATTTAGCTTCTTCAGCTTCAGGACCCTGGTGTTGCAGACCTGGTGTTGGTCTGTATCAGCTGCAGGAAGTGGAAATGGGAGACTTTAATTAGAGCTTTTAAGTGCTGGTAGACACAGTGCGCCACCTTTTCACGCATGGATTCAGCCACTTTAAGCCACACAGGGTTTTAACACACGTGGCGTTTTTGTGACGTGCCGCAGGCAGCCATTGATTCAGCTCGGCACGAGCCGCTCAGTGTGCTGTGCTGAAATGGAGCAGAAACCACGCCCGGCCAGCGCCGTGCCTGTCGGCTTTTGGAGAGCGCCCATCATTAATAGTGCATGGAGTCCGGTGACATCATGTGATTCCCGGCACGGCTCCGCCTGACATCGACCCCACAGGGGGCCCGACCCCCCCCCGAGGCTCTGAAAGCACCTGTGCACAGAGGCTCCACGCCTGGCAGCTTCAGCCTGGTCTGATCTGTCCTCTCAGCTTCAGTTCTTGCTGTTTTCTTCTGCCAGCACGAGCACAGGGCTGAAAAATGAAGGTGTCGGTCATTTGATCATTATTCAGTCATCAAGACGCTCAGAAAAAACAGAAATAATACAAAACAACTGCAGATAAAATTGTGTACCTTTGCACTGAAAACTGAGCCAGGTGACACTTTATCTTGAGGTGGCCATTAGCTTGGTTATTAGCATCCATATCATTAGCATATTAGCTCTTTATTAGTCCTTAAAATGCCTTATTCTGCATGATCATGGTCAACATCGACTAGGCTGTTAAATAAGAGTCTTTCCTCAATAATATTCCCCAAATACTGCTTATTTATGATAAATAAGGAAAGTGTTGTACATGAATTACAAGAGTACAAAATAATAATCTGATCTGTAAGCAGGAAAAAGACAATAGACCCCTCCCTCCTCTCACCATGAGAGTCTACAGCATCACCAGCGGTCATAGAGTGACACACACACACACACACACACACACACACACACACAAGGCTTAAGGGCTGGTTGGTCTGGCACTTTGTCAGAGCCCAGCGTGCAGCAGAGGCACACACACACACACACACATCCTGTCGACAGCGATGCCTGACGAAGAGGAGGGCGCAGCAGAGACATGCTGAGGAAGCTGGTGTGCAAGAAAATCTGCGCTCGTAAGAACGACGCCTTTTATCTCTCCCGCTGCCGCTCAGCTTCGCTCTCACGTGGATCTCCATGTTTTTGTCTTCCTCCCCTTCAGCCGCTGCTCTGCCTCCTCTGCCTGCTCGTCTCTGTCCTCTGTCAACCTGTTGCCTTTTGTCCTCCGCTGTGCGTCCGCTTGCGATGGATGCAGTGTCACGCTGGTGATAGCAGCAGGGACGTTTGGGGAGCTGGTGTCTGTGTGTGAGCCTGATCTTTGCCGTTATATCTGTCTGTATGTCACTTGTCTCCACTGATGAAGGCAGTGTTTATGCAGATGGAAGAGGTCTGAGCAGCTTATTTTGCGCCACAGGAGCACATTCTTTCTGATAAATGGATCCAGGAGTGATTTTGAATCAGTGTCGTTTCTCTGCGTGAGCTCAGAAAGAGACGGCGAGCTCAGCTGCAGACATGTGCGTCGCCGCCGTGCCTCAGCTGACTGCAGCCGCCCAGCGCCGTCATATCTGCCCGGGGCTAATCCCTCGTGTGAATGGTCACGTTGGGCAGGTGACGGGGCCGTGTATCCGTCCGCGGCTGCCAAACCAGATTAAAGTCAGATGGATGGGTAGATAAAGGCTGAATGGATGCGCTGCAGTCTCCATCGAGGCAGGCAGAGGTCATACGATGCAGAGACGACTCGGCCTGCCGTCGGCAGATCGCCGGGAAGAGAGTGATGATGCATTTCACGATACTAACACTGACCAGGAAGAACACTGCGTGAAAACACAACCTCTGAGAGGAGTCACGCCTCTGCATGATGAGCAAATAATGATGTATTGATCCTTACGGGACGTCTCTCACACAGTCATCGAGCCATCAGGCCAGTTAACATTGAAACCAGCTAATGCTCGATATGTTTTCCCTTTTCTGCCTCTGTCGCTGCAGATAAGAACTTTGAGGATGAAGACTCTGTGGACGGAGGCCGGTCCTCCTCCTCGTCGTCCTCCAAAGCTCCCCCCAGTGGCAGGAGGACTGTAGTGAGCTCTGTTCGGAGACCCAGCTCAGCCACCACGGCGAAGGCCACAGGTGAAGGAGGGCTCAGCTTCAGAAACTATACGCTGAACATCAGTAGCATTGAATGTGGAAAGACTGCAGCTGTGACTTTCACTGCTGTCTGATGAAGCTCCTGCAGCTGCTGGTGAATCTCAGTCGTGATACCTTGTGCTTTTTGTTCCTACAGGTAAGGAAGCAGGCGCCGGTGCTGTTGATGAAGAGGATTTCATCAAAGCCTTTGATGACGTGCCCTCAGTCCAGGTAAGTCGAGCCAAGTGTCGCCGCGTGAAGCGCAGCGCGAGAGGGACGAGCACATGGAAAAACGTGTTTTAAGTATGTTTTTGACAGTTCAGTCGTTCCTGTTATTTCTTTTAATGTGGCGCACGTGTTCTGCAGACGTCCTGCTGGTCTGTCAGGGGGAGACATTGATGGCATGGAGCATCAGATGGTCTGGTCTGACTCCAGCTCTTACTAAAACAATAGAAACCTCTTCACAACTGCCACCTCTTCCCGTCTTCTCACTCCCTGTCAAAGCTTTAGTTCCTTGTTTCTTTTACGTTACAGCCTGCCAGAGCACAGCATTGACAGCATAGTTGTATGTTTGACTTTGTTAGCTTTTCTGGCTCTCCTTATAACATCGCTGACTCTCCTTACCGTCTGCTGGTTTGATTTCCAGCAACAGGACTTCGGGCTGTGACAGCCAGACTTGTCCAGCAGTTATTCTGTGTCAGTTTCTAATGATTGAAGGTCACAAACGTGCACTTAGTCACATCTCAGCATTGAAGGTATTTGCAGTATTTTCAAATTCTTGTTTGTAAAGACCCTGATGTCATTATCTCTCCTGTCCGTCTGTCTCCCTGCCTGCCTGCCTGCCTGTCTGTCTGTCCGTCCGTCTGTCCCCCCGTCTGTCCCCCTGTCTGTCTGTCTATCCGTCCATCTGTCTGCCTGTCCGTCTGTCTGTCTCTCTGTCTATGTCCAGATCTACTCTAACAGAGAGTTCGAGGACCAGATGACTAAGATCAGAGAAGTGCTGTCTGATGACAAACATGACTGGGAGCACCGAGTGGTGGCGGTAAGACGCACACACACACACACACACACACAGGGCAGAAAAGCATGAATCCTGTGAGGAAATACTCACATGTGTCTTGTGTTTCCTCTCCAGCTGAAGAAGGTCCGCTCTCTCATGCTGGCCGGAGCGCCTGAGTACGAGGGCTTCGCTCAGCAGCTGCGCCTCCTGGAGGCTCCCCTGAAGCTGTCGGCTAAAGACCTGCGCTCACAGGTGGTCCGCGAGGCCTGCATCACACTGGGGTAAGATCCTACGCTGTGTGAATTTTAACTTCCAGGTGAGTTCACAGAGCAAACTTCCTGTCAGGAGAAAGAGCGACGCACCCCTGAATAAAAAGTTCAGCACAGTGACAGACTGAATAAAGTGGCAGTAATTGAAAAGTCATTCAGGCAGGATGGTCTTAATGGCTTTGATTGACAGCTGTGACATTAACTCAAACCTCTGACTGATTAGGTCACGCTACGCTAAAATGCTTTCTTTCCACATACTTAAGCTAATGAACGTGAGCCCCGCTCGGGTGTGAAACGAGCAGCGTGCTCTTCACCCAAAAACATCCGTCATCCCACTTTTAATACAACCCTGATGAGGTGGAACAGAGCTGGAAAGAGCAGACGGCTGATGAATGGACGGGCATCCCTCGTACTGTCACACATGTTTTTTACCTCTCTTTGAGATCATCACGTGGAGGGAAGTTTGCGTCTTACTCTTCAGTTGACGGGTGAAATACAGGAGCAGTGCCTCTCACACAGAGAGCCGTCTTTACATTAACACATCACTTGTTCTTTAACACCGTGTCCTTCCCTCTGTCAGACATTTGTCTTCGATTCTGGGAAACAAGTTTGACCACGGAGCCGAGAGCGTCATGCCCACGCTGCTCAACCTGGTGCCCAACAGTGCCAAAGTCATGGCCACGTCCGGAATGGCCGCCATCCGCCTCATCCTCAGGGTAAGACACGTAGAGGGGATGTGTTAGTGTTTTCATTCCTATCATATGCACCACCTGACCATGAAAGCAGCATCATCAGAGGGTGCCCGTCCCTCCTGCTCCCGTCACGTGACGATCAGTGAACTCGACTCCCCTCAGCCTCTAACATCATGTCAGACTGATCATTGTATGAAGAATCAGTGAAAGCTCTGTGTTTTTGTCTTTGTCCTCCAGCACACACACTACCCGCGTCTCATCCCCATCATCACCAGTAACTGCACCTCCAAGTCCGTGGCGGTCAGACGGTAAGACCACCTGAGCGCCGCTCTTCCCTGTTGTTCCTGTGCTAAGCATCTCATCCCATGGTGTACTTAAGGACGTCTGTCTCCTTCCCAGACGCTGTTATGAGTTCCTGGACCTCATGTTACAGGAGTGGCACACCAATACACTGGAAAGGTAAGCTGAAGCTGTGTGGAGGTGATGCAGAAATGCCTCCTCCTCCTCCTCCTCCTCCTCCTCCCTGTCTCTTATACACATCTAGGAAGACAAGCACTGACGACATGATCACCAAGGATCGCCATAGTCCATGCTA
>JBBMOE010000055.1:1578919-1595515 GCA_037975065.1 Chaetodon trifasciatus | reverse complement strand
CCAGAGCAACTCCTTGGCTCACAGAGACGTTCTCGACTCAGCAGATGTGTATAAGAGACAGTCCTCCTCCTCCTCCTCCTCCTCCTCCTCTCACATGATGGCATTTGAGATCTAAAACATTTTGCTAACTGTTGGCTGGATGCGCCTCTGATGAGGCTCATTAATCTGATGAGTCCTGAGAGAGCCGTCATCAGGACCCCCAGCGATCAGGCGACTCTCCGTCTCTGTAACCATGACAACCGCGGCAGAGACTTTAAAAAGCGCGTGAAACCCCCTGTGGGTGGTCACATTCCCCGTGGACCACCAGAGGAATAAAGCTGAGGCGGGCTAAGAGAAGGAAGGATGTACACGCACGGCAGCGTTTGAGGTCTCAGCCTCCAGGAGCCGTCCACCTTTACTTCCTGTTCTGATCTTCATCGCGGTTAGCTGCTTGAGTCCTCCTCACCATGTTCCCTTACTATCCCAGACACGTGGCTGTTCTGACTGAGACCATCAAGAAAGGCATACACGATGCTGACTCTGAGGCCAGATCCATCGCAAGGAAGTAAGTGTCACCCCTGAAGGCGGAGCGTCTTCATGAGAAAACCAAGCATCACCAGCCGCCTGAGCTGAGGTTAAAGTCCATCTTCATCATCTGCTTCTCCCCTCCCTCACCTGCAGGTGCTACTGGGGTTTCCACGGTCACTACAGCCGGGAGGCGGAGCATCTGTTCCAGGCGCTGGAGTCCACCTATCAGAAGGCCCTCCAGTCTCACCTGAAGAGCTCTGACAGCATCGTGTCTCTGCCCCAGTCTGACCGCTCCTCCTCGTCTTCCCAGGAGAGCCTGAAGTAAGAACCGTGACCCCTCCCCCTTTCTCCCCCTCCCCCACCCCTTCTTTCCTCTCCTCTCTCCCGCCTTCCACCTTTTTCTACCATGCTTTGCACGTCTCTTTGCTGTAATTGATTGGAGGAAACCACTGATGCATCTGTCCTGTTGAATATGAAAACACTGGTAATTATAATCAGGCGGGCAGCAGACGGCTGAGCGCTCACGCACGCGCTCCTGGATCGATCGCCATCATTTAGCCGGTTTACAGATTCCCTGAGGGGCGTGCCGGCTAATGACCTCATGCTCCATCCATCATGACTGCAGCTGTTGCGGTCATCAGTGTGTGTGGGTGGGGGGGGTCTCTGTTTTAGGGGGTGAGCTCATTTCTTCTTTTTCAGCCTCACAGGAAGCGAAGTCTGACGCTAATGATTTCTTAACCAGAGGCTAACGTGTTAGCAGCGCTCGAGCTACATGCTGAGCTCTGTGGGAACATGATGTGTTATTAATTTTATCTAACACAGCGAATCCTTATATTTTACATGCATAATGACATTTAGCTCTGCTGATTCTTGGATGCAATGATAATGTTTGTTCTTGCTTGTAAAATCTCTCTTTTTTTTCAGCCGCCCGCTGTCTGTGAAGAGTGTGATTGGAGGGAGCATAACGAGGAGTAAGTCACTCTAACTCTTACCTGCAGCTCAGTGGTGGAGAGAGGAGGAGACTTCACGTTAGAGCGATGAAAGAAAGACTTCAATGAGCAACAAAACACTTAAAAAAAGCTAATGACAGAATAAGATGGTTTCTTCTTGTCTATGTCGGGTACCGTCTATGCACTGCAGAGTCATCAGTCTAGTTTCTGGCCTTCACGGCTGGTTTTTGTTCAGATCTCAGTAAAGCATCATGTGCTCAGAACAAACTGCCTCATGTTTGCTTCTCGTCTCCGTGCTGTTGAAGGTAAGCTGGTGAGCACCAGGGTGCACACCACACCGGGCTCCCTGCAGCGCTCCCGGAGCGACATCGACGTAAACGCCGCCTCCAACGCCAAGTCACGTCTGTCCACCGTTCCCGCCTCCTCGCCGTTCAGCTCCGCGGCCGCTCTTCCCCCGGGGTCCTACGCCTCATTAGGTAATCCATCAGTCTGCTTCTAACCCTCTAAAAGCAGAGAAGCAAAGCTCTGTAGGCCAGTTTCACTCTGTCATCCAGGAAAAGGCTGAATTATAGATACATGCGCGCTGTCACAGTGTGCAGAGGATCCAAGCTACTGGACGCAAGGTGGAAGGCTGAAGAAGCCATGAGTTTATTAATCAGGCTTAAGAAAGACAGAAACCCTCAGAACAGGCTGATTGAAGAGATTTTCTCAGGACGGGTGTGCAGTGTCTGAGCACAGCCTTTATGGGCCTGACCGGAGTCATTAATGACTGCTCAGCTGGTCATTAGCCTGTTCTGCCAGCAGGAGCTGCTCAGATCCTTCGCTGACACTTTTAAGGAATCGATGCGATGAGGCCGGGAAGCCCCCTGATGTGACACGTTTTCACGATGTTTGCACTGATGGGGGATGTTTGGGCCTTCCCTGCCAATAGAAATTAGAAAGGAAATGTACTGGAATCTTTTAGCCATGCAGAAACTTTTCCCCCTCCCTTCTTCTTCTCCTCCAGTGAGTCCCTGTAGCTCGTTAAGGGCCCTTACTAATGATGATGAGGCTTATCCACTCACTCCTGTTCCAATTGCTACTAATGTCTTCCTCTATACCTCTCCTCCCACTCGCTGCTGCTCCGCCTTTCTTAAATGCCCTAAAGATGGCACTCCTGGTAAAAGCGATGGTAAGACTTGTGTGTCTGTGACCCTGTGTGTGTGTGTGTGTGTGTGTTTGTGCAGATCGCACAACAGAGCGTGAAGACGTACGAGTGTGTCCTTTGTCAGCTGTCACGGCTACACGTTTACATCTTCCTCTCTTCATCTGTGCCCTCTCTTCCTCTCTTTATCCCCCAAGTGGTCGTCACTTCTGTGGACTCTGCATGGACTGTCTGCATGGATTCCTCCTCTGACTGTGACCTAACAACCGTACCCATCAGCTCCGTTACTCACACAGGGATCCAGTCCCACCTTAATGTCCCACGCTGTGTTTAAGCTGATAGACGAGGTTGTTGTTTCTTCCTCCTTTCCTCCTAACAGTCGGCGCACGTCAACATGTCGTGAGTCAAACGGCCGTCAGATTTGACGTCCTACCAGAGCTTTTAACCGTCCTCTTTATGTGGAGGATCCTCAGGACCACAGATCCTTTTTTAACCTGCAAGTTAAATCAGCCAGCTGTCAGTTTTTCTGATGGGAACAAAAGAAGCTTCCTGACTTCTTTCCTAACAGCTGTGCAGTCAGTCATAATGCTCATGAAACCGGGTCGATCAGGTTTGCTTTGGCACAACAGGCTACATCCTGATAAACTGGAGATGATTGCTCTTGCTGTAGTTTGATCCCAGAATAATACTTCCTCTGCATTTCGAGGAGACCTTTATTTTCAGCTTGTTATCACACTCATCATTTCCAGGCCTTATGACCCAGATCTCCTCGAGGTGAGACGGCTTTTACCCCAAACTTATCAGAAAGCCCTTCAGTGGACTCCACTGTGCAGCATGTGTGTGTGTGAACTGTGTTAAACCAAAATCAGATGTCTCCAAGTACAAGTTGCCTTTATTTATGTGGAAAAGCTGCTCACATGTAAAAAATCCTCAGGAGACTCTGGGCCGAGTTATCGAGTGTGTTTCAGGTCGAGTGTGTCGGGAATGAAAGCTTGTTAAATGTGACCAACAGCTTCAGACCCACCGCGTGTTTAACGCAGCAAAAACCTGACATGCTAAGTTTTAGCTAGAAACTTCTGTGTGTGTGTGTGTGTGGGGCGCGGGGTTCTGTCAGTTTTATGTTGCTACCTTAAGCTAGTTAGCATTTCTCACCCAATGGGCACCTCTAGCCTAAAGCTACCCCTTTAGCTTACAGCTAGCAGTACCCTTTGGTTTGAGCTAGGAAGGCTAATAACTAAAGTTTCAACGCACGTGTTTTTGTGCTCATTGAAAGTGAGGAATGAAGATATCAGGGTCTTCCTCACTGCTGGAGGTTGTTTTTCAAGCAAAGGTTACAGACAGCTGTGAAGGATGTTCAGTGTTTGTCCATCTTTTTCCAGACCTGGGCCAGACAGTTTGCCAGTAGTTCTTAAGGTTTGTTTCAGCACCTTTAGACACACAAGTGGGACGAGACACGAGCACTCAAAGCCACTGAACCTGTGCTTTTCTGTGCTCACGTCTTAGCTAGCGTTAGCATGACTGTGCTCACGCGACAAACCACGAGCGTGGTGGACTAAGGCGGCAGGTTGAAGCAAAGCTGACAGTTATTGGCAAACACAGGCGGACCCAGGTTTGTCTGTTTCCCTCCTGTGTGTTTCCAGGGGGGCTCTGTCCCCTCGTTCAGGTCTTCATTCTGTCTCCCCAGACTTTTTCTTCTCCAGCGTCTCTGTCCAGGGTTGGGGTGACCACGTTTGATGATTCATGTGCACTGAACTCCTGCCTCTCTGCGCTCTCCTTCCCTCATCGTCCAGGTCGAGTTCGCACCAGGAGACAAAGCTCGGGCAGCGTGGGCGGGGCCAGCAGCTCGGTGGTGGACAGCCGGGGACGCAGCCGGGCCAAAGTGGTCTCCCAGTCCCAGCGTACGTACACGCACGCTCACATACGGTGAAGCTGAAAGTCAGTCATGTTCCTCACACCCGGCATCACACGGCTCTGAGTGTGCGTGCGGCGTACCGATCACACATGTCAGTGTGATCTCGCCGGCTTTGGGATCATTCTAGATGCTGTTTCTTGTATGTGTGTGTGATGTTTCTCATGCACCCCCCCCCCCCCCCGAAAAATCTCTCGCTCACAAATCCCCAGTATTTGTGCAACTGTGCCCACATGCATGCAGCGTGTGTGTGCTCGTGTTTTGAATATAAAGCGTGTGTGTCGGTATCTATATATTCTGGAGATCTGCTAACGTGTTCACAGCCGTCCAGAGTGCATGCTGGGTAAAATCAATAAACATAACCCCTTCTGTCTCATTTTGACCGTTCTCGATCTCCACCCTGTCCTGCCTATTGCTTCCATCACCCAGGATCCAGATCAGCCAATCCCATCAGTGGTAAGGCCTCAGCTTCATCCAATCACGAGCCAGCGCCTCATCCCAAAGCACCGCCCCCCCTAGCGCACACCGCTTTGCACGCCATTCTTTTAGCCTTTCACGTCTGTGTCCTACATGAAGTAGCAGCATGCTCCACTCATCACATTCGGATTACTTTGTCCCACAGTCTGAGAAGCCGCTTGGAGTCGGAAATGTTCGCCGTCAGCCATCTTCTTGTCTTTGTTTTCACCGTTGAAGCATTGTGTGTTCCCATTGGTGACTGGTGCCACAGTAAATGTCCCCCCACAGCACAAGTAGACCCCACCCTGTGTGTATCCAGGCTGTAACATCTGTATTTGTGCATCCAGAATAAGTTGTGTTTGCCTTCAACTTCTGTTTTGTCACTAAAATATTCGTTCTCCTTCAGATAGAGCTAAATCCACGGAGTACACGACGTAGGTCTGTCCTCCACACAGATTAATGAAAGTAAAAGACGTTATGTTGTGTCACCTTTACGTTTCTGCACTGTCCCACGGCGCCGGGCTCAGGTTTTGACTCGGTCCAAGCATGTTTTTAAAGGTGACACCACTCCCTCGCCCCTCGTCCCGGCCGGCGTCTCAGCCGCTCTGAGTGTTGTCTGACCGCGGCACGCGTTTGTTTGTTCTCTCGACAGCCGGCAGTCGCTCCAGCTCTCCAGGCAAGCTGCTCGGCCACGGCGGCTACGGCCGCATCCCTCGAGCCACGGCGTCGGCCTCCACCACGCCGGCAGACAAGCGCAGCAGGATCCCCCGCAGCCAGGGCTGCAGCCGCGAGACCAGCCCCAGCCGACTGGGCCTCGGTAAGGCCGGGCCTCCGGCGCACCCTGCTGGATGTCTTTCTCTAGAAACAAGCTGTCCTGCAGGACTTCTGTCTGTCCTCTGTCTTAACAAACACCCCAAGTGGAGAATGCTAATTGTGTAAGCAAGGCTTCATTCATTGAATTAGTTGGTTTCATTGGCTACATGAGCTTGTGACAAGACTCAGCGAACCACCGACGCGCTCACATGCTCCACGTCACACAGGTGAGCTCGCCACCACGCAGCGCAGGAACACCTGTACAGAAAAGTCAAAACCAACTTTTCTACCTTAACTTCCTGAGAGGGAGATAAACTCGCGTCTGTGCTTTGAGGCGCTGCAGGTGACCGTTTCTGTGATGGCTCTCTCTTCTTCTGCGATCTGTTCTGATGTCTGATTGGCTGAGAGCGAGCAGTGGTTCTGGGTGTTGTAGCAGTGAAAGCTGAGGTTGAAACGGCCTTGAGTTGTTCCTGCGTGTTAGTCGTCATTTGGGTTACACGTGAGTCACGCTAACCCTCGTTTATCCTCTCCTCGTTTGTCAGGTTGGATTGATGTGTTTATCGTGTGTCAGTGATGTCACATTCTTCATTTGTGTTCAGTTTACAGGTCTGTCCATGCTCCCGTTATAACATAGTTTGATGTGTCTTAATATCTGAGTTATACTTCTGTTGATCCTTTTCATGACTCTAATCTCACGTCAGCAGAAGCTGGAGTTTGCAGTGTTCAGACTGTCTAACCTTCACCAGCAGTCTGCTGTCTGACAAACGCAGCATTCCGCCTCTGCTTCTGTCTGTTTGACTGCCGAGTGCTCCTCTTCTTCCTCTTCTTCCTCTTCTTATCTCTCCACTCCACCTCCGTCTCTCTTTGTTTAGTGGCAGGGCTCCTGGATGACGATGGCAGTGATCGTTCTGTCAGTCAGTCGATTGTCTGCACGTCCCCTCACATTTTGGTCCAGACTACGATCTGGATAAGTAGCGGCAGGGTTGCCAGGAATTCGTCCTGGTAACCCGTGAAATTGTTCACAAACATGATCAAAGACTGAAATACCAAACTGATGCACGCGGTCTCTCCTCACCGCTTTAACAAACTGCTGTGGAGTTTGCCGAGCGCATGTGTTCAAGCCAATGAAGCCTTTTGACTTTAATCACCTGACAGCCTCCTTTCATGAACAAGGCCCTCAGAGTAGCAAAGTCACCAGTTTGTTGTTGGTTTCATCCAAAACTTAATGGCTGTCATGAACATGGCGTCCTGGAGGCAGACTGCAGGCTTTGTCCTCCCCCCTCTCTCCTCGTCTCCTAACCTCTCCCCCTCCTCTGTTCCTCATTTCTGACCCACCCTCCTCCATGAATGCTCACTGACACCTCCACCTAACTTGTTGTCCTGACAGCCAGCCTGTGTGGTAAAGCTCTTCTTCCTGCTGCTCTTCCCTACCGCACGCTAGCCCGGAGCCGCATTCCCCGTCCCAGCATGAGTCAGGGCTGCAGTCGCGACACGAGTCGCGAGAGCAGCCGCGACACCAGCCCCGCTCGGGGCTTCGCTCCTCTGGGTGAGTACCGCTGAGCTAGCTGTCCGGACCGCCTCTGCCAGAGCGGGACAGGCTCTACAGACGCTGACACGAGCCTCCCTCCTGTTGTTGTGGTGTTGTTTGTGGTGTCTTACGGCCATGCGACCTCCGCCTGTCTCTCACTCTGCATGCACTGACTCTGGGTTCAAGGAAGTCTACTGTTTGGGGCATAGAGCTTATTTTTTTCTCTTCTGGATCCTGTTTTCTTTTGTTTGTTTGTTTCATAAGACTGTAAGTGACAAAGATTGGGGATGACAGAGAGGAGTCACTGCAGGCAGTGTTCAGAGCTGCACACAGAGCTCAGCAGCTGTAGTTCCTGTGCTGTGACATGACTCTGCAGCCACTTTATCATCAGTGAATCTGTAAAGCAGGAGCTGAGAAGTATGTCTGCGCTGCTGTTAGCATAGCACAGGCTAGCCTGTTTGTGACACCCTGCTCTGCCCCCTCCCTCCCTGTGGGCTTCTTATTCATCACAGGGACAAAGTGGTGGAATAATAATAATGACGACGTGTACTGGACCGTATATCCAAATGTAATTCATCTAGATGTGACCCTTTTCAAGTCCAGTCAGAGCACATCATGATCATTTTAGTTAGTTTAAAGGTCCAGTGTTTAGGATTCAGAGGCCGAAAATGAGGATAATATTCACAAGTATCGCTCAGCAGGTCATCTTCTATTGAGTCTTTTTCACCATCACGTTTCTACAGTAGCCCAGAATGGACAAACCAAACACTGGTTTTAGAGAGGGCCTTATTTTCCTCCACTCCTGTACAGGGATGGGTGAAGCAAGGAGTGTTCAGCTGGTTGTAATCTGCTATCTCACCACTAGATGTCACTAAACCCCACACACTGCTCTGATTCAGGTGTGAGCAGGCGCTGTGGATTGAGAAGGTTGTTACTGATATTCTTTCAATCTTATGTCACACATCTGAAGCCCACACTTATTTTCTGCACGTCAAGGGTTGATATTATTTATTTTGAACATTTAAACGAGAATGTGAGCGATGTCTGAGGAGAGCAGCAGCGTGAAAGCAGCTCCTCAGTCTCAGAGTTTGGTGTTAACCCCGTAGTGTCTGTCACTAACCCCCCGGTCCGGATGTCGCCCACCTTTGCAGCCTCCCGACGTCACTCCCGTTCAACCAGCGCTCTCTCCACAGCCGACCCCCACAGCCAGTCAGGTGACCTGCATGCCCAGACCTCCCAGTCCCTCTCGGCCTCATAGGCAGTAGAACCAGCATGCGTCAGTGGTTGTGTTCAGTGATGCGACTGCAGGCAGCATCCGTCATTCCATCCCTTTATGTTCCCTCCAGAGTGTTTTTGACATTTTATTCAGTATTTTAGCAGCAGGAAAGGTAAGAATGGAGAAGTTGTAATAAGTTAGCATGTGAAGGGAAACATTACGTCATCTGCTTGTCACCTCTTTGCGTTTCCGGTGCCTTATAGGTGCCTTTTTTTGTTATAGCTGTGATTTTTATGGTGATCGACGGCCTTCTATGTGCTGACTCAGCCTGTTTTCGCTTGTTTTCAGCCTTTCGTGTTTTGTGAAATGTGCTTCTGTTTCTGTTTTGATTTTGAACATATTAGCTCGTATTTGTGGTTTTTCCTCTTTGGTGCGTCACTGGTGCTCTGTAGCTGCCATCTTTCAGGGACACGCTGCAAATCATACCTGCGCTTCTTCATCCTCTGTTTGGGTTTTTCTTTTGGAACATGTCTCTGTTCATTTTGCTTTTGGTGGTTGGACACTTGAGATTATTCCCCTTTCAGCTCACTTATTCACAGTGCTTTGCTTCATATGCACATTGTGTTTTTCTGTATGAGGGAACTTCTGTCCCTTCAGGTAAGTCACAGCGGCCACTTTGACTCCATCAGCAAGCTTCACTCACCGTCTTCCTTTGCCTTCTTCTGTTCCCTCCGCCTGTTTAGACCGATATGGTTTGATTCATCAAGCACGAATCTCTGCGTCAGTCAACGCCATGAGGGTCCTCAACACCGGCACGGAGGTGGAGGCGGCGGTTGCTGACGCTCTGGTAAGCCTCTGTTGAATCCCTGCGTCCAGGAGAGACGTTCATGGATTGTTATGAAAGCGAGCACGGGGTGAAGTTTAGTTCCCTTATCAAGCTTTTATCTGTCAGAAAATGTTTTTGTAGCAGACTTCAGGCTCTGAGCCGCAGGAGGCCGCTCAAGGCAGCACCTTCAGACGTAAACACTCAGCTGCTCTGACGAGGACGCTCATCGTGTCGCATTGGCCGAGTTTAGCAAAAATTCTAATTACGTATTGTTCTGACACGTACCTGTCAGGTGACTTTAGAAGATGCTTTGCAGACTTAATGGAAGATGAATGTTCAGAGGTCGTAATCTCAGGCAGTCGCACGCATCAGTTCAGATGTCAAATGTCTAGTTTTGTCCTCTTGCAGGACGACTGTGTTTGTTCTCTGTCCCCCGTTTAAACCTTCCCTCTCTCCTCTTTCCCTCTCGGTTGTTTGTTACCATTTCAGCTTTTAGGAGACTCCAGGAATAAGGTAGTTGGTCATTTTACACACTGTTCATTCATCACGCACTAATCAAGTTGAGAAGCAGTAATGCAGCTTGCCTCATGACACCCCTCCACCCCAACCTTTTGATCTCTTCACCGATTCTTTAATTTAACTTTGCTTTGAATGTTTGCGTCCATCGCATCCCCGTCCTTTGCATCTGTGGTACCCCAGCAAAGTTTTCCACTTCCACATTGTGATTAAATGTGTTGAACCTCATTGTTTTGTACATTATTCACACGTGTTTATTGTTTCAGACGTCCATGAGATTAAACACGCTCCACTGTGTGAAGTGTCCCCCACTGCACTGCATTTGTAGTCAGACCTTTGCTTATCGTGGCACCGCTTGACTGGCTTTTGATATTGTTGTAAAACAAAGGAATATTTGATTTTTTAACGAATGAACTGCTGTGTTCACGTGTCTGAAATTGACCCCTGAGCCTAAAAGTGGCAGTGCAGGATAGTGCATGGCTACCTGCTGCAGCTGTCACAGATGTACCTCCGGCTGAGTCCTGCAGAGCGTGGTTAACATTCAGGTCTCACACGGTCTCACACGTCTCTTCACGTCCTCCCACAGAGGAAGCCGCTGAGGCGGAGGTACGAGTCGCCGGGCATGTACTCCGATGACGACGCCAACAGCGACGCGTCCAGTGCCTGCTCAGAGCGCTCGTACGGCTCCAGGAACGGAGGCATCCCTCATTACCTGCGGCAGACGGAGGATGTGGCGGAGATCCTGAACCACTGCGCCAGCTCCAACTGGTCAGAGAGGAAGGAGGGCCTGCTGGGTCTGCAGAACCTGCTCAAGAGCCAAAGAATACTGAGGTGTGTCCAAACATGCCGGAGAGGAAATGTGAGCTTTGGTCCTCTATGTCCAACTCGCTCAACTGTGACCAAAGGCTGCAAAGGCTTCTGTTAAACAGTTAAAGAGGTGTTATTGTGTAAGAGCTCTGAGCTGCAGGACGTCCACTAAGACAGAGCAGGACGCCCTGTCTGTGGCAGCATAATCAGGATTTTGTCCAGCCTCCAGTCACTCTTTATGGGAGTCTCAGTGATATAAATCAGGTCATTGATTGTCTCATTCATGCAAAAGATGGCGATGAGTCTCGTGACTGCATCGCTTCCTTCCACCTCAGATGACATCTGCGTGTCAGGAACGTCCAGTAAACACTGAACAGAGCAGCTCAGACGAGCAGTTCTGATCAGATGGTGGTAAAAAACACACATTCAAGTAATGAAGACACGAGTTATCCAGAAGAACGAGCGTCTTCTGTACATCTGACCTTATTTTTAATAGTTTTCATCTGATAAAACGTGATGAAGCGTGTCTGATTAAAGGATGTAAAGTCAGGTGTGTCTGATGTTGTTCTCATCAGATCGTTGATGTTG
Source organism: Chaetodon trifasciatus (assembly GCA_037975065.1). NCBI lineage: Eukaryota > Metazoa > Chordata > Actinopteri > Chaetodontiformes > Chaetodontidae > Chaetodon > Chaetodon trifasciatus. Next base: position 1,584,255 of record JBBMOE010000055.1, on the reverse strand, counting down.
TCTGATAACAGTCGGGGGAGGATCTGTCAGAACTGTGATTATTACTGCCCACCGCGGGGCAGGTGGTGAACTGTGTGTACGTCTGAATACCTGAACAGGTGATCAGGTGTACTGTGTGCTGTATTTTTCCGATGTGGGACACACTACCTGCCTCAGGTGTGAGTCGTGTCTGTGCTGAAACACAAACAGTCGGTGACATGCTGCCCGTGTTGCCAACCTTTCCGCATAAGAAGCACGTGAAGTGCTGTGGCGGACCCCGCCGCGCTTTTCTGACTTCCTGTTTGTCTTCGCTGCAGCCGAGTGGAGCTGAAGAGGCTCTGCGAGATCTTCACCAGGATGTTTGCAGACCCTCACAGTAAGGTAAGGATGAGCTGTGCTGACCGAAGCAGCGTCACTGACGACGGCTTCGGTGTCAAAGCATCCAAAATGAGCAATGAGTGATGGAGCTGTGACTGGAAACTAACGCGGTGTCTCTTGTTGCATGGCCTGCCGTGCTGTGGATCTAACAACAGAGAGTAAGTGTGTTTTCCACCCAGGCTAATAAAAGCATTAACAGGAGCAGTTTCATCTCCTGTCGGTCAGGTCGTGCGGGGTTAAAGGTCTCAACTGTTCTCACGCTCTCAGGTGTTCAGCATGTTCCTGGAGACGCTCGTGGACTTCATCACGGTGCACAGGGAGGACCTGCAGGACTGGCTCTTCGTCCTGCTCACTCAGCTGCTGAAGAAGATGGGGGCAGATCTGCTGGGCTCCGTCCAGGCCAAAGTCCAGAAGGCCCTGGACGTCACAAGGTCTGAAACGCAAGCCGGCCTGGCAGTCAGGTCACAGGGAGGGAGGGCGCGGCTCAGGTCAGAGGAGGCCGGAGTGCATTTCCAGCGGATAAGAGCGCGTCTCTCCGTTAACCTATTGAGTTAGTGTGGAATGTAAAGCTCTGCGACCTTTGCTCCTCTTTGTCTCTCAGCTTGCAGCGAACAGAGGCGACGCCCTGAAAATCCTTCAGTCATGTTTCGACAGCCGTTTTGAGAATTCCTCAACTGTTTCTGTCATTTTTCACGTAAAAAAAGTCAAATATTTGCCAGTTTCAGCCTCTTAGATTTAAAGATTTGCTGCTTTGCTCTGTCTGTCAGTGAAGAGTCTGTGGGTTTTGGGCTGTTTTTTTGGACAAAAGAAGAAGATGCTGCTTTCAGCATTTCCACAGTTTTGTGATGAATCTGTCGTGAATATAGTTTTAAGTTGCAGCTCTGTTTTAAAAAATGACTTCCTGAGACTGAAAACCTTCTTCTTCTTCTCTCCTTCGTGTTTGTCAGGGAGTCGTTCCCATTTGACCAGCAGTTCAACATCCTGATGAGGTTCATCGTCGATCAGACTCAGACGCCCAATCTCAAGGTGCTTTGAAATGAGAAAGGCTGCTTTTGATTGGTCGATTGGTCAGACGTGTCCGCTGAACGTCTGTTGTTCCTTCAGGTTAAGGTGGCCATTTTGAAGTACATCGAGTCTCTGGCTCGGCAGATGGACCCGACGGACTTCGTCAACTCCAGCGAGACGCGCCTGGCCGTGTCTCGCATCATCACCTGGACCACTGAGCCCAAAAGTTCTGATGTGAGGAAGGTAGGCCCTGATTGGTCAGTGCGGTTGTTCAGCACCGGCTGGAAATCTCTCCTCAGACAAACGGCTCTTTCTTTACTTCCTGTAGTTGAATCTGTTATTTTAAGTAGGATAACACGATCAGTTCACGTTTTTAACTTCATGAGAGCATTAATGTGCTTCTTTAGCTGTGACACATGATGGACATGACGCTTGCTTTAATCCTTAAGCTGCAAAAACCAGGAAGTTTAGGTCCCACAGCCGAAATCTTATGCTTCAAGCTGAATGAAGAGACGTATTTATTATTCATACAGAGGAAGTTATGGCGTACTAAACTACTGTAACGAGTGGGTGAGCAAGCTTATTGCTAAGCTAACTGCTAGGATATTTATTTATTCCATAGGCTAGCCGGCCAGCCAGCGGCATCTTGTATACCTCCACACTTCTTTTTTTGTCTGAATTCTTCAGCCTGTGATGTTTGCGGAGCAGCAGTTGTAAACACTGATAATCGGCACTCTCCGTGTGATGGCCTTGGGTCAACGGCCCATTATCTTCCCCTTGTCTGATGCACGTCATATGTTCTCCCTGTGTGTCCCCCTCTGTTTGTTTTTCCACTGCTGTTCTTCAAAATGAAATCCTCTCTTAAATCAGCGCCTGACCTCCGGGCGGCGTGATAGGTTAGACTCTTAAAGAAATCCTCTCTTGAGTCTGTTTTCACGCCTGTAAATGTCCCTGATCTGAGGAGATGGATGGTTTGTATTGAAAGTTTGCCTCAGCACTGCACCCACATGTGACGGTGGAGGTGTGTGTCATGATGTAACGCCCGTTCTGCCTTCCCCCGGTGCCCCAGACCCTTCATAACTGGGTGAGCGACGAGCTAGCTGGCAGGTCCAGCACCGCAGCCTTACTGTCCGCTGAGGGCAACCAGGAAGAAAGGTGCAAGCAGGTAGAGCCCGCCCCGACGGCCAATCACAACACGATCAGCACGCAACGCCCCGCCTGCCCGGTGCCTAACCAACACCTTCAAGACAGAGACAACTCCTCCAGAGTGTCACTCACCTCTGCCATTTACGCTTCAGCTGTTTTGCTGTAACATCCTTGCTAGTGGATCACTCACAGAGAGATGAAGCTTGTTGTGCAGCCAGGAGAGACTTCGGTTTAACCTCTGTGTTTCCAGAGTGCAGGACATGCTTGTTGCCTGGTATGAAATGACCTTCAGGCCAGTTTTACTGCTCCACATCGACAGAATGCTGCTCTGTTACTACTGTGTGCCTAACACTGTGTTTGTCCGACTCACCTTAACAGCCTCTCATCCACCTGCATACCTGCATGCTGTTAACATTTTATCATTGTACAACTCTGATTCCAGAAAGGTCTGAACTCAGTGACGTCCTTCTTCCATCATGTGTTCACCAAGTGGTGAAGTCGCTCCATCCTCTGTGAACGACTGAGCCTTTCCATGATCCTCTCACCTGTTACCAATCAGCCTGTTCACCTGTTGAATGATCCAAACAGGTGTTTCTGGAGCGTTCCACGTCTTTCAGTCTGTGAAACGTGTCGCTGCATCAGATTCACAATAAGCAGATATTTACAGAAATCAATGCAGCTGATGAGGAAGAACATTAAATATATTGACTGAGCTGAGCTCAGGTCAGTTTGTGTCAAGAAGGATCATCACATTCTGTAATATTTATATATTTAAACAGACTTTTTGGAATCAGGGTTGTACCAGAAAGATTCATAAGACTGAATGAAAAGCAGTGAGACAGCAGACATGTTCAGACTTTACAGAAACCAAAGATAGATGTCATCAGAACTGTCTCACTGACCCTCAGAAATAAGAACCGCACCGTGAAACATACAAAATATATTCACTCAGTGTCCACTTTATTAGGTACATCTGTACAATCCAGTCCAACTGTGTCTGTGAAGACCAAACGTCTGTAAAAACAGACGCTTCTGGTGCAGATCCACCGACATGAAACCCATAAAGACAAAACACGCCTTCATGTCACGAAATGTGATTACTGTCCCTTAAATGTGTCAGAGAGTGAAACATCTGAGGCCAGGTCTGGTTTTAGTGTCTACCCTCTGAGGAGCCAGATCTTCACCTTGGTACCATTAAACACCAGACCTCTGCAGCCCCCTCCCACCGCGGTCTCCACACGCCTGCATGTTGCAGCCCTGACGTAGCGTCAGTGTTGTGGAATAACTGTGGACTTCATGAGTTTTTGCCACTGAATGCAGCTTTGAACGCTCACCTGTAACAGTTTCTTTCGACAGGCTTAAGCAGATGTTGTTCTACCCAGACGTGCGCTGTGGAGCTGCAAGCTGGTTTCACTGGTTTCAGAACAGTTTGGACCTTAATTAGCGTTGAGCTTTGGTTTTATAGATGCTGGTCGTGTGGATGATCGTCAGATATTACAGCATGAAAATAAATTGATAACAGCAGCCGATGGTTCAGTCGCAGCTGCTCTGCCTGAAATATCTCATTGTGATTCAGGTGCTTCTGAAACCATTGAAACCACCTTCTCCTTCTCACCTGTCTCGTCCTCCATCCTGACCTGCGTCTTGCCCTGCGCCCCCCCCCCCAGGCCGCCCAGGTGGTGCTGATCGCTTTGTTCGAGCTCAACACCCCGGAGTTCACCATGCTGCTGGGAGCCCTGCCCAAGACCTTCCAGGACGGAGCCACCAAGCTGCTGCACAACCACCTGAAGAACTCCAGCAACACCAGCAGCAGCGTGGTGAGTCACATGACACGCCGCGGTCTCTGATGTCAGTCGTACAGGAGCCTGGCTCACATCACAGACCGTGCGCCGACCTTCAAATGGCCACATGGTCGTAAACCCAGGCCGTCAATAATCAGTTGTTTCCGTGCCTTACAGGGGTCTCCGAGCAACACCATTGGTCGGACGCCGCAGCGTCACACCCCCAGCAGAACCAGCCCGCTCACCTCCCCAACAAACTGTTCCCACGGAGGATTATCGCCAAGGTAGCTACTCGCCGATCTGTTCCCAGCCTGTTATCTGCAACACGTTTCCTGTCCAGCGCTCGGCTGTGGTTTAACCTCGTGGAAACCGCCGCTGTTACCGTCGTTCGTAGCTGAGCTAACGCGCAGCCCGACGGGCGGCGGCGCGGCGGCGAGTGAGTTGCTCAGAGAACGCCTCCCTTTTCTGAGCGTTTTCAGGTGGAAATAAAGAAGCTTTGTCTCCTGCACATCAGACTAAAGAACGACCCGCACAGCTGATAAAGAGTTTCCAGCCTCAGACTCAGCTGGTGCTGTAAAACGTGATAACAGGCTGTGTGATGTTGTCGTATGTAAAGATGTTTCTGGAAAGTGAAGATCAGGAGGAGCTTCGCGCTGTTCTGACTCTGCAGTGCCGGTTTAAGGCCGGACGTTACAGCTCGGTAAACACAGCTGGACTCTGAGCAGCTCACTCTCTTCAGACTCTGTACAGTCCTTTTCTCTGCGAGCAGAAACCCACAAACGCAGATCCCAGCTGCTTAAAGCCTTCAGGGCGCTTCGTGTTTGGACGGTCCGGCTGAAACTTGAGGAAAATGCCTCCTCGGTCTTGACGGGGGGGGGGCTTGATTTACGTTACGCTGTGTGCTTTGTGGGATTCTGCTCCTCTCCTCTAAATTAACACTTTCCCTTAACCTCAAAGCTCAGACTGCTTTCTTTTTCTCTTTTCTCTCTTTCTGCACACTTCCTCCCCCCTTCTCTTGTCTCGTCTCGTTGGTGACCCCCCCCCCCC
>JBBMOE010000055.1:1422502-1574039 GCA_037975065.1 Chaetodon trifasciatus | reverse complement strand
CTGACTGACTGACTGACTGGTTGTCTGACTGACTGGCTGACTGGCTGACTGGCTGACTCCACCTCACTCCTCTCACCCTGTGTGTGTGTTGCATCGCTCACTCCGCGCTCTCAGCTCCCTCCTCCGTTCTTCATGCTAGCCTGCGTGCTGGCGAGCTGCTGGCAGGCTGATTCTTTTACTAACGCTTTAGTGTTGGCTCTCTGTAGTTAACGCCACTGTTGGGTGGTTTTGTCAGTGTGTCTAATGCACATTCAGAGTGGGAGCGGCAGAAAGGTAAATCTACTGTCTTTCTCCAGAATCGCTGACTCTTATTTTTGTTTTCGGTGCTTTGACTTCAGACTTGCTTTGCTTATCTAGCCGTTAGCTCTGCGTGTTGTGGCTTCTTGGCATGTGTGGCAGACAGCACACAGGTGGAGGATGGAAGTTCTTTTTATTGGACGTAGATGAAGCTTTTCTGATGCCTGAGGACTGAAGGCTGATGCGACTGGCTGCCTTTTTGATGTGTAACCTCCTCTCGTCTCCTCTTGGCAAGCAGTCGGTCAGGACCACTCAGACCTGGTAGCGGACCTGCTGAAGGAACTGTCCAATCACAACGAGCGCTCTGAGGAGCGTAAAGGCGCCCTGGTGGAGCTGCTGAAGATCACACGAGAGGACAGCCTGGCTGTGTGGGATGAGCACTTTAAAACCATCCTCCTCCTCCTGCTGGAGACGCTGGGGGACAAAGACGTACGTTACCTGATGGCTCTGTGTGTGTGTGTGTGTGTGTGTGTGTGTGTGTGTGTGTGTGTGTGTGTGTGTGTGCGCGCGCGCTGCTGTAGAGGTTAAACTGTGTGAATTTTGATTCCCCCTGAGCTTAACACACACTCACGCCTCTGCTCCCCCAGCACACCATCCGAGCTCTGGCCCTGCGTGTGCTGAAGGAGATTCTGAGGAACCAGCCGGCCCGCTTCAAGAACTACGCCGAGTTAACCATCATGAAGACCCTGGAGGCCCACAAGGACTCTCACAAGGAGGTACTCAGCCGCTCAGAGCAACACTGGCATGAATGAGGGGTCACGTTTGTGTCCGCTGGATCAATCCCAGTCCAGTTCTGACTCTTTGTAGCTCTGTTTTGGTCTCCGCCGTCTCCTGAGCGAAGCATCACGGTGTTCAGCAGCTGGTTGCTAACTGTCTGTCGGCTCTGAGCGGGTAGCACGCACCGGCTTTATCGAGCTTAATGAGTTCGTGGGCCGGAAAACCAAAACAATGAGCTAAAAGAGGCTAAACGGCTCAGTCGAGAGCTTGGCGACATTTGATCCGTCGTTGATGAAAGGAAAGATCGGTGCAGCTCAAAGTACTTTAAACGTTTTACTTACACACACGTCTTGTTTTTTATAGAGTAGGTGTAGCACACCCATGCTAACACAATAAATACTATAAGGACACCATATATGGCGTGCCTCAGGCGGCCTGCAGTTCAAAAGGTTAATAACTGCTGACTCATCATTAAGATAATCTGGTTATCAATATGAGCAATAATAGCCGATGCAGTAACTCCTACCTTTGACCCCTCACTCAGGAACACTCGCTGAGGGTCACTCACAGAGAAATCCTTGCAGCAGCGCGGTCAGGTGTGCCCGGGGACACAGAGCGGGTAAACACAGATCAGATGCTGATAACAAATTGAAAATGCACCAAATAAACAGTGAGACTCCCCTTTGATGACACATCCAGATCAATAGTTATCCACCGTTTGGGACAAAGATTCAGGTGTTCACGCGGACAGCAGGTTCAACTGATCCATCAAAAATCCAACATCCAGGGACAAACGTGGCCTAAATGAAGCAAAACAACACTTTGAACGCACCTTCAGGCGCCCAGAGGAGGAGCTTTTAATCTGCAGAGTGATGCCTTTAGGCTCTAACTTTGTATTTTTATGGCTGCATGATGTGATATATTCTGTGTTTTAGTCATGTTCCTGCAGAGAAATTAGACATTTAACTCCATTAAGAGGCCACATTTGCTTCGTTCATGCGCTCTCAGGTGGTGCGTGCGGCCGAGGAGGCGGCGTCCACCCTGGCCGGCTCCATCCACCCCGAGCAGTGCATCAAGGTGCTGTGCCCCATCGTGCAGACGGCCGACTACCCCATCAACCTGGCTGCCATCAAGATGCAAACCAAAGTCATTGAACGCATCGTCAAGGACTCCTTACTGCAGCTGCTGCCCGACATCATCCCCGGACTCCTGCAGGTCTCAGACACAGCGAGAGCTTTCACAGACGTATACGCTCAGTATATTTAGGCATTTTCAATCAAGATTAGATTGAATTTAGTTCTGTTTGATGCTCAAAAACCTGAACTTGTCTTTAGTTCTGACTGGACACTCAACATTTGATAACGCCTGCGCATAAAAGCACACTTTTAGGAAGTTTGAGTAGACACTGTTTTTTAGACCACACTTTTAAAGCCTTGCTGTAATTCTCTGGGATTAAACGAGGCAGAAACAGGCTGTCAGACGGCAGCCGGAGCAGAAACATCCCCGTCGGCTCCAAAAAGGCATATTTGGACAATGTTCATATTTGGACACTGGGAATTATTTGCCTTATTTGTCCCTGGAAATGTTTGCGTGTACTCTGCACTCTCTGCGACTCCTCCCACGTTCCTGCTGACCCCCCGTGTGTGTGTGTGTGCGTGCGCGGCGGTGTGTGCGCGGTGCCTGATGCTGCCTCGTCTCTCCGCAGGGCTATGACAACACAGAGAGCAGCGTTCGCAAGGCCAGCGTGTTCTGTCTGGTGGCTATCTACTCCGTGATTGGCGAGGATCTCAAACCCCACCTGGCACAGCTCACGGGCAGCAAGGTACTGCATTCACACACACACACACACACACACACACACACACACACACACACACTTCTTCAACAGACGCAGAGCCTTATCATCTTCCCATGTTGTTATTTCGGAGCAGGTTTCAGCCGGTTGGCCAATTATAAAGCTTGGGGTCATATTTGCCCTACTTCCACTTCATGTGTCCTTGGGTTATGTAAGGGTTGAGGTCTGAGGGTCAGGTTCACCTGAATGCAGGGACCCTCCCCTAACCACCCCTACCCTCCGCTCATGATCACATGAGGATGGCAGATGTTTTCTCGTCTGTCCATGAAGTGCATTCGTTGGCTCACGTACGATGATCCACGGCGAGCTTCTGCTGAGCTGTGCAGCTAGTCTTTAGTCCTCCTCTGTGATTGACATCCCAGCTTTCCCAGCAGCACGTTTTTCTTCCTTCCTCTCCTCTCTTGACCCCTCACGTTCATCCTCTGACCCCTGTGTGGGTCCCGACCCCCAGGTTGAGAACCACTGAGCTACGTGACGGCGTTTAAGGTGCAAATGTGAAGAAAAAGCCTTTAAATCAGCTCACAGCTCGCAGAAGCATGAAACCAATGACGAGAGCTCAGTTTGGCTTCCGTCCAGATGTTTGCAGAGGAGAAAACCTGCAAAAGAAAATGTTTCCACTCACTGCTTTTATGTGATTGTGAGGAGTTTTGTGCATTGATTTGAGCAAAATAAAAGCACAAATATGACATTTCTGTTTGTCTCGTGTTAATGGAGGAAGCTTCCATCACAGCTGCGCGCAGACGTCAGATCTTATTTAGAAAAGGTGTTTCCAGCTTCAGCTGAGCACCAGCTCTTTACAGAGAGCGAATGAACCCTTTCAGCCTCTCCATCAGACTTCTCTCATGCTGTACTTTAAAACGAGCTGATGGAAACACGTTTGTGAAGCTGCTTTAAAATGTTCAGGAACCACTGGATTGATCTTAGCTTGACACTCAGGAAGTGGCACCTCTTCAGAATAAAATCAAACCATTTGAAAAGCTGGCGGGCTGTCAGACGTGATGCTGCTGAGCTGAAGCTTGTCTCCTGTCTCCTCCTGTTTGCAGATGAAGCTGCTGAACCTTTACATCAAGCGAGCCCAGACGACCAACAGCAACAGCAGCAGCTCCTCGGACGTCTCGTCTCACAGTTAATGGACGGGGGTGTCAGTGGGAGACCCCGCGGTGGACGCCGGCGGAGGATTTCCAAAGCAAAGCCGCTCTTCTTTCAGACCGCCTCCTCCTCCTCCTCCTCCTCCTCCTCCTCATATCTCTGCGCTTCTCTCCTGTTTGGAGGAGATCCCGTCAGCGGCCCGTCATTTAGCTCCTCCTTCACCTTCGCTCCTGAAACTTTTGAATGTAACTGCGGATCGCCTTCAGACGTGCGGGAGGGAATCGACACATTTGGAGTGTTTGGATGTAGGAAATGCACTTTCTCCTCCTCCTCCACCGCCTTCAGCCGAAGGAGGCCCGTTTCTCCTTCTGCCCCCGATTTGACAGAACGAGGAGTTCCTGGACGATGCTGTGAGGAAGTGTTGTTGCTGTCAGATCGACTGCAGTTTTAGGATGACGTGTCATTTGGCTGGCCCAGTGATGGTAACGAGCCCACAGGTTTGAGGATGATTCCAGTTTGGGGAGCATAAAAACCAAATATTGTAAGAAAAAAGAAGAGTGGAAGGGAACAATTTGACAGAAAAAACACTGAATGAGCATTTTTAGTTCAGGTTTTAAGTTAATTGGAAGCCTGTAGTCTTTTCCTGTCGCTGGTTTCTAATCGATTGAACTCCCACAAAAACAGCTGACGACAAGCTGCCAGAATAATTGACAATCCCTCAAATTTTGTGCAGATCTTTATTTATTAAGGCACAGAAGATGAAAGCGCACAGTTAAATCGGTCTTAAATTCACAATCAGAGAGCAGAAGTTGAGGAAGTTGAAGCTTTTTGCTCAGCTCGCCGCTTTGTGGCGTCTCACCTGTGAACCTGAGGCGAGTGACTGCGAAGAGGAAGTGCTTGTAAATACTGCAGAGAGATCAGCGAGGCGAGGCGGCGGGAAGGACGTTACCAGGCCTTATTCACACACACACACACACACACACACACACACACACACGTCTGTTGACTGGGACTGCGGAGCGTGGGTGGGATGTACAGCACTGTAACTCTTGGCTCTAAAAAATGTGAATCTGCAGGAGGACGGACCCCGGCAGCGTTCTCCGCCTGTGACCATGCAAACGCAGTATTAGCCGTTTCCTCTCACCTCCTTCGGTTCCCCCTCTCGTAACCGCAGCTCCTGCAATAACCCTAAATCCACCTGTAAAGGTATTTTGTACATACACACTTTTTGACCACTGCTTCGCAAGATTTGACGTAAAGTCAGCGGGGAAAAAAAGAGAAGTGAACGGGTTTAATATCTCACTTTTTTGCACGTTAGCGAATTAGCTTGCATGCAACCTGCAGCACACGTCAGCTTTGTGCTGTCTGGACGGGCCCGGGGGGGGTTTTGGCTGTTAAAGTGCACTTGTAACATCACCAGATTACTCATCTCTGATTGGTCTCGTTAGCCAGGCTGATAAGGAAAAGGTACAAATGTGACCAGGCGGGGTAGAGAGACGTCCTGCCTCTGTGCACGGCGGCGTGTTTTTCTCCTTCAGTGTTAAGTTTGAGGCATCGAGACGCTTTGAAATGTTTGATCCCTCATTGATTCACCCCAAAGAGATCGAGTCAGATATTCGTGGGTATGGTTTGTTCATCGTGGTACAGTTCATCCACTGTAGGAAGGGGTCAGACTCATCTCGCCTTTTAAATTCTGTTATCTCGTTTGCTAACTTCTAGCAAATTAATCATGATAATAAGAGTGTTCCTGCTTTCGCCCGAGGACAGCCTGAGTCCTCGATGGAAGCTGTTTCATCCGAGTGGTGTTTTCGTGAATGAGAATGGGCCAATTGTGGTTATTTAAGTAAATGAATGTACAGTCTTTACATGTGTTATACTTAGCTTTTTAAGTATTGGTACTGAACATGACTCCAGCAGCCCTGTACACGCTGTAACATGCCTGACTGCACTCTGCTTTCACTCTGATGAGCCCAGCTCGGGCCTCGTTGGGTTTTACCTTCTCTCAATTAAAGCAAATCTGCATTCTGCACATGACGTAAGGTTAAGTTCACCAATCAAACTGCTGGTCGCTGTCACGTTACTGGTCCTAGAAACAAACAAGATGGTATTCCTCGCAATCTGTTCACTATGCATGTTCTACAGTACGCTGTCTTTCTTTTGTCTCGGTCGGTCATGTAATATTCACACCTGTATTTATATATTTTATTTGATTTTGTTCTCTCATGATAAACTGTACAGAAGGTTTTCTTTTGTTTACTTCCACCTGTGATAGATTTGCAACGATGTAAAGAAATTGTTTGCTCTAGAAATAAACAGAATAAGACCTGATCTGGATGTCAGACTTCACGGTGTTTGATCTCACGCCGGCTCGGCCGAAGCTCGCACGTCTTCGCCTTTTTCTTCCCCTCGCAGGTTGAACCTTGTCCGCGACTCGGAGGGGGTACTGGCAGCGTTACTGTCCGGTTCATCCATTTACGAGCACGTGCGTCCGAGCGCTGAGGTGTGCTTAGCTGCTCGGTGTAAACATTAACCCGAGCAGACTGTCAGATGACCTGCTCCTAATCTCAGGTGCCTTTGAGGAGACAGCTGCGAGGGTCTGAACTCATCCCGCTGTCCTTCATTAGTTTGGGGGCTTAAAATTAAACATGCATGCTGGACTTAAACTGGAAATCAGGAGTGTTTCCTGGAGCGTCACAGCAGCTCCTCCATCACTGCCATTACTATTTTTTGTCAGTGTGAGCTACCACTTAAAATATCACAGCGATCCTGAAGCCCTTCCACAGCTGATCTCAGACCTGCAGGCACACACGACCCTTCTCCGTGCTCCCCCAAAACGTATGGCCGTACTCATGTTTGTTTTGTAGAATTTGCCTCCAAACATCATTACACTAAGTGAGTTTAAAGTCTAGCTTTAGGGCCACACTGTTGGCAGTGTCAACAACTGCTCAAGTGAAGCTGCTATTAATGCATCAACCCAGCTAGACATTGGTGGTGGGAGGGGTGCCTGCACACTCCGCCTCTCAAAGGTCGTCCAAGGTATGCTAATGGCAGTCTGATGACATCACCGCGACCATATAAGAGGCGGGCGAGGAGGTTTGGCTGCAAACCTCTCTGAGCCGAAATCTGAGGAAACCAGCAGGCAAAGCAGCTCCGTCTGTCTCCACGTCTTCCCTGTGGTCCTGGGATACAAGAAGGCGCCACACTGGAAAATATGCTGTTCTGCCATTCCCAGCCTGAGTCCTACCACCAGCACTCTGCTAGTTACATTAGGTAAAGCACAAGCTGCTGAGAAGCTTCAGAAACGTGGGGATTGCATCTGGGACACGTTCGATCTCCTGCAGGTTAAATCAAAGTGCAAAGCAGTGAGATGTGGAGAGGTCTAGAAGTGCTTGCATGACTTGAAATTGACTTGTAAAACGTGCAGACTTGCAGTAATTCTGCCTCCAGGAGCACATTTCTGTATTCTGTTATTCACATCAAACTGCCGTGTGAACTTCTGATTTTGACTTTAAAGGAGCGTTGCATTCAAAGTCCACATTTAGAGCAGGAATGTTGAGCGCAGGCTGTTTTTTCAGGCCACTGAAAACGAGCTGATGAGTGACTCTGTGTTTTGAAACCTCAGCCTCTTGCACCTTTGTTCCTGTGATTAAATGATTAGATAAACCAGGACGCTCACCTCTGTGGTCCCCACGCTCAGCCCCTCTTCTCTCCTTCTGGTCCCTTTCAGAGACGCCTTGGCACCTTTCTTGAAAAACGAAGAAGCGAGGCTTATGGCTGAAAATGGTGCCAGGAGGACCCCATTCCAGTATATTCTGTGCGCAGCCACCTCGCCGGCTGTGAAACAGCAGGAGGAGAGTCTCACTTATCTCAACCAAGGTAGCTATCTGTCCCGTCAGTCCACTGTCCTCATTGACTCAATGGACCGGAGCTCATTTTGTCACATGGCAGGTTAGACTGCATCAAGATGTCCAATCTGGAGATGTCAAAGAGACAGTTTACCAACCAGATGAGCGTCAGCAGAGATTTCAGCTTTTTGTAACTTCACACAGTCTCAACTGACTATGGAGGCAAAGAAAAGCCATAATTATCCTCATTTTCAGAAGCAATATACTCGATTAGTATCAGTTCAGCTGCTTATCCTCTAGTGACAAGTTAAAAAATGGCGTTCAGAATTTCTCATTGGCCACAGTGACGTCTCGCCTGAGCAACAATATTCAGTTGAAAGAAAGGCGTCACATCTGAGAAGCTGGAGGCTGAAGATGTTAAAGCAGATTTGACAGTAGACATTATAGAAAGGACTCAGACGGAGACGGACGGACCTTTTTCAAAGAGTCAGTCCAGATCGCTGCACTCGAAGCCCCCGAGCTCCACTCACAGAAACAGTCATTTTAGCTCGCAGATCACAAACTCCATTCAGACTCGACAGAAGCCAAAGAAAACTCACCAAAACTGTCCTGGTTAGTCCTCCCACCGCTCCAACAGCCGCCATGTTTTTCCCGCGGGACCTCGCGGCTCGCCGTGGCTCAAAGCGGCCATGTCTGTGAGCCTCACGCCGAGCCTTGATTCAACTCACTCGCTCAGCTTCTTTTCAGATTCACCAGCAGGTTTTTCAGCACCAGGCTGGAAGCGTCTTCACCTCTTGTCCCTTTTTAATGTGGGGGTCTATGGGGGTTGACTCTGTTTTGGAGGCAGCCTCCAGTGGCCACTGGAGGAACTGCAGTTTTTGGCATTTTTCTGATACCAAGACAAAAGCTAAACTGATTATGGCCTTTGTTGCTTCCATAGCTGTGTGTCTTTGAGACTTTGAAATGATGACTCAGCAGAACGATGTGAAAGGATTTATGATGCATTAATTATTGATCTGTGCAACATGAGCTCCTACATGTGTAAATATGTCTGACTTTTATCTTCTAATCTAATTCACCCTCTCTCTGTTTCTTCTTTGTCTGTTCTCCTTCCCTCCTCCTCCTCCTCCTCCTCCTCTTCCTCTCCTCCTTCTGATTGTTTCTGTCTGTTGAACAGTGACATTTTTTATTTGTGCTTCATTTATCTACCAGTCCGCCCTGCTTATCTGCTCTACAGTAATTTGGTTGGAGTAAAAACACAATGAACGTAAGCTTGCTGTAGCATGCAGCTTCTGGCCACCGACCGCGCCGCCATGTAGCCATGGCATGTATTGATTAGACGTTAATTGCCATCAGGGTCCATAGTTTAGTTTCATCACTGATAGTTAGCCTTGCAGTGTCCCTCAGTGGCTGTTTTAATTCTACTTCCTTGTGATATTAGAGTTAATGCATCGTATTTGATCAGGATGGAGATGCGTAAGCGTTTTCTGGCGGCTGGCCTTCATATCTGGCTTAAACGGTTTCTAATTTAATTCAATTTCTATCTCCACTGCCCCTCTTTTCTGATTGACTGATTTCACATTTTTCAATTTTAATCAGGTTTTTTTTAATGTTTTAAAATGTAGGTCAGTCCTACGAAATCCGTATGCTTAACAGAAAACTAGTGGAGTATACAGATATAAGCAGCAAATATGTGAAGGTAGGTGTAAGGTATTGTGTTTTCTGTTGTTGTTGTTGTCTGTTTGTTGACCTCTTCCTCTTTCTTCTCTCATCTGTTTTCATGTATGCATTTCGTGGTCCGTCACAGGTCCCTCGACCCTCCCTTCCACTTCAGGGGTGGGGTGTCGACCTTGGAGAGCTTGGTACTATCACCCAAACTTACCTTTCCTCTTTCCTAAATTGTCACAAAAGCCTTCACAAACACACAACTCATCTTACCTCCACGCGTTCACCGCGCACACACTCTGTATGATTCACCTGAACGAGCCAATCCGCTGCACTTCCTGCATCGCTGGGTGTTTTTCAGAAAGGCTCGCGCATCTTTGCGTGATTACGACATCACGTTTCTTTAACTGAGATTTAAAAAATGAGCTGATGTTTTTCTGATGCCACGGCTTTCTGAACAAACCCGTCAGCGGCTGTCGACTAAATTTAAGCTGAAAGTGACTCCATTTATGGCGCAGACGCTCGTCCACACGCTCACTTCAGAGTAAAGAGGTCGTTTTATTTCGTTTCTGCGTGAGTGCATCCACTCGGCATGTCTGCATCGTCAGGCTGCCGTCGCTTCACACCGCAACGCTGCATCCTAGAAACGCGAGAATGGGACAGGTGGCATCTATGCAAACACACGACGCGCCGGGTTCACGGCTCTTTGAGCTCAGCTGCTCAGTCATGCACGAGTCTCCATCCATAAATATCCCAGCGGTGCGTGTTTCCACAGGTCCTCAGCTCAGTTTGTTCAAATCTGACTCCTTCAGCAGACCACGGCCGCACATCCTCAGTCTGTAACGACGGCTTCCTGCTAAACAGGGCACAGCCCCGATGATGTCATCAGGGTTATTTTCATGACATCATCAGGGTTCTTTTTTGTAAAACTGCTGCAGTGCTAATGAAAGCCTCTGAGCAGGGACGCTATTATCTGCCCGCACAAAGTGCATCAGTAAGCTCTGCACTTTGACGGTCATGAACCCAAATTACCTCAAGTTTGCCAACGTGGTGGTAACAAAGAATGATTCTTAAGAATTCATTAATGAATGGAAGCAAAAGCACTTTAGCTGTTTTCTTCAGCCTGACATGATCATAAGGTCTTAGCAGTTTCTGACTGTCACACCCCCAAATTTTGTATGCTTGAATATCACCAAAATGTCTTTAAAGGTCCCATAAAATGGCGTCAGTGCTTCCTCAGTGTGCTGCATTTCCTGCTGAAACTGGTCAGCCAATGGGCGTACAGCTGTGTGGAGGGAGAGGTGGAGAGCCGTGCTGGATGAAGAATGAAAAGTTAAAGTGTCTGAAGAGACGCTGTTTTCCAGGAAGCTCAAATGTTCATTTCATGGGATCTTTAAACCTGAACCTGAATGAGGGAGCTGCGTCTCACAGATCACATGCATGTAGCTCATTGGCCGCGGCTCATTTCCCTTTGGATACACAGTCTGCAGATGCTCTGTTTAAGCATGTGTGACGGGTAGGAATGGAGATGACACTCAGTGTGAATTTCCACCTCCTGACCCTCATGAAACTGTCTCAGTATGTCGTGCGAGCTGCCCCGCCCGGCTGCTCTCCGGCCTAAACGCCTGATCCTGCCTGTTCGCAGAGCATCGTGCGCGTGGTGTTTCATGACCGTCGGCTGCAGTACACGGAGCACCAGCAGCTGGAGGGGTGGAGGTGGAACAGGCCCGGAGACCGAATCCTGGACATAGGTGAGTTCACCGTCCCAACATCGGACAAGAATCAAAGGTCTCTGCATCCCCAGGTTTGATGATGAAAAATAATTAGCGGTATTTATCTGCATGTTGTCGCTGTAGCGCTTAAATAACATCCTTAAATGTTATTTATGAGTTTGTCTCTCCACAAGAGGAGCCGCCATGCTAGCAGCTCTGTGACGCTGCTTTGAGCTAACTGCTAACATCAACATGCCGATGGTGCTCCTCTGGGGACCGTGAACGCCTTCAGGGCAGTTCAGCCGATAGCTGTTGAGATCTGTCAGGCAGTGTTCGGCCCCGTCGCTCATAGGCTCGTTTCCTGCAGATATCCCGCTGTCAGTGGGGATACAGGAGCCCCGTTCACACCCTCTGCACCTCAACACCATTGAGTTCCTCTGGGATCCCGTCAAGAACGCCTCCGTGTTCATCCAGGTACCGTTAGATTCAGGTGGAAACGTCTGCAGGTGGCGTTCATCCATGCTGCACGTGGCAGACTGAAGGTGGTCAAACCCTCTTTTGTCTTCTCAGGTCAACTGCATCAGCACTGAGTTCACCCCCAGGAAGCACGGCGGGGAGAAAGGCGTCCCCTTTCGTATCCAGGTGGACTCTTTCACCACCAATGAACACGGAGAATACATGGAGCATGTCCACTCGTCCAGCTGCCAGGTCAAAGTCTTCAAGGTATGAGACTCTGCACAAGCTTCCTGCTCTCCAATGATCATCAGAAATATCTGCTGATGTTCTAAATGAATGTGTGAATGTTTGAAGCCCAAAGGAGCCGACCGCAAACTGAAGACAGACAGGGAAAAGATCGATAAAAAGACCCTTCAGGACAGAGAAAAGTACCAGCCGTCCCACGAGACCACCCTGCTGAAAGAGGTGAGGCGCGCCGTTACGTAACAGAGCACACCTGAGAGGAGCCTTTCAGCTCGCCGTTTATTGACCCCGCGGCAGTAAATTCTCATGTCATCTGGATATTTATCCAATCTCACGGGCGCCGAAGCCGTCCAGTCCCTGTGGTTTATTGTCATGGGCCTCGCCTGGCGCTCAGTCGCTTCGCCGCCGTGGTTTTGACCATGTTGTTGTTTTAAACCAGCTCTCCATCAGTGTTAATATGTCGCTTTGCTTGTTGGGAGTCCGTCTTTTTAAAGTCTCTGTCAATGATTGGGACCGTGAGTGCCGGGTGACCCTGCACTTTCTGCTTGATGTGGTTTGTCATTCAAGTGGACCAAAGCAAACATGCAGCGTATGTTCTGAAGCTGTTATCACTGAGCACGTAGATCCTTTACACATGTGAAGACACCACAGTGTCCATCAGCAACGTGCAGAGTGGCCTCTTTCAGAGCGTTCCTAAATATTACTGTGTCGTTGCCATTGATGGATTAATACAGAGACAATATTGTAGCTGGTTGAGGTGGATTTAATATACTGTTATATCCCACATGTTTTCTAAACTGATCATACGTGTGAAATATTAATGTGTAACTATCAATCAGTAGCTGTAGTCGTCAGATAAATGCAGCTGAGTAAAAATACTTGACACTCGAGTAGAAGTTACTTTCCTTCACAGCTGGTCTAAAAATCGAGATTAGAAATGGAGAAACTGAGCTCAGGGATGATTTTAAAGAGATTTTGAAGCACCATACTCAAACCAAACCGCTGCCTGTTCGCACATCAAGCAAACTTTGAGTGACATTAGCATTCATTAGGAGTCTCGGCTTTGGTCTCCACCAGCCTCTGAGGAAAGTATTTGGCCGTTCATCAGCTGGTTGATAACTTTGGTCGGCTGTTTGGTGCTGCGGTTTGCAGGCGGGAAAACCAAAACAATGAGCTAAAAGAAGCAAAGGGCTTCATAGAGAGCGAAGAGGCTTCAGGGTCGTTACAACAAGCAGCACCTACGTTACGCACGGTCATTTGATCCATTGTTGGTATGAAAATACACATTTAGTGCAGCTTTAATAAGATATTTTAACCCTGAATTTGTGCTCCTGTAGCCTTTGTGCTCAGATGAATTTACTTTGGCGGGCTGAATAATCAGGAAACACCTTCTTCCTGTCTCCCTCTCAAGTGCTCCCCTTGGCCTGATGCCCTGAATCTCACCATCCACAGCAGCAGCAGCAGCACTCCATCACCAGCTTACCACAGCTCGCCCACTTCCTGTAGTTTCACAGATGGGTGAGTCAGCGTTCACAGCCAGCGTCAGCGTTTCTGTGTTCACTGAGCAGCAACGTGATTAATCTGGTTTAGTCGAGCACTGTAGGAAAACTGTAGATTAATGTCGAGGTGGACTTTAAGTGGAGCTGTTTTTGACGTGATTAATGAAGATCACAACGTGAAAACGCAGAGAAGTGGAAAGAAATGTGTAAATTCGTCATGTAGGCCTGGGGTTGACCACTGTACCGCTGCTGGAATACAAAGCTGGGCTCCAAACTCTACAAACACACAGTTAAAAACACACTTTTATCGTAACTGGACAGACAGATGTGTTTCAGAGGAGAACCAGCGACACACTCAACCAATCCTCCCGATCTGTTCTCTCTGTAGCAACTGTTCTCCAAACCAGCCGGAGGACCTGCTCATGCCCGGCTGCTCTGATGTAAGTAACGAGGACGCGCAGAGTGAAGTGTTAATGTTGCTCTCTTATTCCTTTTAGGCCATTATTTGGAGACAGTGGATGCTGTGCTGCTATACTCATTTCAAGGGCTCTTCTTCTTTTTGACATGTAGCACCTTCTGCCATCGTCCTCGCCGCAGGACACCCTGCAGTGGCTGCACCGTCACAGGTTCTCACCTTTCTCAAGGCTCTTCTCCAGCTTCTCAGGTAACGGCGCTAAAAACCACAACGCGCTTTGATGAGTAGAAAAGAGCCGGCGCACAGCTGAGCGGCTCACCGGGGGAATATTTCCCTGAATGTTCCTGAAACAGAACAGATCCTCTGCTGCTGTTGCAGGTGCTGATCTGCTGAGGATGAGCAGGGAGGATCTGATCCAGATCTGCGGCCCAGCAGACGGCATCCGCCTCTTTAACACCATGAAAGGAAGGTGAGGCGTCAAAATACACCTCTAAGCTCTCAGTCGCATCAGAACCGGACAGAAAAATGCTGTAGGTGGCGCTAGAAGCTGGGCGACGCAGAGGCTGCTTGGTTTACGCTAAACGGCGAGAGGAAACGCACAAACTGACTTTGCCTCTGTTTCTTCTCTGAGCTCAAAGCGTGAACCCAACGAGCAGCAGACTGCCGAGTCCTCTGCACACTTTCGTCCTGCCTCTCCGGCTGCGCTCAGGCTGTCCTGCCTGAATGATGAAGGTCTGTGTGTAACCGCAGTCTCTGCTCAGGGCCATCAAACAACAGCCACAGCCTACCTGAACGGATCAGACTCTTCTTCAGGCCACTCGCTTTGAACTTCATCGTTCCTCTGCTTCTCCCCTCTTTATTACAGCCATGTGTAACGTAGCTTATAGCGCCACCTTCTGACAGAACTACGCTTTGCACAGCTCGGTTAATTCACTCCAGACCAGTTTATGGAAACAGACCTCGTTCACTTTTTCTTTTTAGAGACGTTTCAACATTTTGCTTAAAATTCACTTGACAGAGATGGAAATGACATATTTTTTTATCTTGTTAAAATTTACCTAAAAGACAGTAGAACTAAATGTCAATCAGAGAACACAGATTTGTGTCAGAGTACTTTGACAACGCAGAACGAGACGTTTCAGTCCTGACGTCCGTGTTTATGTGGACAAACAGTGCGTCAGTCAGTCTCTGCTCACCTTTTCCAGGTGCGTTCAGCCCCGTCTCACCATCTATGTGTGTCAGCAGCAGGCCAGACATCAGCCTCCCGTCAAGCCGGGCGGTGGAGAGAGTAAGTGCACATACTGTCTCTCGTGATTCAGTGGCCACTTCATTAGGTACACCTGTATAATCTTAGGTAAACCAATTCAACAGCCCTGCTGTCTTTACTGAGCTCATTATGTTGGAAATGTGTAATTTTAATGTTTACTTAACACCTCTATGACAGTGTCAACTAGAACTGAATATTATAGGCGTCATAAAAGGCGACTTTATGGCAGGACGGAGTTGAAGTGCATTAGGTTGGGCCTGTTTACGCTGAGTGTAAATGTGGACTGTCTCCTCCGTCCTCCCTGCAGTCTATCAGGCTCTGTACCTGGAGGAGCTGACGCTGTTGGACCTGTCTGAAAAGATCGCCATGCTGTACACCATCACTCCACAGCAAATCACACACATCTACAGACAAAACCCCAACGGGATCCACATCTTAGTCTCCGACGAGGTATCCTTTCACCTTGAACCTTCTACAAATGAGCAAATTTAAGAGTTATTGAGGCATTTTTACAGGAAAAGACAGTGAGAAAGCTTCATAGCACTGACATTTCTAGCCTTGCACAAGCTAATTGTGCCACCTGTAAAAGGACGTGTTTTCAGCAGTGGGCTTTATACCTGACGATGAGCTGCAGGCGGACAGTTTGATCTGCAGCACTCCAAACGTTTTCATCGGTCGACCTGTTTGTTTCAGATGGTGCAGAACTTCAGGGAGGAAACGAGCTTCATCATCAGCACCATACGGGGTAACTATCTCAAACCTTTGCACACCTGCTGTTTGCACTGCTGTGTGATTTATGTTTAACATCTTGCTAATACATCCATGTAATATCTGTACAATATTAATTTTCTTTCACACTGAGCCTTTATATATATATATATACATATATTTGATCTACTGTGCAATATTACAAAACACTGTACTTAATCATCCATATCCACCATGTGGGGATTCATCTTAATTTCACGTTCAGCCATCAGCATCCTTCACACTGTGTTCTTGCTAACTGGGTGTTTTGAATGATCTTTCACTGCGTTGTTTTCTGTCATCCAGATGAAAACACCGACGGCTACCACATTGTGTTGAAATGACCGGCCGGCACTCAAAGTTTCATCAGTGGAATTGTACAGATTGTAAATAAATCCTTCTAGACTGCAGTTTGTGACTTACTAAGAGTAGAATGCCGTTAGGCTTCAGTTCACTGCTGATTTTGTAGTTCTGCTCAGTTAATTTTCCTGCTTCATTTGTATTTTTGTAAAGTTACTGATTCCTGTTTGATATGCTTTGTAATCAGTGGTGAACAGTGCTGTATTACTCCTTCACATGTGCGCACACTTTCAGCTTTAACACCTATGAATGCAAGTCAACGACTCTGGTGAAAATAAAGTAAATGTCTCACATCATCATACAGACAAATAGAAAAGACAAATGAACAAATCTGTATTATACTGTTTGAATGCGACGCGTGTCCGTTTCCTGCTTGTAGCGAATATGAAATGTGACGTAGTTCGTTGACTGTCTGCTGCTTGTGCTCTACGGCCTGTTTTCTCCATGAGGTGTTAAAGTAGGTGAAAGCGAGATATTTATAGGCCCGCCGTGTGTTTAAACGGAGACGCTGTGTTGCAGGTTGGAAGATGATTTTGACTGCTGTGGCTCTATGGCGAGTGTGTTCCACTCAAAATAAAGTACTTTGCACTGTTTTCTAGAGGCCCACAGCTTTTATTCTGGTGGATGAAAATGTCTGATCAGCTGTTCTGTGCAAAAGATGAGGATATAAATCAGCCAATGTTCTGCAGACGTTTCTCCCACTTCAACCTGTTTATGCTGCCATCAAGTGATTGAGTGAGTGTACTACAGCTACAGGAAAGTGCTGTTACATGTGTCACTCTAATGTGGAGGAGGACTACTGTTTTCAAAGTTATCAGGTCATTTGTAGACATTGCTTCGGACACAGTTCGGGCAGACGTGTCTGTCCCCTCTCAGGTCTCGTCCCGCCGCTGATGGGAGTCTGATGTTGAGTTGATTTGGATCAAGTCGGGAAAGATAAGAGCAGATTTATGGAAATATGACAGGACAGCAGCTCAAACATGTTTTTTCTGCTGTGATACATAAAGAGAAATTTAGATTCTATATATTTAGTTTCATGATGAGGCCCTCTATCTTTGCATCGCCTGATTAGCCTGTTAGCTGGAGCACACCTTGAAAATCCACCAGGAAAGGTCATTTTGTTCAAACATGCATCTCTACAGTCTCCAACCCCACTGCTAACAAAACATAATATTGATGTACAGAAAGCAGGAACTTTGTGCTATAAAAGCTTTACTCTCTTGATTTGGATAACTTTGAATCCTCGCAGTAGTTTTAGCATCTCTGCACAGACACAGCGCGCAAACAGCATCGGCCGCCCAGTTCATCACCCTCCTGCACGTGGAGATGGAGATGTGCGCACAGCGCGCGCGGGTCAGCGTGCAGGTGTGCAGACATCAGGAGGAGACAGGAAGCTGCCACTGAGTTTGGAGACTGAACGAGCGCGGCAGCCTTCGGAGGGACGTGATGACGCAGGATCGTCGCGCCCCTTGATTCGCTTGTAATTTCACCCTGAAGTCTGCGGTCCCCCTCAGGCCTCAGGTACCGCTGGAACCAATCAGCGCGCAGAGAAAGTTAAGTTTCGTTTCCTCTGAACTGGTTTCCCACTTAAGAATCGCTTTCCGCGGCAGCTCGGCGCGGACTGCGTCGCTTCTGTCACGTCAGCCCGGCGAGCGTCAGACGGCGGATCACGGTGATGGGTGAGAGCTGCATTTCTTTCTCTGTGTGAGCTGCGTGAGGAAAAGAGTCTGACCAGAGAGGAACAGTCGACGTCAGTGTGGATGGTAGATTTCATGTCCTCCAGCTCGGTCTGTCTGTCTGTCTGTCTGTGTGTCTGTGTGCTTTGCTCTTGGTTTCAGGTCGTCTGGCAGTGTGACTCCTGTCATAACCTTAAAAAAAGCAATTTATGACTTCTAAAACAGTGTTTGCTGTGTTTTGTGTGTCGAGCAAACAGTCTGGGGATAAAAGCTTCTTCCTGGTTTTATGATAACCACAGTTGGCAGCAGAGAGATCACTGCTGAGCTTTGTCATCCAGCCAGTAATGCATTTCAGTGCTCCATCAGACATCAGACAGACCGATGCGACTAACACTGCAGGTTATTGAGACGTTCGTTTTTATCTGCTGTACTTCGTTTGTTAATCTAGTACTGGTTCATTTTGGTGAAATATCAGTACTATTGTGTTGTAGCATAGCACAGGTGTAACTACCACAGGTGTAATTAGTAACAGCAAAGGTTTTGTGTCACTGAAGTGTTATGGCACAGGTGGAGCTGGGAGAATGTTTTTTTTTTTTTTTTTTTTTAGGTTTAGTGTTACTGGCGTCTGTCAGGCCAACACATACGCTGAACACCTTTGGTTGTCAATCCAGGAAGAGGAAGTGTGGCCTCACCTGAAACCCAGGTGAGCTCGGCTTTGTATCTGCCATGATGCACGCCGAGACACATCAGGTCTTCTGCTTGAGCCAACATCCACAATGCTCAACACTGGCTTCAGTTCATTTAGATGAAGAAACAGACACAAACAGAAAGTAAACTGATTCAGGGTGATGGTTATCAGTCATTGTCCATGAAGGTCTGAGCAAACAGGATGCCACTCCCTTTCCCTCGCCTGGCGTCTGCCCTCAGGCGGCTCCTATCATGTGAGACACGCCCTCCTGTCATTGACAACCAATCAGAATGACAAATGACAATCATGACCACTGTGTGACATTGTGTGTTATAACTGCACAACCAATTGCACCTCTGGGGACAAAAAAAGTTCTCATTCGTTTGACTTGACAAAGCATTGAGGTTCAATATGTGGTCATGAATAAGAGCGAGCATTTGTTTCTGCTCTGACTTATTCATATTTATACTTTGTCATGCAGCATTAGTCGTCAAGATGTGTGAAAAGTGAGCGAGCTATGATGGATGACCAGGAAAAAGGAAGGTAAAGCTGAAATCTGTGGCATTTTGTGTTTTATGTGCGTGCAGCACAGTGTTCAGTGCTTTATTCTGACTTGCTCTTCTTAAATCCTGTTTGTGACAACAGTGATCTCTACGTTTGCGAAGAAGGAACCAGTGCTGTAATGGCAGCTCAAGGGGAAGTGAAGGTAAATCAACATGTTAGGGGAAGATGCTCCTATTCAATCCATTAAACTGCCAGCTACTGTACAATAAAAGCATTTACATTAGAAATACACTTAAATATATTTAAAGATAAAGACAGTTATCAAGCAAACATAACTTTGCAAAATTTGTTCTCTTCATGTGTATTAAACTATCTGAAATTGTTTTGCATCACAACATGTAATACTTCAGTACTAACTATCATCAACAAATAATTACACTTGCAAAAATTTGAGTTGCAAATGAGGAAAAATAACAGCACTTTTCATTTTAGAGTCAGGAGGAGGATCTGTCACCTGATATCAAGGACTGGAGTAAACATCAAGTGAGAGAATGGGTTCTCAAGCTGAAGGACGTGGAGGACAGAGTTGCAGAAACGCTGTTTCAGCAGGACATTAATGGCCGAAGTCTTTTGCTTTTAGATACAGCAGACTTAAACCAAATGGGTGTGACTTTCGGACCCGCAAAACTTGTCATTCATGCCAGAGACGAGGCAGTTAAATTACAAAAAGAGGAACCAATAAGCTCTACAAATCCTCGCAAGCCGTATCCGTTTTGTAGGTACCATGATACATACAGATACATGGAGGGCAGCATTCTTGATGTTATAGAATCTGGTGCCTCAGACTTCATTGAACCGTGCCACGAGTATAAAGGTTTCACCAACACAACTGATGAAACAAGAATGAGCAAGTTCACTGCTGAGGTTGTTCGCTTCGCAGCTGCCTGCATGAACAGCCGCACCAATGGCACCATACATTTTGGAATTGGGGACAAGCCAAACTTCGTCCACGGTGAAGTGTTGGGAGTGGTTGTTAAGGACAAAGAGTCTTATGCAAATGAACTAAAATCAGCCATTGATGGTTATTTTGAGCATAAACACAAACAGGCTGCTCAGAAGTGCATCAGGCCCCCTCGATTTGTTGGGGTTCTCAACAAGAACACGACATCATCTGACAAATGTGTGATAGAAGTGGACATAGTTCCCGACTTTACGATCTGTCAAGAAAACATCTACCACACTTTAAGCGTGGACATGAAAAAAGCCAAGAAAAAAGCAAAAGGTAAAGAAACTGCCCAAACTGAAACACAACCACCGAAACAATTCTTTGTCCGAGATGGCGGCAGCAGCAGGGATCTCCTCGCACCCACCACGTTTGCTAAACCAATGGTGGAGTACTGCCACTTTGTCGACAGTGTGGCGCAGTTGGCACAAAGCCGCAAACAGGCGGAAGAGAAGCATCTCAGCGTGATAAAAAGCAGTACTCAAGGCTCTAGATTAAGTCAGATGATAACTGGAGGTACGCTGTGTTTAGATAAGTCGCACTTTGAGCGGTACGTGATTGTAACCAACAGATCTGATGCATTCCAGTTTGATTCACTAGGATTCCTTGTAGAACTCAACCCAACAGCTGTTTTAGACTTTGATCCAGAATCGGCTAAACATGGATTGCAGTGTCACTTCGAACAGCAGAGTGCTGTAAGTGTCCATTTACCAGCAAAGTATAAAATCACAGAAGCAGTTGAGGACATTGCAAACAAGTTGAAATTAACTCGAAACACCAGCTGGATATTCTGCAATGGAGGTATTGAGGAAGAGGTCCCTTCAGACGTAGACCAGTGGTTGATGGAAAAGGGAGCCTCCGTTCGAGATGTGATTTCCTTCTTGTGCCGGAAAGATGTGCTTCCAAACAAGAGATTCCTTGTCATTTTCTTGCTTTTGTCAACAGTGAGTGAGAGGATGGACCCTCTTGTTGAGACCTTCAGCACATTCTTGCAGGAGCTCAAAGGCACAGAGCAAATCCTTTGCTTATTTGACAATGAAAATGCATTCAACTCCTGGAGAGACCTCATCAGTGCTCGCTGCGGAAAGGACATCTCCTACAGATGCATATATGAGCTCTCTTTTGCTGAAGTCAATGGCACTGTTCTTAGTCTTTTTTCGAGAAACCGTAGATCCAGTCGTTTCCTGCCCTGTCATGGAAGAGGCCAAGTCCTTCTTGAAAAGAAAGTGGAGCGCAGCCTGAACACCTTAGAGGTCTTGTGCGTGAACCAGTGTGAAGGAGGAAATGAGGACAAAATCAGCATAGAGGAGAACTTCTACAAAGGAGGGAAGGTGTCGTGGTGGAATTTCTATTTCTCAGAGCAGCCTGGATCCACACCATTTATCAAGCGAGACAAGTTTGACTTCATCATGAACACAGTCATACCAGATTTGTGCGCTCTGAGAAAAGCATGCGTGCTGTTCAACCTCATGCATGTAGCTGGATGCGGTGGGACAACCTTGGCCATGCACACTTTATGGGCTCTCCGGGACAGATTCCGTTGTGCTGTCCTCCTGAGAGACAGCAACGCTGACTTCAGTGAAGTAGCTGATCAAGTGGTCAAACTGCTAATGTATAAATATGAGGAGACAGTGCCACGAGTCCCTGTTTTGCTGATGATAGATGACTTCGATGACAAGGAAAAAGTAT
This sequence comes from Chaetodon trifasciatus, assembly GCA_037975065.1. Taxonomy (NCBI): domain Eukaryota; kingdom Metazoa; phylum Chordata; class Actinopteri; order Chaetodontiformes; family Chaetodontidae; genus Chaetodon; species Chaetodon trifasciatus. The sequence goes on along the minus strand of JBBMOE010000055.1, from coordinate 1,552,312 downwards.
TTGACTTGCAGCAGTTCATTGAAAAAGAGTGTGAGAAGAAAAAAATTCAGTCCAACTCTGCACAGGTAATACTCCTGAACTGTATGATGTCAGAGTCCCCTGAACACACTGAGGCTGAAGACACAGTGTTCATTGGAAATAATCTCTCCGACAAGGAGCAGAAACTGTTTGAGGAAAAACTTGTAGAGATAGAGAAAACACACAAGAATGCTCAAAAAACGTTCTACGGATTCATGATCATGAAGAAGAACTTTTTGCCAGAATACGTTCAGGGTGTGGCCTGCAAGACCCTGAAGAGCTTCAGCATCCATCAGAAAGAGGGACAACTCCTGGCGGTTTTAGTTCTGTTGCATGTATACTGCAAGGGTGCCTCTCTCTCTGTCTCTCTGTGTGAGGAGTTTCTTGGTCTTCAACCAAAACCATTTTGTGGAACCATCAAAGTCGAAGAAGGATTTGGGAAATTTTCCACTTTAATTGCCAGCTGCTCAGTTGAGGGCAAGGTCGTATTCAAAGCTGTGAAAATTATCCATTCAAGTATCGCAAGGCACTGTCTGCAGGAACTTACAACAACACACAATGTGAGCAAAGCTGATCTCGCCGATCTTCTGCTGACCACAAACAACCTTTATGAGAGCACACAAGGCAAAGACAAACTCCTGCAGGATGTTCACCACATTCTGGTGAAGAGATATCATTCAGTGGAGGAAGAATCTCAGTTCTCACCACTCATTCAACACATTGCGACTGAAACCCCAGGCCTGGAAGAGATGGTGCTAAAAAATGCATCAAAAAGATTTGAGAAAGATGCCGTCATCTCTCAGGTACTAGCCAGGTACTATTACCTGAAAAAGAGGGATTTCTCAGAGGCCAAATTTTGGGCAAAGAGAGCAAGAGATCTTTCCAAGGACAACTCGTATATTGCAGACACATCAGCACAAGTAATCAAGCATGAACTGAAGAATGCCATTGCAAACTACAAGGAAGACCTCATTGGTTGTGATGATTTGAAGATATTTCTCAAAATGGCTCAGTCAGCAGTGGATGCATTCAAGGAAACACAGAGCCTTGCAAAGAAGGAGTCAGTTCAGCGATTACAAATCAAGACAGACAACTGCCCTTTCAATACATCAGGGTGCCTGGGAGAAATTCAGGTGGGAGTACTGGTCATTGACATGCTGGCAAAGACCCCCATCTTTTCTTCAGACCATGTCCGCCATGACATAATGAGTGGGGTTCTCTCTGGAGAAGTTAAACTTCAGGATGTAGAGAGATATGATCAACGGAGAAGCAAACACAGACCGTACTACATCATTCTCAGACAGTTTGAGGATTTACTCTACAACCTCAAATATGAGATGAAGGTGAACATTGACTTCCTTGACAATTTTTTTGTCAACTTGGGCTCCAGATTTGGAATGAAAGACAGCCGTGAGCAAGTAGCCCAAAATGAGCTTTTCAAATGTTTTGGAGTGTATGCAAAGCTTTTCTGCAAGACAGATTCTGCAGATCTTTTGAAGAATAAAACCATGCAAGCGATGCTGAGGCTACACCAGGCAAGACAATACCTGGAGATGCAAAAAGCTGATACCTATTTTGGGATTCTGAGTTTTCTATCAAATGACATCTCACCTGAAAAAACGGAGAAGATTGCAAGACAGTATGGATATCTTTGGGAATCTCGTAACATGACCGTGAAGGAGAGAATCAACTTCCTCTATCTCAACGTTGTGTTGAGTCGTGTCAAACTGGAATCGCCACACATTCAGCCATACCAGAGACTAATTCATATCCTTTGCCAAGTTCTGTGTGAGCAATTCCGATTAAGTGATAGTCTGCCACTACACTTCATTGCAGTTGTGCTGTTGTGGCCACAGTCATACCTGCCCAATCCAGAATATAGAAATCTTGGGAGGTACATCTCACAGATGAGGACCTCTTATCACTCAGAGATGAAGGAAGTGTACAATGGCAAGAGGCCCATGATCCATTTCTTGTTGGGGAAGAAGCAGGGCTACGATCGACTGGTGCCCCTTCGGGAAATCAAAAGGTGCATCATGTCCAACCAGGAACAGTTTTCCTCCCTGTGGGAAAATGGCAAAATATGGAAAGACAAGAAGGTGGAGGAGCTCCTTTGCAGGGTCACTGGTGAGGTGAAGGACAGCTTCATACTGGCAGATACTTGTATCCCAGATCTGAAGGTCGATGTCACTCCAGTGTTTCGAAGCGAGCTTAGTGGCCGTGCCTACGGGTCAAAAGTGACATTCTTCATCGGTTTCTCAATGAAAGGCCCTGTTGCTCTTGACATTGACTAAGCTATGAAAGCAGTCACTTCCAGCTTACCGTATTTTCAGCTTATCATTGTGGAACCACCTGTTTCATACACTCCTGTACTTTTAAAAAGGGATTGAGTTGCTTTTAATGAATTATGATACTGCAGTGTATTACATTTAGCCTGCATCCTCGGCGCTTTACATTACGTCACTGATACTATTTCTTTGTAAAGGAAAACATTTGTTAAGTATAACTATTAAAACGTGTCTTGTAACTCGCTGTTTGTTGTATGTATGAAGCATTATAATGAAATTGAAATGCTGTTTTTTCCAGTATTATCTGACTTTGAATTGGGATTCAGCTGTTACCTTTGATCATGTTCTGCATTCACTGAAATGTGAAAGCGATTTAATAATATTCCATGAAATGAAATAATCTACTTCGTACTTTTATTTTCACTTTTTTTAACTTTTGAAAAAAATGGTGTACTGTGACAACTGTGTAAGATTTTACAATATTTTACATTTAGCATCTTTGATCATGCATGTCACATTACTGATGCAGCAGATTTCTTTTTGAATAACCTGTGAATGATGTTTTACTGACTTTACGTTTACTGAAATGTCTCTTGTATTTCACAGTCACTTATTTTTTGATACTGAATATCGAGTTGTTGATTTTTATTTTTACTTTTTATGTTTGTTCTGATCCTGATTCAGTTACTGCTGAATATTTTTTTTACTTTTTGTCGCAACATTACTGAAATTATTTTGTTCGAACAGCTTTTTTGCATTCCATGAAAAACAGTGAGCTTTGTAATACCTTTCAAATAAAGATGTGACGTCACCATGTAAGAATGTATTGAACATTTACTTCACTAAGTGCACAAGCTGTTACTGTCCAGTCCAGCACTTAAGTAGTTATATAAAAGAACTTAAAGGCATCCACATTAAACATACAGGTATCTGCTATAAGCACATTACAGTGCTTCAATATGAAGTTGCATTGTCCATTCAAGGTTGCCCTTACCAGTATGACACACTGGAGGGCGCCACCAGCTCAGAAATTATAGAACCCTCAGGTTGTGCAATTGAGTCTGTTATTGAACACAATAAAACTTTAGAGGTACAATATTAAGTTCCTTTGGGCTCCAGTGTCCGAGACCAAAAACAAGATGATTATAGCTCAGTACATCTCAGAGAAATCTTGTTGAACCTAAATTCACTTTGGGATTTTTGTGCCACTGGACACAAATCGTGAATGAATCGCCGCATTAAAAGTGAACAAAGTAAGAAAACAGAATTTTGATGCAGCATACTTAAATATGCGGCTCATAGCCAAAATATGAGGTGATGCAAAAAGCAGTTCAGAGGGTGTGAATAAAGTTTAGAATCTACACATTTACTGTGCATGAAAACAATATACAGATGGTTGCAAGTGAACTTTAGGAGGATGGTGTGCCCTCGTGGCCGCTGATAGGCAGTTGCAGGGTCACCAAACAGAAGAACTGCCACCTCCCTGGATGATGGGCAGGCTGATTTGTGTCATCTGAGGTGTGACTAGTCAACAAGGCAATGCTGCCCCCCTTTTCCTGCTTCTCACTTTGCCATTTCTATTGTACATAGACCTGCACACACACGCTCCTGTGGAGGCGCTGCAGATGCTGTGTCACCATGTGGGTCATGATGATCAGGGAGGTGTGGATCCTGTTACTGAATATGTATGTGCTTTTCTGGCCTGTCTGAGCTCAGGTTCTCAGCCCCAGGAGACGGGCCTAGTCTGTGTCACGGGGATGTCAAAGCAGCAGATGGCTCAACAAGTGACAAACATCTGTAAGAGATTCTATGTGTAAACGTGAGGAGAGGCATCGTAAACATCTGCTCAGTTTTAACACCTTTGTCTTTAAATCACACGGATGCCATGATACACAGACATGTTTAGAACATCTGCAAGCAGAATTATCTCAGGTACTCACAAGGTTGTCCAAATATCCCCATGTGGTTTCATCTGTGAAGGCCTCGATGAGCCTCATTTGGTGGGTTTATGCCAATAACAGTTAATTTGGTCATTGGTATGTGCGTTCTCCTCCAGTATCTCTTAAGATGGACAGAGTCAGATGCACTGCAACACATGGCTGAGGCTCATGCGTTTGGGGGTCAAAGGTCATACAAGTGACCAGTTTAAATCCCACCTATAGCATATTGTAGTGAAAGGGAGCTGAAGATACCAAACTTAGGTGTAGATTCAGGAGAAGACGGTGACATGGGCGACCACCTGAACTGCTAATGAGTATAGTATTACTGCTGTTTTCTGTTAAACACGTCATGAGGATCAACAAAGTCCAAGAGAATGAGCGAGACATTAAGTTCCTGCTCATCCCTGTCAGAGAACTGAGTGATAAACAGGCTGGGAAGTGGAAGCAAGCACGTTGATGTGATCCTGCTGCGTCTCCCCAGAGGGTACATTTTCATTGGATGTTCAAGAAAAAAAGTTAAAGGTTTGTGAACTTAAAATCCAGTCAGTTTGCAAATTACAGTAACTTTGCTGGACCCACAATGGACAGTTTTAAAAAAATGGTCAAAATCGATACAACAGAAGAAGAGCTAATGGTCAAGCAGCGGGCTGCACAGGTGTGGAAAGATCTTACAGGCTTTGTGATATTCCTATTCCACATTCATGGCCTTGTTTCCAAAAACACTCACTAGCAGACCATCTGTGTATTAATACATCACTGAAAATACTCCCCAGCAAATGCACGATTTCCTCCTGGTATGTTTGGGAATGACTGAGCCTCTTTTAAGACGAAACAGTAATTTATAAGCTGTTTTTAAAGCTGCAGTGATATTTATGGCCACTCGGGGGCAGAGTAAACCTCTGTAAGCACAACACTGACATATTATCACCTTATTGGTGAACATAAGAGCAAACAATTAGCCTATTTATACATCCATCAGACACAGAGCAACGTCAGAATTCATATGGGGTTTTGTTGAAGTAGTTCACTTGTCGGCTTTTAAAGATTTTTGTCAGCTTTAGGAACAAATGGAGCTGAGTGCCACAGACAGGCCAGGGAAGCTGGAAAACACCGAGAGATGGACTAACACATTGCTGGTTTTGGTTATTTAATGACATTTGTGCTGAGCTTATTGTTTAAAACTATGACAATCTGTTTGTGGCCATCTGTAGAATAACGGCAAACCACACAGAAGCGTCTGCTAGATGTTCGTTTGGTGTGAGTTTATGCGTAAGCTTGGGAGAATATTTAGTCGAGATAGTTTCAGTTGTTGCACTTAAAAGCTTTGCATGTACTCATGTACACAAAATGTGTCCTGTGTGTGTGTCAGAGTGGTTTTGACACATTACTTCCTCCCCTGCAGAGAGCGTATCAGAGCTGTGAAACACTGATCTCAGCTCAGTCAGCCTGACTAAGCCCTTTGTTGCAGGACAGAAATAAAAATTCTCTTTGCTCTCTCACTCTCTGTCTTTGGCAGCTTGATGAAGTTTTTATTTTTGATGAACTGAGAGGCATGTGTGTTCCTTCAGTGGTCAGCGGGGATGAAAATGATCCTGATCATCTTGCGCCATTCTGCCATAAAGTGCAGCTGTCCACCCCACATTAACACATCTGTGAAAAGCTGAGCCGGCTGAAAATTGGAAGAAAAACTCCTGGTCAGCTATGCCATCAGAGATTTTGCCTTCACAAATGTTGTTCCCACTGCAATAATGCATCCATTCATGATACATGAATGGCTGCATCATGATGCTGTGAACTTTTACAGCATTGGAATAAGCATTTATACAACACAGACTGCACTGTCGGACTTGTTTTTATGGCTAATGTTTTCAGCTAATCAAAGGTTTTAATATTTGGACCTGTAGGAAAGTTTCCCACAACCCCCTGAGCAGCGGTTCTCATTGCGCCTAAAATACACGACCCTGCTGACCCTCCTCCCAAAAGTGCACTACCACCCAACCCAAGCTTCCAGCTCTGTCTGCTGGCTTTGAATTATAACCTTTGCACACTGGCGGGAGCACAATGTGACGATTGTGATTGTATTTTAATTCTGATGGCAAGTGAAAAAAGATAGCTTCCTCTGAGAATGGGCTAGATTTATGGGCCCTGTCCTGGCCGCCGGCCCCACATCCTCTCTGATCTGCTTTTACTCCGACGACCCCTCGACCCTGGGGGGTCATTAGAGAGCCCCCGAATGGTCCGGTTGGCTGCCAGCCCATCTCACACTGCTTGTTTTCCAATCAAATCACTATATTTAACGGGGACACGAGCCCAGGGCCAAGTCCAAACAGACATCTGTTTGAAATTGTTCCTCGCAATTATTTCACACAGAAGTTCTCCCTCTACACCCCCGTCCGCACTCCTCGCCCCACTTTGGTCTTTTGTTTGTTGTTGTTTGTTTTCAGCAAATCCTCCCCCTCTGGATTGCTAATGGACAGAACTGAGAGGGGGACGCGGGGGGTTTTGGGGTTGGGAAGTGTGGTGGTTAGCGAGGGTCTGGCTCCTGGAACCGCTGTCGCAGAGATACGCAGCCAGAGGAGAATAGACAACCAGCGAGGGCTTTTTGATTTAGCACAAAGCAGGTTTTTCACCGTGGACACAGGGAACAGCTTTTACAACCAGAGGGCCTGTACTGCTGCCAGCTCACATGACGTCTCCATCAAGACTGTCAGTCAGCGGCTTTCATTCCCTGCTGGCAGCATGGCTTTACAAACAAGGCCAATCTGATGGAGGAAACGCACTTATCATCATGATTACTGGTTAAGTGTACTCTACTTTTGGGAAAGAATAAGATGAATAAGAAGAATACAAGCTCCAAGAGTTTTTTTGTTTTTATGCTGTTACTGCGGGGAGCTAATGTCTGGCTCACCGTGCATAATCAGTTGAATTGCTGCTGAAATTACATAAGATTTCTAGAAAATCATGTCCTTACAAAGATATTGTGTGCTGTGTTTATATAACCCTCATGACATTCTTATGCATTTATCATCCTCATTAAGCCCCCGTCTGTTTTTTACCCTGGATAACTGGCGTAGGACCAAAAAGCTTTCCCTCCTTTGAGACTTTGTTCAAACAGCGGACTTGGAGAGAGGTCAGACCGAGATCTTCCTGTCATTCTGCTGCTTTGCGGCTGTAGAACAAGATGAGGCCACATTCAGTGCTTAAAGAGAAGAATCTACAGCCACACGAGCGACTCTGTGAGGCTGCACAACGCCGATGTTTAGCATGTTTACCGTGTTAACCATCCCTGTATTAGCATGTTAGCATTTGCTAGCATTGTATTCGTTAGTTTTGTAAAGATTTGGTCATAATTTATGACCAAATCTGACTGCTGATTTATTTTATGAGTCATAAACCAAATTATGGGACACGTAAAAGTGTCCAAATTATGGGACACATAAAAGTTAATAAATCAGCAGTGTTATTACAATTCATCCCGAGGATGACATGAAAATCTGTGTTTTATGGCAATTTTATGGTTCACTATTGTTCACTCAAAACCAAAACTATAATGGCAGAAAAGCCAGAGGATCAGCGAAGTCAGTAGAATTCATCCTCTGGGATGAAGGTCTGTGCAGAGTTTTGTGGCATTTCATCTGATAGTTGAGGTATTTCAGTCTGAACCAGCGTGATGGTCTGAAGAATGTCCAACAGTCAAGCATTGTCATCGGCAGAGCCACACTTCTTACATGGCTGAAACAGATGAAGCACTGAATCCACTGAAATGCTGCATCGCTACATTCAGAAATTCATTGGCTATTTGCAGCGTCACTCATCTGCAAAATCAGCTGTGATTGGTTCAATATTTAAATGGAAAAAGAAGCAGGAACTTCTGTTCAAGTAAGAATGTAATTGGCTTGTCTGGGTGCCCGCCTTCATATAGCAGATCGTGATTGGTCAGATGAGGTATGACCTAGTTTTAGTATACATTTCCGGAAGTTGCCAAGCAGAAGACGAGCTTATCTTCGGCTAATTTGAAATAAGAAAACATCTTTCTGTTGGTTATTTTCATGTTTTGGACTAAATATCTTCACTGCAGTGCACCTTCTGGACCTTTGTGGATGTTTCCAGACCGTTTTTGTCGGACTGTTATGGACCTGTGGATCACTGAGACGGCAGCGGTGAGTTAGCTCAATGTAGCTTCAGTTTTTAACTTGTTTGTTTGTTTGCTGTTGGTATTTATTGAGCCACCTGCTGTGATTGTATATTTAATGGTTTGCATTGATCGAGACAAGACTCTGAGCTTATGGTAAACATGAGCATACACGTGAACGTAGCGTCGGGAAGAACAATAGACAACAACACGTTATCCTCCGGCCCACGCACGGACCATCGGAACGCTTTTAGCTAACTGCTGGTGTCGTAGCTCGTTGCTACCTAACAGCTACCTACCTGACAGCAGCACCTAAACGCTCTTTTAACACGAGCTGATGCGGGAATGGTGACTGACGCTGTGCGCCTCGCTGCAGTTCAGCTGATGCCACAGTCTCATGTTATGTTCATGTCACATCGGAATTATAACCGTCAACGTCATTGCGGTCTCATGCTGCGTTCAGGTCACATCGGAATTACTACTCCCGCTCATGGATTGACATCCAAGCTGCATCGAAGTCAAACACATGTCAGTCTTTCCCACATTACTTTAACGCAGCATCATTTTAGTTACAAGAAGTCATTTGTTCATATTTTTCAATATTCCTTGTTTATTTTGTTTATATCGCTTGTTTGCTATTTAATGTCCTTTTTACTGATGCCCTCTATTTTTTGCTATCCACTTTGCTGCTGTAATACTGGACATTTCCCCACTGTGGGACTAATAAAGGAATATCTTATCTTACTTGAGGTGCTATAGTTTGTGATGTTTACTCATCTGTAAAGATTTCACCTGGGACCAGTGCACCTTGATCTGCCTGTGGGAAGAGCCACCATGAAAAAAATGCTGTATAGTTTTGGAGAAAAGGAGGATTCAGGAAAAACTTTGCTGGACCTTTGGGGATAGATAAAGCCGTCTGCGTCACCTGCAAACAGGAGAATCATATGCTAGCTCCCTGAATTGGCACTCAGTTATCAAAAGTTGGACATCCAGGGGAATCATCAGGACCCAAACTGTCATACAGAGTATACTGATACTGCTTTCCTGGATGTGCAGTGCTTATGTGTAGGAGCAGGGCAATGATGGATTTACCATAACTAGAAAACTGAATGCTTTTGCATCAGTGAGTCACACTCAGACCACGATTCTCTGATCCACATTCAAGTCTGTCACGGCTCTGAATGCTCCATGTTGGATGTTTGAGCGTTTAGCAGGAGTACCCTGTTGTCAGTCGAAATGATGCTCTTAGTCACCCCCACCCATGTAGCCGGAGATTAGATGTGTGATAATGCATTGTCACCTAAAATGGGACGTTTTGACACTTTGGAGTGCTAAAAGCAGGATATCAGTGAGGACGTCAGCACTGCACCTGAGTTACACTAAAAGCCGAGCAGTCATTTGGGAAAGATGCAACTGAGGACAGAATACATGTGTGGCACTCATCTGTGGAGGGTTAGACATCAGGTTTTCTTTCAATGAGTGAATATTTTGATGTGCAAAGAGACTGAAGGACAATCAGATTTAGTTTTGTATTAGCTGTGGAGCCACACAGACACTCTTAGCATCAGGATAACATGGTTGTTCATGTGGTGGACAAAATAATGTTGCTGTGTTGTATCTTAGCTGAATGTGGAAAACACACACAAACAAGCTAAAATAAATGAGAATAATTGTAAGTATTGTTTGGCATGTGTAGTCCCATAGCCACAGGACCATACCAGTGTGACTGCAGGTTTTATTTTTATGTCCCAGTTCACGTCATACAGCGCTTGTCCTGCAGTTCCAGGCAGCCACTGGTTTCCATTCACTTTCAAACAGCACAAAAGTCAGATAGCGGGTTCTTGAAATGCACTTGACTCGTGTGATCCATCGTAGTGACCACCAGGTGTGCACTCATGCATGCGTATTTGTCAGTGTTTGAATTATTGAGTGAAGATTCATCTGAGAAGTCTGAACTGAATGAACTTCACTTCATCTTTACTCTCTTAATTTCTTACAGTGGTGACCGCGAAGGCAGGGACAGGGAGCATCACGCTACAGCTGGAGTGTACTTCAGGTGAGTCCACACTTTGGCTCCTGGATTCTTGGTAAAGCTTTTCATAACGTGTGTGTGTGTGTGTGTGTATGTGTGTGTGTCTCACAGTTTTATGACTACAGGACTGTAGAACAGTGTATGATCATGTGGGCTTGTTAAGGTGGTTATCAGCTGAGACGTGTTCAAGGCGCGTGAGGCGATGGACATTTAAAATGCTGAAGAGCGAACGGCAGTGACAGTGATGTTGAGCTGTGTGTTGACAGAACGTCAGCTTTCCATAGAGAAGAACGTTTTTGTTTTCAGTGTAGAACAACAGAAGGAGAAACCTTTCAAACCTGCAACAGGAGGCAAATGGACGGAGCTGTCAAACTGTCCCATATGTCCAACTGTGTCAATGCCATTATCATACTGGATCACTGTCAAAGGTGAATGAGGTGAACCTCCAGGTGCTGCCCGTAAGCTCTCCAGTATTTTAATCTTTTTTTCCAATATGTTTGAAAATGCAAAGTCTGACTTTTCTTTTAATATTTTCCTCGTCGCCAACAAATCCAGCAAAAAGACCAAAACCAAAAATGTGTTGCAATACTTTCCGACTTCCTGTCCTGTCTGTGGCATTCAGCCCCAAATCCTCTGGTTTCCACTGTAGACTAAAAGTAAACAAACAAACAAAAGAAGGAAAGTGCACTTTTTTATTTTAACAATGGACGACGTGTAAAGGGAGAAGGGTCTCGTAGTGGCTGTTTTTGTTCAGCTCAGCGTTTTAGTGTTTCTGTTTTGGTTCACTCATCAGGCAGCAGCTAAAGCCCTTTGTGTAGACAGCGACGAGCAACTTTCTGTGCATGTTTAGATGTAGTTTAACCAAATTCCAGTGGTTTAAAATGGTACAAGAAGATGACAGAGAGTGAGGGAAGCAGCAGTTCCTTAAAATAGACATCAGCGTCCCACACGCTGGCATTATGTCCAGGATATATGCAACACATGGTCCGTCCTTGTAGCAGCGCTGCAGCGGTTTACCATCCTACACAGACCTGCTGTGTGTGCTAAAAGAGGAACTTGATTTGGAAAGCGTACCATTGTGCATTGTATGGAAGGAGACAATCTGTGTTTTGTCTGGGCTGATTTTTTCGCTGCATCAGACCCCCTTTCCTGCCCCAGGCCCTGGGGAAAAGAGGGGCGAATATATGATACTTGTGAGATGGTCAGGACTCGTATTAAACTCGAGTCACCAGCTGGGACTCGCAGCAGTTAAAGGTAACTGACCCCAGAGCCTTACGTGCTGTGGTTGGCCTCTCTGAAATGCATCATGGCACCAACATCCTCTTTGTTCTGATGATTTATGACGGTATGAAGATTATCTCAGCGCTGGGCTCTTTTGAGGGATTCCAGGCCTTCGCGATTAGGGACAACAAACACACTAAAATAGCTGTTTGCAAGGTTGTGCAGGTAAATTCTACTGTGGAGGGCTTTTATTTTTAAGCCCAGTCATTCCACTGTCTCTCAGCTGTGCTCAGTTATTCAAACTGTAGTTCTAGTTGGCATTTCCACTCCGTAATTACAGTGTTGTGGACGTGAAAATACTAGTCCAACATCAGCCACAGCCCAGGTCTCCCAACCCCTAAACGAGGTCAAGGGTTCAGGTTTAGGGTGGGAAACCTCCTTTGGCTTATTAGTGCGTTTGCCCCAGAAGAAGCAGAAATGCTAAGACGAGAGGGTTTTCACCGTGATGGGGAGGTGCTTGGGTCAGCGTGGCCTGGAGGGAATGTGAGCGAGCCAAACCAAAGGAACATTAGCCAAAATGGAACTGCCCATACTCCCCGTGGTCTCCTCCGCCACAATAACAGATGTAGCTTAACTTTTTAAATATATACATGAACACTAAAGAGTTTGTCCTGTTTTATTCCAACGGCATGCTGTCCAGCCGCGAGGAGTCAATTCACGATTGTCGGAATCAGTGACCGTTCGTTTCAAAGGGAAAGTGCAGCGGGTGAGGAAGACGAGTGGGCGTGCGCTCTTTGTGCCAGTTACAACAGGAAAAGGAAAAGTTGAAAAAGCATAAAAGAGGAGCTGGAAACATTGCTGACCAAGAGCTGAGAGGAGGTCATCCACTCCCTACTCTCACTCTGGCTCACATAAGCCTTTAATCAGAAGATCCCCCTGACTTCAATCAAACGATGGCATTTCTCAGCGGCCTACTCATGATGAAGCTCTCAGAGCATCTGACCTCCAGTCTGGCCGGCAATAGAGGATAACCTATGAGAGGTCACGATCTGGGTTAGGGACTGACCCCGGACTCTTACACCCCCGACGAAGGCCACAATGCTGGCCTTCATCACAGGCATCCCGTAGGCTCTGTGCGAGTTGATCATAATTCTTGCACTTCCAGAGTTTAGCGGGGCACGCTCTGCCCTCGGGCCAGCAGCAGCAGGATGGGCCACAGCTCTGCTGGAGCAGTAGGTAACCCTGACTGAGACACGGGTCACGTCCCTCTGATCTCAGAGCTCAATGCAGGAAGCCTTTGATGAGAAACTGAGCCAAGCCTGGGGAGAAAGGCACAACAGCCCCAGCTAGTGAATCGCTTTATTATGATGACCTGACCTCAAGGGCCAAAGAGCAAAATGTGACACACTCCGATACTTCTTCAAATACCCTCAAATACGTTTCACACAGAATTTTGGCCCATATTCATTATTCATAGCAGCAACATAAAACCACCATGGTGATATATATCTATATAGGTATATATATATATGTATATAGCCGTAGATGCATTGATGATGAAGCTTGTGTGGTTCGTTTCCACAGGAGGAAGGATTTGAGGAGCGCCTGTAGCAGCTTGTTTTATCAAACAATGAACTAGTGTTGACGCACCACTGGGACCTGCTGAGATGCTCAGTAACTAATTTCTCCCTCAAGTGGGAAAGCAGACTTATGAGACCTGATAGATCTGTGTGATCAACGAACTGGATGAATGAGTGAAGATACAAAAACAGAGAAAGACAAGCTTTCTGTGTATAGAACGAGAAAATGAATGTCAATAGAATAAGTAAGGCAAGGTTGTGTCAAGGCTAGTACAGTTTGCAGTTAATCACATGAGTTCATGAGCCTCTTTAGGCGACCGCTCGACTGCCGTATGTGAGATGAAATGAAGTTATTCAGATGATTTTCAGACAAGATTCAAGTCCACAGTGATGCTAGAGCCTCTGCTAATACGCTGAGTAAAGTGCTTTGAGTGAAATGCTAACATCAGCAGGCTAACGTGCTCACAGTAACAGTGTTAAAATGATGTTAAGGAAGAGAAATTTATCATTTTCATCATTTTAGTACAGTAGCCTGCAAAGAACGTGCTGTGCTTTGTCCTTCATTTACTTCACTTACTTTACTTAACGTGGACGTCTGAGCTTCATTTTATGGCAATCCATCCAACAGTGGTGGACAAATTTAACTCTACTGAAGATGTCAACCAGCTGGTGGCGCTATTTGAAGACAGGGCCTCACTGAAGCCTTTAGGATTTATCATCTGGGAACCATGAGCAACCTTTTCAGACCATTACAGATGGAAGTCGTGCACTTTAAAGAGATGAGTGTTTTACTGAATGTGGGAATCTATTTTCCAGCGTTGCAGTTTGCTTTCGTTCCATTGTGTCAGCTGAGGACGGCAATCTTTCATCCACTTGACCCTCTGGCTCTCTGACGCGTGTTGTTTTGTCTGGTAGCCGCCATGTTACAGGGTGAGAATGTCATCAGCCAACAGCTGACTTCCTCTGGATGCCTCCGTCTTAACGGGCAGCAGCACTTTAGAGCCCACAGTGAGATGCTGGCCAACTCAGGGACAGCTGAACTGATAGGAAGTGGATTCCACAGACAGAGAACCGACGCTGCCCCTCCTCGAAAGACCCCTTAGATCTTGGCTAACAATGAGACTTGTATGACAGGTGACAGTCTTTGTTCAGTGTGAGTGATTTTTAGTAATATTTCTTAGAGTCGTGGAGTGTAGGCATGTACACAACTGCTATGTTTCGCTCAGTACGGACATCACTGCAAAGCAAAGATTTCTCGTGATTCAATTGGTGCAAACAGTTCAAGATACAACAATGGACAAACTTTTCTAAATGTAGACAGCTCTGGAGTCTCATTGCAATCTGCTGATCGATAACACCCTGACAAAAATGCTCTTCTTACTTCGCCAAAGGTTCAGATGATCCAATCCAGTAAAGCGTTTAGTCCAAATCACTCTAATAATCCACAAAAAGGAAACTAGCCGGCGACGTGCTGATCTTCCATGTGTGATATGTTGGTCTCAAAATGTCTGCTGCATTCTCACCTTTAGACTGACACCTGACTTTGTAAGTTCGCCAATAGCCAACAAGAGTCCACGTGGAAGTGCCTCGTTACCATCTTTTGTGTAAGGATCGAGCCGTTTGCAACCGATGGTTCAGATCACTGGCGCTTCGTGTCGTAGACGAGGGTTTGCTGCTTCAGTGTGTAGTTTACAGCCAGACCAAGGAATTCACTGCAAACAGGGATATCAGCTTTTACTGAACTGGGCTAAAGCTTCACGCTGTGGTATCGTTGTGTTTTCCAGCTAATAAGTTTGTTTTGGTTTTGCAACCACCATCATCCAGACAAGGCTAGTGACTTGTAAGTGAATGTAGTGGAGCGTTGAGCAGCTAAAGAGCCAGATAATGCTTGTCAGATTTTTAATTTATTAATTAAGAATTAAATTGCGTTAGCCATTTAAAATGTCGCAGAATTTTTAGCTTGTTGCAAAGGTGGGAAAAAGACTCAGTGCAGCTTTAAGACCAGGTGTCCTGCACTTAGTCTTGACTTTAAAGTCTGGATTTTGTCTTAAGGTCATGGAGGAAGCAGGCAGGTTTCCTCACCCTCTCACATACAGATGCTCTGTACTGTATTCGTGGGCCTGTTTACATTATGACGCCGTGAGCTTCACAGCTCACCATCTCTCCTCATCTGTGTGCTTTGTCTAATCATCCACTTCTGCCTCGCTAACCTCTTGTTCTCCTCTCTGATGAGACTCCTTACCCTGGGGCTATTTTTCTCCCATCCTCTCTCTAAGAGAATAAGGAATTCCAGTGGCAGAAGCAATCAGTGAGCTCCACTTCAACCAGTCCCCAGCTGAATTTGCTGTCAAATTAAAAGTGATTTGTTCTCCTTCTTTCAGCACTCTGTTGCATATTTTCTTATACCCACTTCCCTTTTTTCTAGTCTCTCTCCTGCTTCCTATCTCTTACTGGCTTCGCTCTGATCAACTCCACATTAGCTTTTCTTCTTCTCTCCCGATTTTGCCCTCCTCTCCTCTCTCGCACCTCCTTTTCTGCTCTCTCTTCTTGCCTGTTTTATGTTGCTCTCAGACCCATTTCTTCAGGGCCGGCCTGCTGCTGTTAATTTTGGACATCATGCCATCTAACTTTAGAAAGTGCTCTGTATGCATTTTGTGTGAATGGAGTATCCTTTTTCACCTGGTTTTCAGACCGGGGTTTGTTTCTTCTTCTTTTGCTCCAGTGTGCAGAGTGGGTGAAAAGCACAACCGCTGGAAGTAACACATTTTCTTTTCATTCGCGGACAATCAAGAAAGATACGCAGCTGACAGATGTATGCAGATGAAGACAGGGCTTCAAAGCAACACAAATGTTGCTCCTCCATCTCCAGATAGTGATAAAAAGAGAGATTATACACATACAGAACTACTCCAAGGCTGTAGTCATCATACTGTAATTATATCAATTATAAACCAGTATAAATTGTGAGGTGTCATCGCCATCTAAAAAAATCCAATGTGAAAGGTGTTTCGTGGTGATGAACCAACACATAATAAGCACCCAGATCTGCAGCTCTCCACTGCTTTACAGAGCTTTATAGTGAGTTTTCCACAGCAGGCTGCTCTCTCCAGTGAAAATGCTGTAAAAACACTCTATACACAGTTGCTAGAGAACAAAAACTGAGCTAAAAGACAGTTAGTGTTGGACTTCCATTGATCAGGTGGCCAGAAACACGACTCCAAATGAATCGTGTTACTCTGTACCTGCTGGACGTGTGAATGAGCAGCTGTTTGCTAACAAATTCACCGAATCATCCCATAAAGTGATAGTTTAAGTGTCGTGGTTCACAACTTGTTCCTGCTGCTTCCAAGTGGCCATAAAATAAAATTCAATCAAATTGAAAAAATCAATTAAAAATCAGTTATTGTAGGTTTAAAGCACATGTAAACCCACATGATCCAGTGGTTTGTGGACTACCATTCTGGATTTTTGTGCATTGCTGCGCTCTAAAGCACGCCCTACTTCATCACCTGTTTCACTCTAAATGTGACCTTAATTTACAAAATGAACATTATGCTGTTATGAAAATGTGTACTGTGCTAATAAATCAAACGAGAAACAGGATAATCTTCTTCGTAAGCTTACAAACAGACTTGTTTTTGCAGTTGCCCCCTGCTGGCCATGGGAAAGAATGCAGGTTTAAGGCACCCGTTCTAACAAATGGTTTGGAAAATGGTTATCTCTGAGCATGTTATATTTGCCAGTTGTGAAAGTACTACCTATGCGACGCAGCAGAAGTAGTTTTGGCACTCAGAATTCTCTTTGTGTGCACCCTTTCTACGTATGGCTGCTGGAGTTAGCGTGAGTATACTGGTGTTTGCCCTTAGAGCTGTACTCAACGGCCGTCTGAGAACATGCCAGATATGATCTCACTGGTAGCATACTAGCTGTACTTTCATGTGACCTCCAGGGACCACAGACCATGTTATCAAAGACGACACGACGCAGGGATCTTAACAGAAAAAAAAGGAGATAGTTTATTTGAAATGTACAAAAGCTATATACACACACTCACACGAACCCACACACACTGAGCATAGTAAAAGGGAATAGTAGCATACACGCAAACATTTCAAAGGCTACTAGAAATTCAGCAAACATAATAAAACTGAGGAATTTGCAGGGCCAGTTCACCAGTCCTGTCCGAAACAGGATTTCATTATCAAAGTCTGTGTCCCTTCCTGGACTCTCTGCAGTTCATCCAGAGCCCGGGGGTGCAGCAAAGGGGGTGGTGTGAATGTGTTAATTAGGACTGGATCTCTACTGAGAACACACAGAGGTACTTGTATATTCTTTTAGAGAATGCTCCTCATCAGACACAGGGGTTCATGTGCCCTGATAGATAACACAGAGGCATATCCTTGTCCTTTTCAATCATTTACCCTTGTGAGATGGGACCATGGAGAGTTAATGCTTCTGATCCAGAGGGCAAAGAAGGAAATCAGATTTTACAGTGCCATCCCCAAGAGCTCAGACCGTGATCAAAAAGCACTTAATATCTGTGGATCATAATGTTGTACAACCACGTGTTTAAACTAGGGCTGTCAAATTCTTAATTCTGTTAATTACTGTTAATTAGTCATACATTTCTGCTTGAATGGTATTAAATGCATATGGAAATTCATGAAAGTTCGTAAAAAAATTCACTTTCACTGTTCAATGTAAGGAGGTTTTTCTCAGATTCGCAAACAACCTTCATTCCAAAATCCAGGTGTGACTGAAAGCAGCACAAAGCGAGATGTGCACAGGACATGCTGCTACAATAGCACTCCTTTCTTTATGCTGCCAGATAGTCGAAGTATAGTGAGTACATGTACCGTATAAACTACAACAGCAGTTAATGTTTTTTTCACCATGGGCATGTATCAGTTTCTACATGCACTGCGTGTTGTTGGGCTCGGACTATGTTCAGTGAACACAGTGAAGTCGATGTAAGTAGTTTGCCTGCAAAAAATGACATACATTGCTGTGCCTGTCCTCCTGAGGCACGTGATAGATTTTTAGACATCTAATTAATAGCAGGTGTTGGTATGTTACCTTTGACAGCCCCAGTTTAAACATCAAAACTCTATAGCATAACTTAAAGCAAGTACCATACAGTATAATCTATACACATAAAGGTCTTCATGAAAAAATATTATCTGTTATCTACATATCTTTTCCATTTCCTGGTAACTGTTTTCATGTTGTACTCAGATGCTCAACCTTGGATGTCCTCTGCAAGGTACGATGTGAACTGTTTTCAGTGCACCACTTTGTAAAGGGCTGTTAGACCAGCAAATACTGAATGGCAATTGTTTGTAGATGCATTTATATACCCTGGGTTATCATATATTTGTAGGTAAAATGTATGGCTTTTTAACAAATAATGAAAATTGTCCTTGACCCTAGATATACTTACTATTAAATTTTAATGTAGCATATTATAATCTGAAGCAAATATTACAAGATAAGCATATTCCTATGGGCAATGAAGAAAGAAATGTATGAAATAGCCAGTTTTGCATTGTTCAATCAGTGCTTCCTTGTGTAGTCCATATATTCCTGATGTAGAAATGATCAAGACTGGACGGATGGTACGATGTTTGATTGCTCTCAGCTTATCATGTTGAGGAACTTGCTTTCTTCAGCCAAGGCTGTGAGCATAGAGTTCATGTCACCGATGGCCATGTTGCCAATCCCTGCCGGTACAGATGCGAGGGTGACAGAGTTGCGGGGGGTGGTGAGACGTGAGGAATTCTGGGAGAGGCTCTGCAGAAGGCCAGGACTCAGGGTGCCCGACATTAGGCTGGAGTGGTCCCCATCATCTAACATTGTGTCAAAGTCGATCTGGGCATGCTCCGGGCCACCAGATCCACCAGTGGAAGAATCCACCGTACTGCTGGAGACCAGGTTGACTCCTGGTGAGGCCATGTTGGCTGCAGCGGTGGTGTTGCTGGCAGGAGCCTGGCTGGCACAGGGGGACATAGGGGCATCAAAGGTGACAGAAGTTGGTTCAAACATTTGAACCTGACCTGCGTAGAACACAGCAGAGTTCGGATTTTCAGAGTTGCTATTGTGGGCTGCTGACCCGCTGGGCCTCTTTGGGCTCGCCTCTGAGGTGTCAGTGCCACGACTGGGGCTCAAATCAGAGGACTTGGGTATTCGACTCGGTTGCATCATGCTAGACCCTGTGTATTGTCTGGCAATGGACTTGGGTTCTGTGGGAGGCCTGGGTTGTAACATTCCTCTGAGCCCATTATGAATATTGTGCTGCTGCTGCTGCTGCTGGGAAAGAACGCTGTAATTTTGTGGCGGGTCCACTTGGTTCACATGAGAATACCCATCAGCCTGTGTCCTTACTCTGTGACTCTGCAGTTCTGGATCTGCCATAATGTTCCGGGTAGGTCTCACACTAGTGCTCCCGGATATAGAATTAGGGATCGCCTCTTGACCAAACCCTTGCTGAGGACTCATTTGCTCACTAAAGTTCACATTGTTGCACTGCTTCTGTTGCTGATGCTGCTGGTGGGAGATGTTCATCAGCCTCTGGCTGTTGTGGTTCACGTACCCCTGCATAGACATATTCTGACTCATAGGCACTACCTGCTGGTTGCTGCCCAGGCCCTGACCTTGTCCCTGCAAGGAACCAAAATTGTGCCTCTGCTGAACAACAGCTAGATTCCCCCTGAAAGGGTTCTGCTGTTGTTTGGAAAGCTTGGTTGTGGTGTCCACAGTCCCTGAGCTCACCTCGTTCCACTGCACTGGCATGTTGTTCTTGCACATGCTGTCCGATGGTGGTGAGAAGGGTTGCTGGGAGCCACCAGGACCCATCTGGCAGGTCTGCATGTCCTGACCAGATTGAGTCATCGTGCCATCCACCATGGCCATCCTCCTGTGTGCATAAAATGATGCTGGTGGGCCCATGCCTGTCTGGTAGCCCTGAGTCTGATTGTTGGAATGGTAGTCCACTTGCCCTAAGTTGTGACTTGAGGGGCCAGAATTCTGGGACCTGAGGTACTGTACCACATCATCAGGAAGCACCATATCATCCTCCGCACTCTGTTCCCCCCCAATCATCATCCCATCTACTGCCATGTTCTCCATAGCTACATTCTCAGAAATGCTAGGTGGCCTGGGGGCAAATGGGTAGCGTTGTAGGCTGCCATCAGAGCGAGTGTATCCCTGCATAGCCAGTGCCTGGTGGCGTTCAGCTGCTGGACCATTCATGGGATTCATGCTGTTCATGCTGTTATAGCGTTGAACCCTTGGAAAGGAGAGAGGGTCCAGTGAGGGACGACGCACTGGATCACTGGCACGACGGGGAAGGTTGGCTGGTACCTCATGGGGCATCATGCTCTGCGTGCCATATCCAATATCACTGCATCGCCGAGGCACAGCTCCAGAAGGTGGCTGGTGGAATGGGTGGGACGAGCCTTCCTGGGAGTCACTGTAGAGTGCCATGCGGGTCCTCAGGCTCATTCGATCCATATTGGGGAGTGGAGTAGGTGGAGCTCCACCGATGGCAGCAGCGTATTTTGCCTTGAGCCGATAATGCTGAGCTGGTGTCAGACTAAGGAGGCTTGGGAGACCTCCTCCCCCTCCTCCACTGACACCACCACCTCCACACTGGCTGGCCTCGCTGGAGCGACGAGACAGATCAGTGGAGATTGGGTCATAGGAGTCAGCAGAACTGATATTGTTGTGCCGGTTAGCACCAAACTGGGACGTCTCGCTCGAGCGGCGGCTGGAGTAGCAGGGTGAAATACCAGAGGAGCGCCGACTCATGGTGTAAGCTGAGCTGATGGTGCTGGTGGTGCTGTCACGGCGCTCATTCAGCTGGTTCAGCAGTGTGACTTCACATGAAGACGGGTCACCCATTCGTTGGCCAGGATACAAACTGCTCAAGTTGCTCATCACGTTTGAGCTCTCCAGCAGGGAACCTGGCAGATGCATGGGACATTATTACATGATGATACCAAGAAGTTTACGATACTTACACTCAGACAATGAGCATTACTCTCTGCTTGTTTTAGCTGTTACATTCAATCTACAAATACATAATGCCATTCAGCTCTTTCAACACACACTAAGGGATTTCTTCAACCTGTCACACTTACCAACTGCAGGTATGGGAGGCAGCTTCATGTTGTTGCGTTGGCCCTGCAGTGGCTGTGGTGCAGAGCTGACCCAGGGGCAGGAGTCCCTCACTGTTTTCAGCCTTTCTTTTTTGATGTTCTCCAGCTTGATGGTGACGGCGCCACCATGACTCACGGCCTTCCTCAACTGAAGCCCCACCCCAGCCTGCTGTCCCCCAGCAGGAACAGTGGAGTCAACCATGGGGCACTCATCCTGTGCACTGAGGTCCCCGAAGCTGCCCCCGCTGTGCATGGCCATCTCTACCCCACTGTCGTTGTTGTTGGCGCTGCTGAGAGGCGACGGCTCACTGCTACATGACGAGTGGCCACCAGGACTGGACTGATATGTCTGGAGGAGGAGAGCAGGGAGGAACTTAATGTAAGTGTAATGAATCAAAGCATGAAAGCTTTATTATAAATGATAGCGGTACAGTTTTCCACTAATTAATACATATTCTGCGAAACTGGCAAAAATGGTGTAAAGAATAAGTGAAATTTATCAACAGAAATGAATATAATAAAATGATAAAAGCTGTCGTCTCAGTTCAGAGAACTACATTATGTATTCTTCAATATTAAATAATTACCACAGTTAAATAATTCTCATTGTGATGGTGTTTTGTACAAACTAATGCAGGCCTATAGTTCCATAATTATTAATTATAGATGAGTTTGATTTATTTACAACAAGAAAACAAGTAGATAATAGATGAGTTCTGTGAGCAACAATCCAGCACAGCGGCGACAGTAATTTAAACTGGCCAAAAATGAACTAGAGTCTTGATCACAGCTTGATGCTGGCACTATTTGTTCAGCACACATGCTAAAAGAGCCCCAGCCTTTGAATATTAATGCGACAATCACTTTTATCATCGGCCGACAGCACAGGCTACTGCCAGTGATCTTGTGGACAGAAATATCCTGTTAAACATTAGTGTGTGTGTGTGTGTGTCTCCATACATGTATTTGTGTGCATCTCGTGTGGGGAAAAAAATGGATAACCATGCAAGAAGCACATTTTACATCATGCAAAAATGCAACGATGCAGCATGAAACACGAGGACACACTGGCACATCTCCCATGCTGAGTTGCAAGAAGGCACAGAGACAGTTTGAGTGCTCACCTCAGTGAAGTCTGTCCATTAGGAAGGTTAACTTGAGAGAAGCAAGTTCGAGCAACAACCAGAGAGGTGAGTTAGGGAGGATGCAGGCAGCACCAGGAGTAAACATTTAACCTCAGAGCAATGTTAGTAGTAGTGGAAAACAGCAAGAAAATTAGTGTCTTCTTCTCTTTGTTGTGTCCTAAACATGTAAAGCCATGCAGCTACATTAACCTTACTGATAATCTGAAGTGCTGAAAATGGTTAATTTCCTTCAAGATGCGCTTAATCAGACCCCACAGTCTCCTGAACGCTAACCTTTTATGAAATATAAAAAGGTGTGTGTGTAGAATTGTGGATTTGCGTGATCACGACCAACCATAGAGTTCTCGGTCTTGATAGATTTGACTTGTAGGCAGTCCTCCACTCCTCGAGACGTGCTGTTGGCCTCGATCTTGCCGTCCACGCCTTTAGCGCTCAGCTTGGAATTCGCCTCGTTCTCGTTGCCTTTGGGCGGCTGCAGTCTCGGAGGTGCGTCGCTTCGTTGTTTCTTGGTGACGTGGGCTTCGGGTCCGTGGACCGTCTTAACATGCTTCCTGAGAGAGCTGGGGTCCGTGTAGCGCTTGGTACAGCCCGGGATCTTACACACATATGGTTTCTGCAAAGAGGGGGTTTAAGTCCAACTTAAAAAAAATGAAGTTGCATTTTTTTGTCTGCTCCAGCGTAAAAAAGTCATTTAGCTGCATTCTCCTGAATCCAATCTTAATACAAAAGGAGAAATGCATATTTTAATAGCTTTTGGTTTCAGGCCGGCACCCCCTAGCTTTATATAATTTGACTGTTCTGGCATCAGTCGATGCAGATGGAGACCTCGTTTTGATACAGCCAATCAAATCTTGCATGAAACAGAGCAGACGGTCACAGAGTCTGAACAACAAGCCACATTAGCCTCTCTGCTAAGGAAGTCTCCTTTTCTAACTTCCAAACATGAACACGTCTTAGCTTGTTGGACAAACAAACATTCACTGGGGAAAAGTGCAGCGCTAATATCAGTTTACAGGCTCGATAGCTAATTAGCTGCTCAGCTGCAGCCCATTAAACAGCATGTAAACATACTTGCAAATGTTCACTGAAGTCCAGTTAAGTGCGTTAGGTGGTCCTTACTCTTCGGCACCGCTAACACGGTCTACACATGTCATGAAGGCTAGAGCGAGTGTGCTTACTGTGTCACATTCACATGCGTGGACAGAATCACATGTACGTGCCACTCAAGTACAAATCTGTTAATTTGTGTGGTTCTTGCATGAGGCCTTTTGTAATGATTACATGTCAGAGTAAACTAAACACTCGGCCGACGGAGGCTCAGATGCATGAAACCCCACTGAGCGAGTCGGTTGATCGATGTGTGTGTGTGTGTGAACATACCTCATTAGAGTGTGTGCGGTTCTGGTGCTTGGCCCGGTCTGAGGCGTTGGAGAAGGCCTTGTTGCAGCCTTCATGTTCACACACATACGGCTTCTCCCCGGTGTGGGACCTGAGGTGGGTCTTGAGGTTCTCCAGGCGAGAGTAGGCTTTCGAACAGCCCTCGAACTGCAGGGAGAGACAGACAGACGGACAGTGAGACCGACTGCCTGAGTGCTCTGTTGTTTTGTCGGCAGCTGGGCGACAAAAAAAAGCTCTGTGTGTTTCAGTTTTTAAATGTAATCCACGCTTGGACCGGTGCCCACCGACTGTGGCGCGCCACACAAAAGCAAAGCAGTGCTACACTTTGGTAAAAAGGGCTATTATGTGAAATATCTAAACTAAGTGTGAGGTGCGGTGGAGCTCTTTGTCTGCTGTGCTTTGTTGAGACAAAGAAAAGTCTGTGTTTAGCCTTTGTATTCACTTGTACTGTACAAGCTATAATTTAGTATTCCTTCTGAGCAGTCATTGTGAATGTAATTGGCTTTGAAATGAAAAGAGAATCAAATTAGACTTGCTCAGGAATTGGATGTAGAAGTCAGAAGATTCTCCCTTAAAAGACGAGACTGAAGGGGAGTGTTATGAGCAGATGCACGTGGGATTTGTGCAGAGAATATACAGCGTTAATAAGGACCCATGGCCCTCTGCTTGTCTGCAGATTTTAATTACACACCCACGCTGTCAATCAGCTTTCTTAACTCTCTCTTTCACAAGTCATCTGTTTTAATGCATTCACAAGAGCCTGTGAGCAAGCTTTGAAGCCGCGCAAACAGGCCCTCAATTTGATCTTCACACAGCAAATGAAGGCTTCAATAAAAACCCGCATGATTTATCAACATGGAAAATATCACTGATGCTCAGCACAAAGAAAATCACATGGACCTGTTTTTAATCTGAGGCAAAGGGAAGAGCTGGGGGACAGAGACTGATTGGCTGAGGAACATCCCAGTTCTAGTTCCAGTTGTAGGTTAACCATTAACCCTTAACGCACAGCTCTCAGTCTTTTGGTGCTTCTGTCCCAACTTGTTTGAAACTGCATCAAAATTCAGAATAAGCATATATTCACAAAAATCACTGAGGCTGATGGAGCACGTGTGAAAAAGGGATTGGCGTGTTATCGCCGTGTTGTATTTCAGATCAGCTTGGCCTCTGAGACTCTGGAATAAAAAGCATGTCTTACAAACTGGTGAAAGACGTGGACACACACGCAGGGAGGTTCTAGGAAAAATACTCTATCAATTGCATTATGGGAAATGTAGGATCGGGTGTTTTGGACTAAAAGTCAGTGCTGATTTTGACCATTCCTGCTGAAAATCAGTCTCTCTTAACTCCCCCACCTGCACTGAAAAGCAGAACTAAATACGCCTTTACCTGCAGACACCCGTCAGTCATCAGTGAGTCACATGACCCTCCGCTCAGTCGCCGAGTTACTAACAGTCAACGGTTAGCGCCTGACAGGGATGCGAGGCTCTTACTGTGCATTTATGCGGCTTCTCCCCGGTGTGACGCCTCATGTGGACCACCAGCATGTACTGAGCCTTGAAGGGCTTCTGCTCCCGGGAACACTCCTCCCAGCGACACACGAACTCCTTCTTCTCGCCGTGGATGTGGTCGTTGTTGATGTGCTGAGGAGACAATTCAGGTCAATCACCACGATGTCTCGCAAGACGCGTGTGAAGCAGGCGAGCAGAAAAATGCTTTAATGGAGAGCAGGAGCCAAGTGAGTGTGTGTGTGTCCATGTATTACTCACGTTGTGGGGGCATAAATCTGTGTACACAGTCACATTGTGGGGACTCGCCTTAGTTGTGGGGACAAAATGCAGGTCCCCACAATGTAAATCAGTAAATTTTAGGGCGAAGACTGAGGTTAAGTCTCCAGGAAATGAATGTAAGTCTATGTAATGTCCCCACAAGTGATGAAAACCTAACGTGTATGTGTGTGTTACTAAAAATGAGTCAGCAAATTCTCGTCTTTTTCCCACCAGAAGATTCTCCCTCTGTCCCGTGCCCATGCATACGTCCATCCACTCTCTCTCACACACACACACACATTGTGAATGGTGGTGCCATCCATTACGGCTGACAGTCATTATGCGTCTGTCAACAGGAGACAAAAACTATAAAAGCGTTGTCTGTTTTCTCAGGCCGTGTGTGTGTTTGTCTCTGTGTGTTTCTCAAGGAAGAGGAACTTCCTCAGGTCCCAGTAAAAGTGATCAGGAAGAGTATTTATCTTCTATTCTTCTTGCTTGTGATGGATCAGGGAGTCAGCGGGGACACGGCGCTTCCTGTGCGATGCTTAAACTTTGTATGAGCTAGTTCAGTAATTTCAGATCAATTAAACTGCAAACCTCAGTGAAAAGTCTCAGAGAGAATTCTCTTTGAAACGATGCTTCTACGCTGCAAAGTTAAACATCTTAGAGTAATTTCAGCATGAATTCCACCTCGTCATCGAGTTTAAAGATTTCTTTTTTATGTTAGCATTAATAATTTGCACGTCTGGATGCAGACACAACAAGTTTAATCAAACTCAAATGACTTCCACTGCAGACAAAGACATGGCGCGCACACACACACACACACACACACACACACACACACACACACACACACACACACTGTCTCTGGACAGACACACTTACAAACTCTCGTGCACCACATGCAAATATCCACACACCCAGAGGAACCACTTCATTTCCTGAGGACATCCAGGCCCACAACGCTCCACTTATGTGGCCACTTCTCCACCAGCGAAAAAGCTCGGCGGTTGGCGATTCTGCTGAGATCTATTTCGGGTGAAAGTGGAGGGATGGAAACAAGCGGAGGCCTCTATTTTCAGGTCACACACTGCTGTGAATCCAGAACTTGAAACAGGATTACTCTGGTTAAGCAGAGGCCAGGAAAAGCCACAGGTGTGCATGTTTTTTTGGCTGATATTAAGAGAAGCCTGGATGTGCTGAGAGAAAATGACTTTTACACGCCTGTACTTTTTTTATAAAGTTGATAGAAAGCAGAGACCCTTGTTCCTGTGAGGATTTTAGAATGTGTTGGCCTCACATTGTCTATCCACACCTGAGGTCAAACCACCGATCCTCTGCGAGCCTACTCGCTAATCCTGGCAAGCGCTCACAGAGTTTGGGAGCTTGGGAGCTGGAGTTGGGCAAAAGGTAACTCTGGTCCTGACATGCAGCAGCCCGTTCACCAGCGCCTGCCATCGTCTCTGGGTATGTGGACCTGACATATGCCCCTCCTACCAGCGCTCTGCTATGACTGACAGTCAGAAAGTGGAAAACAAGAGGAAAGCGGGTCTGGAGAAGGCGGGGAGCACGAGGTTCTATAACTCCAGAGGTTCTGGCATGCCGATGGATTTATGGTCGGCCCTCAGGGCTTCGGGGGGTGGGGGTGTTGCTGGGAGTGAGAGGTTAGGGGTCAGGGGTCATTGGGCTGAGGGGATTGGGGGGCACAGCTGCAGGGCTTGGGCTTGAATTTGGCGAGAGCCGGCAGGCTCATTAACGTCGCGCGTGTCAGCCCAACAGGAAAGCATCAGTTACTGAACAGCTTTCTGACCAGACTCCATCAGCGAGGGTTTAATGAGCAGCAGAAGAGTGGCTTGAACTTTTCACTTTTTCCACAACAAAACGCAGCCGTTCGTTTGGAGTTGACTTTCGCTGCAGCAAAGCAGACGAATAACGTGGACGATGCTGTAAAAACAAACAGTCTGTGTCAGTGGCTCTCAGTAACACTCACATGAACGAGCTGGTCCTGGGTGTCATACTCCTTGCTGCAGCCCTCCCAGTGGCAGTTGGTCTCGTAAATGGCCTCGGGCTCCTGTTTGCACTCGTCTTTATCCAGATCCTCACTCAGGTCCAGGATCCCCCCGCCGTGGTCCTGGACAAGAGGACAGCACTTTGTCAGAGGGGGCCAGCAAACAGCACAGACGTGTGCCTCCACCGAAGCGTATAAATGACTGGAATAATGCGTCTTTTAGCTGAACCTGTGGTCAGTATGTTAAAGACGCCTTATGTTCTGCATCCTCTTATCTGCCTCTGCTTCATCTCCATGCCTGACAACATGTCTTGTCATCAATTAAAGCTGCTGTTTATTCGCTACCAGTAATCAGTTAGAGCCAAATTAGCAGCTGTGGATAAAGTGGGGACTGTTTTCCTGCTGTAAGATAAATTGCAAAAAAAAAAATCTATACAGCTGATGAGGATTTTCTGAAGGTCACTGCAGATCTTGAAGAGAGCAGCCAGAAGACTAAGATCTGACGTTATGTTTGTGTTTATCTGTTCAGGATTTCTTCTCGTGTCCACGTTTTTTTTTAGTTCTCTTACCTGAGAGGACGGAGAGATGGGCACTGGACCCTCTGCTTCCGTCTTAACCTTTGACCTCTTGTTGGTCAGCGGGTTGACTGTGCTGCTCACTGCTGGGTCTCCACTGGCGTTCTGAAGGACAGACAAGGACAGACTCTGGGTTTTTAACTGCAGCGGGTCTGTTTTCTGTGCTTTTTAACCATTTAACCTCCCTTTGCCATCCACCGATGCGTCAACCCACTCGCTCATAATCCATCGCAGTGAATCATCCCATTAATCCAAACACATACCAGCCGACCCGTCCGTCCCGTTCATTAACCACCAGATTCCACACAGTCACCACAGGGAGCGGCGGAGGGGAATCAGATAAAGGAGTCACAGAGATAGCACGCAATAGTTTTTGGCTCGATAGTCCGCAGCAAAGAGACGTGTGGAGTCCCGTTTGCGCCAGGCACCGCGGCCCATAAGTCAGACCAGGACCCGCCGCCGAGACTAAACAGTTTAGACTGCTTTATGATCGCCAAAGCCGCAAGGAAATATGAAAGAAGAGGAGTTATTACCCTCGGTACAGAGGGGGAAGGCGGCAGGGTCGGGGGTTGTGGGGGGCGGGGGCTTTGATCTGCCAACAGATTCTGAAGACGACAGAAAGACACGGACACACAAGGCCTGTTAAAGCTGTAATGGAGCTGGAAAGAAAGGGGAGATATAAAACGCAAAGCAGCTGATAAATTATTGTGTGTGTGTGTGTGTGTGTGTGTGTAAATTGGGGCTCATTGGAGGCGGTCCAGTATTGGAGGGGGGTCTCCTAATCCCACCCAGACGCTACAGTGCAGTTCAGCATTTCTGGGGGCCTCGATGATTCATTCAGTTGGCTGCAAACCAAGAGGGAAGTATGGTTCTGATCACTGTTGAAAAGAAGCTGAATGTGTGTCAGTGTATGCGGGTGAATGGGGGTGTGTCTTGTTTGTGTGTGCGTATGCAGATATATACTCCTGGATGCTTGGATAGTGTTGCTGTGTGTGAGCAGACGCTGCGCCGAAACAGAGCCGGAGGCTGTGACAGCAGCGCGAGGAGTGATTCACCGAGTGGGAAGTTTACATTACGAGTGGCTGCGGTGTACACAGTGGGCTGATGAAGAGGGCGAGGAGACAGCAGGAAGTGCGACAGATGGGACTGGGAAGGAGCCTCCTGCATATTTCCACCCTGAGACAGTTTACAAAAAATCCTTCATTCATTGACAACTTGTAAATAGGCTGCACAGACAGTACTGCAGTTCATGAAACTGCCAGTAATTTACATCATCAGCTGATTATTTAAGCAAAACGTGCATTCAGTATATCGTTTTGTTGGATAAAAGTCGCATTTTGGCTCAATCAGCTGATGTAAACCATCACTTGTTCCCACCATGCTCATGACATGTTTATATATTATGCAAACTTGTGAGTAAAATCTAAGCTGACAGTATTAAGAGCATCGAAAGCAAAATTCACAGTTTTCTGCTCCATATTAGTCCTTAAACAATGAAGAACACCAGCACTACAGCGCTACACTTCCATGTATTCAAGGTTAGAAAGACTGAAAGCGTATAATTCCTGGGACATTCACAAACACTCCCGTTCCTACCTGGTTGGCCTCAGAGCCGGAGCTGTTGTGGGAGGTGGACATAGCTGAAGCGGTGAGCGGGTGTTGGCGAGCAGAGAACGAGGACGGCGACGGCTGAATGAGAGGAGGCGTGTGGCCGAAGGCGTTGAGACCCCTCTGCTGGGACAACAGCTGCTGGTACGCCACGGGGTTGATGTGATGGGGGAAGCTGAACGAGGGGCTGAGCACGAGGGTGAAGGAAAGACGTTATTTCATGGAAGTGTGTGAGACTTTTCTCTCGTGGCTGATATTCAACGACTGAATCATGAAAAAGCAAAACGTCCTGTTACAGACGTTATCTCAACCAACGTGCATGTTCAGGTGTGTATGTGCCTGTAAATGTGCGTGTGCGCACGTGCACTGATGAAGTACCTGATCCCTCCAACTGAAAGGTGCCCGTACGAGCTGCTGGCGGCCGAGCTGGAGCGGGAGTTGTTGATGTAGGCCACCAGGGAGTTGGGCGAGGTGCGGATCATGGTCTGCAGGTCGATGCTGGCGTCTGACAGCGGGGAGATGGACAGCGCCCTCTTCCTGCTCAGTCGGGGTGTCAGTCGTGGGCTGGAGAATCGTGAAACTGGACACAGACAGTAGATGTTAGCCACCACCTCCGCGTCGCTGCTTCAACAGACGAAAGAAGTCAACCACTTGTGTGTGCGGCGTCTGACGTGCAGAATCAAGATGCTACCGTCATGGCTCGGGCTGGAAAACTAACGTGTCACTTCCTTCCATTAAATCTCCGCCTGGCCTCAATAGAAACCAGCAGTTACCCTGGACCATGTGAGGAGAAACATTCAGCCCTGAGCGTTCTGGTGGAGGTCACCGCCATGCTAAGCTACACCCTATCTCCTGCATCTCTCTCTCTCACACACACACACACACACACACAGCTCCCCTATTTAACATTCGCATCCTCTTATGCATAATGAATCGGCCCCAATCATTCTCTGTAATTACCGCGATAGCGATCTCTTTCAGACTGCCGTACTCGGGCAAGTTAAATGGAGGCAATTTAAACAAATTGATCTCAGAATACCATTAAAAAAGAACAAGGCTGACTCACAAAGGTAGGGTTCATGGCCTCCTGCTAGACCTGGTCGCTGCACTATTTTCTTAGGAGCGGAGGAAAATGATGGGGAGACTCTTTTCCCATGAAGAGAAGGCTTTATTTTTCCAAACGCACCGGCGGCCGTCGTTCATGTGAATTTCTTTTAGATTGCTGAGGCTCGGAGCTCCCACGCAGACAGAGACGGATCACCTTGGACCAACAGGTGCTGCTCGGCGGTGTGACGGGACAGAGAGCAGCAGCGGCCTGCCTCTGTGCACATGTGTAATTAGGTCTTAAAGCAGACGTCACCAGAGGCGCGAGAGGCAGGAAACTCATAATAGGCCCATCACAGCTCACCTAAGAACACATTTGCTGCTTGTCAACTGCACTGCTGTCAATGTGAAACCAATCCCTGACTCTCTGCTGGCACGACTCACAACGCCTCGAGCCAAATGAATCCAGGCACCGCCATAATCACCGCGCCAGACCTGCAGCCATAAACCAGGATCTTACTTACAAAACTATTATGTTTGGAGGTGGCGAGTCGTAAAGCAGAGGAATATGCACTTAAAAGGCCCCCGGGAACTTCAGACGGCAGACGACAGTAGTTGGGGGCCTCAAAAAAAAAAAAAAAAAAAAAAAAAAAAAAAAAAAAAAAGCTGGTGGAGATGATAGAGATGTGTATGAAAGAGCTGGTGAACACAACAAACGGTCGTCAGGAATGTGCCTCTTTAGGCCTAATAAATAAATGTGTCAGGTTTGCTTAACTGCAGAGAGGAGTCAGGACGGAGTAAAGGAGGTGGAGGGAACGTGGATCGTCATGAATGAAGAGCTCGTTCTGATCAGCGCAGCTCCGAACGGGTCGTGCCGCTAAGGCGCGCTTGTCGCCCTGCCCACAGATTTAATGCGAGATAGGTGCATTAATATTCCCCTTCATGAAGCAGGAAACGGGCCTCGCAGCCTGGTGGCCTGGTAGCCTGGCGCCTGCTTCACCCTTCTGGGCGCCGTGCCCAAAACGCCGCCCTCTACCTCCGCCGTCAAACCGCCCCCTCAATCCACACATCGACCTCAGCTCGGAAGAATTCGTGCCGCCTGCAGCAACGACGCTTGAGCGTCTGCAATGTTCGGCCCGCTCAAGCTAAGCTGCAGACAGGCTAGTGTTGTTTAGCTCAGTGTTGTTCCAGTGGATGTCATCGGTCAAATCTAATTTTACCTGGAACAAATGTCACAAACACACACACACACACACACACACGCACAGAACTCTCACCACTTGGTAAAGGAGTGTTTTATAGGTGGCAGTTATAATTGAAAGGGTGAGCAGGTTCCGGCAGGGAGTGAGAAAACAGATGTTGCGCAGGCCGTGGCGGCGCGGCAGTGTGTGGTAATACGCCATGTGTGTGAATGTGTACATGCTGTATGTGAGTGCGTGTCTGTGTGTGTGCCATCGCTCTGTGGGACTGCATCGTGGGCTGGTTGTAATTGTGGGATCTGGATTTATATAGAGAGTCATAATTACAGGCGCTGCAGTACGCATCGATACAGGCAAGAAAAAAAAAGAGGATATTAAAAAGGATGGGAGTCAAGAGTGTGTGTGTGATTATTTTAAGCATCTGCCTGTGCAGTTTTATCTGAGAAGGTTTTGTGGAAAATGAAAACACTGTAATTGGAGGGTTGTGCTAATTCTCAGACGCAGCTAGCTCCCAGCGTCGTCCCGGCCCAGAGCACACGGAGGGTCGACGTGAGGCCCTGCGAGGAATTTAAGGAGTTATCGTGATTTTTGTCTAAAATAAAGGAGCGTTTTTAGAGGTATTCACGGCATATTTATGAGTGGAAGCACTTCCAGTTTCCACTTCTTTGGTCTTTTCCAGAGTTTGCAGACAAATGGATTACGCCATCAGTTGAGTGATGAGCTGTCTGAGTTGGATACAGAAACAGTCCTCAGCTCAACATGTAGTGAGAGGTGCAAACGTCAAAACATCCTCGAATGCGCAAACAAACGGCTCGAGTTTACAGGAAAACAACGCTAGCATCTGCTCTGACTGAGCAGAGGCAATAAAAGCAGAGCCTGAGTGAGATCTTATGGGTTTATGGTATTTTATTCTTAGGGTTGGAAAGGTTTACTGTACAGGAAATGCCTCCTTTAACCATGTTGTTTAAGTTTAAGTAGTTTAGTTCTGCATGCACACAAGTATGTCATGTGTACCTAACCTGGGCCAGGGGGGTGTGCTGGACAACCCCGAGTCCAAACAGCTGGCACACCGTGTAAGACATTTATTAAAAAATAGTGGGATGATGTGCAAATCCTTTTTTGACCTTTATTCCATTGACAAAGACGAGATATTTAATGTTCAAGCTGAGCCGCAGATGCGTTATCAGTTTCCATCTTGCAGAGCGAAGCTGCAGCCGCTTGTGTTACGGCCTTCATGTCGTCCGTGCGCTTCTCTTCCCTGATTTTAGCCTGTAAGGTAAAGCCTCCTGGCAGTCAACACAAGTGCTCCCTCCTTCAGCCCTCTGTCAGCCCGTAACATGCATTCACAACAGCTGTTGATCAGCGCAAATCAGACCACTGTTTCCCAGCAGCTGGTCGCTCTGATGTGTGTAAAAACCTGAACTGCTGTCTGCGTCATTAAATGCATCGCTCATTCAGGTGAAGTTGGGGCATTGCTGGGGGTTTGCAGGTGAGTGGTGCAGACACCACTGCAGCACAGGAAACACCTGAGAGGTCTCTGAAGGTCAAATTAGCGGCAGTGCTAATGTGCAGAGTGAGATCAGAGCGGTTTTACAGGTGATCATCTACTTCAGTGAAAGTGGAAATTACAGCGTCACATGCCTCATGCATGTGTACTGGCTTTGGTGTGAATCTGGGTTTCATGTTTTCACATTTCTTTCAAAAAATAGCTTCAAGAAACTTCAAATCATCATGTGCTGGAGGGACCAGCGCAGTCCTGAGCAGCTGCCCCCCCCCCCCCCGAATAATGTTTGGTTTGTCATCCTTGACCTTGTCTGAGGTGAAGCAGGCCTCAGCAAAGTCCCCCTCCATGATGAACGGGAGCTGTGCTGTGCTGGGCATAACCCCCCCCCCACACACACCTCAGCTTGAGTTCGTGCCAGCAGGGCCCCAGGCCTCCACATCTTCATCCAGCCCCCCCCCCCCGGACCAGCCAGAGTGAGAAAATGTTTATTTTCCCTGTTAAATCTCACTAATACTAACACTGTGAATTTTATTAGTGAGGGGGCTCGTGCTGAATCCTCTATGAGCCCCCAGTGTCCAGCCCAAAGCCGCCGTTGTGTTTGCCAGTGTGTGTTTATGCACACACTTCCACCCATGTGCTCATGAACCAACATATAGTTAAGTGTTTGTGTATGCAGTCTGAGGGGAACGCCCCCCCACCCACACCCCCTCTCTCCTCACCACCACATCAGTACACAGATCTATCTCCCTCACCCCCTCCGCTGCATCAACACTGAAATCTTTTTCTCCGGGACGGCAGACATTTACTTTGGCCGCCGCTTTTGTCGTGGGAGCTTCAGCGTTTTCCCACAAGCCTCTCTGATATTCCTCTGCCCACCCAGCCGTCACATACCTGCTCACTCACAGACAAACAGCCTTCTGACTGCCTCCCAGTGTGAAGCACCATAATGCGGCTTTAGTTAAACTTACTGTAGTGGTGGTGTAGCAATGCTAACGCTAACGTCTTCTCAGTCATGTATGAATTAAGGTTGAAGACTGAGGTTACTTAGTTTGAGGAGCAGTGACAACACCTACAAGGACGCCTCATCCAGCGCACTTTACCTCTGCAGACAGCGCGCACACACCTGCAGACGAGGCTGCACACTGTGAGGCCTCGCGGCATCTCAGCAAAAAGCTGAGTTTCACAAGCTCAACGATGCGTTCCATAATGCTAATGATGCTGTTGGTGCTGGCTGGTTACACAGTGAAAACCGCTGCAGCCATGTTCGCCTCTAATGTGACACACTAAACATCTCAAAAACCTAAATGTGGAGTTGTCTCCTCTTGGCATCAACTACATCCTGTGCACGCAGAATTCTTAAGCTCTGAGGGAAGTCGAGCTTGTTTTTACACACAAACAAAGCTCGTGCCTTCAAGAAGATCTGAAAGAACTAAACCACCGGCCAGTTTTTAAAGAGCCGTAAGACAAAACTACAGTTAACGACTTGCTGAAACTGATATTTGCTTTACGGTGTGTCTGTGGAGCAAAATGTGTTTTTGTTGTTTTAGCCCCGTCTGTCGCTGTCAGTCTGCACGTCACTCGTGTCAGATAAGGACAGTGATTAATGTGTGAAAAGCAAACCAGAGACACCAGCACGGACTTACAGGAGCAGCTGAGCGTAACAGCGAAGGCCTTCCAGCCTGTTTACGTAGCGGCCCTGTCCATCATACTGTCATGTGGCCTTTCTGTGGGAGGAAAACCCGGCGGGCAGCTTCTGGATCCTCAAGAAGTAAAACAAGAGCAATCCAACAACCATTCTGCTGGACTGGTTTGTGATGGTCTGCAGCTGTAGTTCAAACAACATCATGGCGTCATTTTTGATTTTTTTTGACTTCTGTGTTTCATTGTCTGAGCTGAGGTGTGTGTAAACCTTTACTGACGCGTGTTTCCACAACTTTTCCACCGGAGCACATCCTCACAGCAGCGGCGTTTCATGGTTGGACCGTACGCCTCGCAGTTCACTCATCCGGAGGGAAAACGGGGGGGGGAGGAGGGGGAGACGGGTGAGGAGCCAGGCTACGGGTTCACTGAGGGCTCCCAGTTTTTGCGGTGGGTCTGCTGAATATTAGTGCATAAATTGATTTTTAATATGCGTTTTATCTGCACTGCCTTCCAAAACTAACGGCGAGGGATTAAGCACATATTTGCCACCTCTGCCACTACTCCTCCGCCCACGCTCTGGCAGTAAATGAGGCCTTTGATTCAGGCCGAGGCTGCCCGCGATGACCATTAGCTGGCCGCCTTGGTCAATATGGGCCCTGTGTCTGGAGGCCGCAGTGGAAGAGCCTCCAGACTGGAAGAGTGGCCCAAACCTGACCACATCACTCCCAGCGTGGTAGAACACTAAATAAAAGCTGCTGGGATGGTGGCAGCGAGTGTGGACGCTGCGTTGAGGCAGGCGGCGGGGGTGAGGGAGGTGGGGGTTGTGGCTATTTGAGTAAACAGCCTCGCCAAACAAGTGTGGGCAAGGCAGCACAGCGGCGGTCACTGAGGTGGTTGGAGGTAGAGAAGAAGAAGGGGGAGGAGGAGGAGGAGGAGGCCTAACCTTCCTCACCCTTCCCTTTCAGCAGCGCTGTGTTTAGCTAACTGATTGAGGTCATTTCAAAGATTAATTGCCAAACGATCAGATATCTGCTCCAGTTTTCTTTCTATCGATGCCGGCAGAAGTGTCCCAGTGTCTCTGGAGAGCGTGGCGCTGCAGCGGTGGATGCTTTCTCTGGGTGGGTGGCTGGACGGGATGAAAGAAGGAGCGACGGCTCCCGGAGCCGAGCGGGGCCAAGGGGAGTGTTTGATTATCAGGCATCGAAAAGGCGGACTTTCACGGACAGTTTTCCACTCTGTGCGCTTTCTATCCCCCATTCATGAGGGCTGACGGCTTCTTGGATGCGTTTCTCTGCTGAAATCAAACGTCTGTTCTGGTGCCTGACCGTCATCGTGATAGAGGTTCTAACTGGCATGAAAGAACAGGCTGCTCTCTGTGAGTTTGTGTGCAAACACGTGTACGAGTTTGTGAGCATTTGCCTGCTTATTTGCCTGGCTGTTAAACTGTCTGTGTGTGTGTGTGTGTGTGTGTGTGTATGTGTGTGTGTGGGGGTCAGTGTGAAGCTGCCTCGTCCACGCCAGGAAGTGGACAGCGCACGCAGCCCACGAGGTTAATCCTCGCCTGAGCTGCCTGACACAAAGGTCTGAGGGTAAACCTCCTCCTCCACCTCGCATGGCCAAATTCACTCCGTGCTGCCCTTCTACGGTAACCCTGGATTTGTTGTGTGGGACGTTACTCTTAATAACAGCACAAACACACCTGAGACACCATCAGAATGAGAGACTGGAAGGTAACACGTGTTTTTACGAGCTCCTGGCCTTGGGGCTTTTAGTGTTAATGCACCCTCAACTAGCCGTGGCCCCCATGCTACGTACACGTCTGAAAAGCTCCGCCAGCTTTGATGTGGGGAGCTCTTCCATGAAACAGCCTCAAGAGGAAGAATGAGAGGATGGTATCAACACGCCTGGTGCTGAGAACAAAGGCCAAGATGGCTGTAAAGTTTGGCTGTTTCTCTTTTACCGGGGATGAAAGACACGTATGTGCTTTGGTGTTACTGCGACGGGAGTTTGGTCATATTTTTGTCATGAACATATCGCGGACGTGTCATGTTGGTGGTTGTCAGATTTACATTACAGGTTCTCTTTTTGATCTGCTTCCAGGTTGATAAAATACCTGCATTTGCTAACCTCCAAGGTCAACGAATGTCTTCAATCTTCCGTCTCCTCTCCCTCAGTGTTATTAGCAGAGTGATGCAAACATTCAGGCAGAGCAGGAGCGTCCCTCTGCAGGCGTCCCTATAGGCTGCTTGAAAAGGCCAAAATAAACGCTGCTCATGTCCGTTACGCTAAAGCTCTCTGCAAGCCAGTGCCTGTTGTCCAGAGATTGTTTTTTAGAAGAAGGAGCACACTCAAACTCTCAAATAAACTGTTTACTGACAGAGTGTAACATCCTTCATCCATCATGTGTTCACAAAGTGGTGAACTCTCTCCATCCTCTATGAGCGGCTGAGCCTCTCCAGGATGAACCTCTCACTCCCAATCATGACCCTCTCACCTGTTACCAATCAGCCTGTTTACCCGTGGAATGTTCCAAACAGGTGTTTTTGGAGCGTTCCACATCTTTCCCAGTCTTTGTTGCTCCTGTCACAACATGTTTGAAACATGTTGATGAGCTCAAACATGAAATATATTGTCTTTGTGCTACACAGCCTCCCATCTTTGTGCAACCAGGGCTGTGCGTCAGTAGACAGTCACTCACCATCCACGGGGCTGATGTAATCTGGTAGATGACCCGCGGCCGCCGCCGCCGCTGCAGCCGCCGCCGCCGCCGCCGCACCGCTCTGCATCAGCAGGTCACCGTAGGGGCTCCTCTGGCTGGCCATCAGGTGGTAGTACTCTGTGGGGTTGGCCCCCGGCGGAGGAGGGGGGAGACTGAACAGGGCACGGTCCTTTAGGTGCTCGTGGGTCACTACAGCAGAAATGAAAGGAACGAATTGGAGATGGAGGAGAACAAGTTTTTATTTTCCCTGCCGTAGAAACAAAAGACAAATATCTCTGTTGTCTAATTGTCTGTTTCATGAATAAACCAATGAGGAGGTGAGTTCTGCCAAGGTTGCTGCAGTTCCTGCTGAGCAAAATACATTTTGATTCATCATGCTTCTTCCTGTAATGAAGTAACGTATTCAGTGACAGTATTTGACATTCCCCCTGACAGGATGACAAAAACACATGCAAGAACAGAGAGGCCGCAGGAAGGACTCAAACAAAGGAGACGAGTGCCGCGCTCTACAGATTTTAAGATTTGTGCTTGCGTGCATGCCCCGGGGCACGAGGCTTGTGATAAAAGATGTCTGATGTCTTTGAGGCTCGCTGGGTTATGGGAAAATATCTCTGGGGAGTAAAGGAAGCAGAGGAGGGGATGGAGGGAGGTGGAGGGCTGCAGAGAGGAGGAGTACCACATTCCTGCACTCCTCTGGTGTTGTGTATGCTTTAAGTCTGACAGGCTGAAGTCACACACAGAGCGCAGGTGCTCACGGACGCACACGCTCATAACGCTGAGGAAGCCTTAAACGCTGCATGTGCAAAGGTAATATTGACGTAAAATGTGTTAACACCTGCACCCGCTGAAGCCACATTTAAAAGTGTCAGGAGCTATAAGAGTGAGCGATGGATTGGCTCTCCTCTTCCCTCCATCTGACTGTGCCTGCGTCTCCTTTTCCTCCATTTCCTGCTCTCCCCCTAACCCACCTCCAGTGGGCAGGGGTGCGTGGAGGGGACGGGTGTGGGCCGGTGCTGGATTAATATGCATGCTGGTGGAAGCAGAGGAGAAGTGGGGGTTGGGATCGCTGGGCGGGAGGCCAAGTGGGATACTGGGCGAGCTAAACCATGGCCTCCCCCACCCTCTGCGCACACAGACACACACACACACACACACACAAGCACGCACATAAAACAAAAATCTGGATCCATCAGAACCCATTAGGCCGTGGCTGCAGAAACAGTCCACAGGCAGCGTGTTTGTGCTCCGGCAGCAGCGGCTCCGGCATGTTCCTTTGGTTTCTCCATGGCTGCCAGATCACGTTACCACCTCCACAGAGCTGCATTCTGTGTCTGAGTGCTGCTGTGTGAACTCCCTTATGGACATGGAGGGATGAGAGACAGCAAAGACACTTCCAGCGGTCCCAGTAAAACCAGACACAAGGTTATGCTGGTGAAAAGCAGTCATGTTTTCTGCACACGAGACCTAAGTGTACTGGCTGCAGTGAGACGAAAGCTCAGGCTGCGTCTGCGCTCACTCCCTCTTCACTCATTCACTTCACAAAAGCAGTTAACTCTACAACAGTAAACTAAACATTAATTCATCAGTATTCAGCGTTCTGGCATGAACGGCGTCCAAAGGTCATTTTCTACAAGATATGAACAGAAATAATGAATGCAGTGTGATGTTTAGTAAACTGGGAGTCATGCCATATGCTAACTTGCTATCAGTGACAATGCTAACATGCTGATATTTAGCAGGTATACTCACATTGACCATCTTAGTTGAGCCTGTTAGCATGCTAACATTAACTTAGCACTGAGCACAAAGTGCAGCTGAGGCTGGTGAGGATGTGACCGGTCTGAATCACCTGATGATGGCGTAAGATGTAACGTTAAGAGGTCACCAAAGTGATCGCAGTTCATTCTGAGGGGAGCATGAGTATTTGCACCAAATTTCACTGTAATCCATTCAATATTGTTAAGACATTTTACTCAAAACCATAAATGTCAACCTGCTGGTGGAGCTTCATGAGGAGTCACTGAGTCACCAGGATGTTTTCAGCCTGGACTGAAGTGTTTGACCAGGCGGTTGACCAGCTGACCGGCTGCCATTGTCATTGGGCCACAACGCTAGCACGGCTAAACATGGATGTATGTGCTACACAGGTATTACAACACGCTGCTTCCCTTTTACAACATTTTGAGCTCAACAGATGTTGCAGAAATCCTGCAGGTAAAGTTGTGCACAGCTATCTGCCAGACTGAGCAATCCTGGCTGAATTAAATCAGTGTGGCATCAACACTGGGGATAACGGTAATTTATGTAGGATACCTGAAGCAGTTGAGGTTTTACAAACAGCCTTCAACACATGCCTCGCACCCAGGCATCCCTATCAGAGGTTTACACATGCCTCACTGAGCTCTCTGCTTCCACAGACTTTATTTACAGTACGTTCTGCAGGGCTGCACAGTGCCCTCCATCCGGTGCCGTACTTCCCTGCCACTTTATCAGCGACAGCATCTCTTCTGCATTGCTTCTCTTGACAGGTGGAGGGGGTGGGGTGGGGGGACATTATTTGCCAGCAGTGCATGCTTGGTGATTTATTGGCGCAGGGCTGTGGCTGCTCGCTTCTCCAACCTGCTGTTTGAACAGGGGCAGCGGCGACAGGTCCGTCACTGAGTGAACTCAATAGCTCTTGTTTGTGTCTGTGCTAATTTTCATGCTATTTCCTGTCCAAACATAAATACAAACCGGCAGCAAAGTGGCG
The DNA here is from genome assembly GCA_037975065.1 of Chaetodon trifasciatus. NCBI lineage: Eukaryota > Metazoa > Chordata > Actinopteri > Chaetodontiformes > Chaetodontidae > Chaetodon > Chaetodon trifasciatus. The sequence continues at coordinate 1,511,583 of JBBMOE010000055.1, read as the reverse complement.
CATGCCGCCAAGCGTGTGCCGGATACACCAGCAAATCACCAGCATGCGCACACATGCATAACACCTCAGCATGCTTGATGAAAGGTGTGCTTCAGTACCGTATGTAAGGGAATATATAAGGTGCAAGACTAATTATCACCGTGGTTAAACGGCCAACTGTGTAAACTGTGCATGCAGAGAGCTGCAGCCAAGCAGACAGAGCTGGTTTATAGTGAACAGGATACATAAATTCTAAACCCGCTCAACTCCAATCTCACCTCCTTAATGTTAACTGGTACAAGCAGCTGCAGAATAGCCCCCATTTGAAAGATTTTCCACAGTTTATTCCTCATATTGTGCTGCATACATCATGAGAGCACTGAGGCCGAGTGTTTCCATCTCGCAGATGCCTGATGGTGATGGCTGCCTAACAGGTATGAGAGTGTTTATGGATGAACACATGTGCCTGGGCGTTTGAGCATCTACAGTCATGAGCGTTTCAGAGGTTTCTCACATTTGGATCCACCACTGGCCACAGGTAAGTACTGTAAAAGCACATGCCTGAGTGTGTGTGTGTATTCGTATTTGTACAGTCTGCAGCCAAAGTGTGTTTGCAGACTTGCAGTGTAGTTAAAATAACCGAACTTCTACAACTGTGCATTGAGAGGCTGAATCAGATGCTCAGCACTTCAGACTAATACTAACTAGGGAAACTAGCTTGCACGGTAGCAGCTGCTAGCTAGCTTGATTAGCTTCTCATAGTAGAACAGAGACGTTTGATTACAATCCTTTGTTTTTTAATAAATGTGTTGTCTCGTCTTCCTTTGCGGCGGTATCAGAAACATCAGTGTGCTGCGGGGATGTGGGGTGACTCTTACCCTCGGCGGGGCTCAGTCCTCGGGCCGCTGAGATCATAGAGAGGGTGGGGCTGCCGTGTACCGAGCGGAGGTAATGCTCCATGTGGGGGCTGACGTAGGGATGTGGAGGGCTGAACGGTGATTCACCCGTCCCAGGCGCCGCGTGGGGTGAGAGACGGATGAGGGAAATATCTGAGATGACCGGGCTGCCCGTCAGTCCTGGAGGTCTGTGAAGACGAGTACAAAGAGATAAAGTGAAATAAATGATGCAAGAAGGAGGGAGATAAGAGTCAGAGAAGGAAGGAGAAAGATGTGGTGAGGAGGGAGGGATGAGGGTCATAAATACATGGAAAGACAAAAACAGTGGGAGATGGAGGGCGTGGAGTCAGCCTGTGTTAATTTGATTACTTGCATTGTGCTCACTTATCTTCATGAGTGATCTTCATCGGTATGTTCATAGACAAGCCTTAACTTCTGTTATTCCACAAAGTGTCTGCAGTCTCAATCCACTCAACCCTTTCCCCTCCCGAGTCCCACAGCTAATACATAATAATCCCCTTTTGTTCGCCTTCTCCTATTAAGCCCCGGAGCTACAGACAAGTCGAGACCGAGGGCTTTCCACCGCTCGGCTACCAGGAAGACAGTTTCTGTCTGTTTGGGTGGGCAAAACTGCAGGGTCTCTCACATCAGGTATCACATGGCGCATGATAAGAGAGCGCAACCGGATGCTCTAAAGCTTAAGTAGCTGCTTTTAGCCACCTCTGGCAAGAAAAGCATTCTGCAGCAGCCTGCCGGTCACATCAGGCTGCGTAGTAAATTTGTCATCTCGGGCAGGTAATTGGCGGCTCCTCTTGCAGAAACACAGACGAGTGGGTGTTGTAATTCTCAATAAGCCTGCGGGGCTGAACTGGAGATAAAAATGTCTGCCGGCCGCTGGCAGAGGTAGAACCCTTTGAAGGGGCACTGGTGCTTATGTGGAGCTGGTGTGCTTCGGCGCTGATAAGCGGCCTGTTGCTCCCTCAGTGTGCGGTAAGAGCAGCTGAAATTCAGCCCTCAGAAAGACACTTAAGTGGGAGGAACAGCAACTAAAAGAAAAGGCTGGATGACAGAGTGCTGTAACGGGAAGCAATGAATTGTCAATCAGGGTTCAAATTTAAGTGGACTTTTAGTTGAAACTGTGCTCTGACTGGACACACAGGTAGGTTACAACGCCGCACCTGGTACACCCATAAGATAAGATAAGATAAGATAAAACTTTATTTACTTTGCTGATGTAGAAAAAGAACAAATGGACAATAAAAAGGAAAACAAAATAAAAATCATATATTATGTGCATTATATACAAAAAGTGTATAAAAGTAACGTTTCATTGTCAGATATGTGTAATAAAACAGTGTTTTGTACTATTGCACAGTACAACATGTAGAACACAGCAGAAATAATACATAAGCACAGTAAAGACGTGTAACACTGCACATGATGGCTACAATACATATTTCAAGAGGACATAAAACTAACGAGTGAATGATGAATTCCCATCAAGTTAAATGCACATAAGAGCACTAAGACCCATAAGCCACTGTGACGAGGTGAAGCAAACATTTCATTCTCATGGAAATAAACCAAATCCTCAGCGAGTCTCTCTAAAGACAAAGAGGTTAATAAACCTTAAGGGAAGCTGTGAAGGCAAATCTGTCCTCCCTTTAGCAGAAATGACCAGATGAATGACTCACTGTGCTGCTGCCGGGGGGGTGGGGGTGGGGTGGGGGGGCTTCACACAGTGAGTAACAAATGAGGGACGTGTTCGGCATCGCGGCCTCTTTTCAAAATGGAACCCAGGTTTGAGGTCGCTTCACTGTCGGCTCATCCTTTCGCTCTCGTGTTGAGCGTTACTAAAATGTCTGGACTTCCTGCTCGCTCTGCAGGAATCTGTCAGATTACTTGCTTCACTTCAATCCGCCTCATGATCGGGAGCGATTTCTTTTGTAGGAAACTTGACCACAGCGACACTCGCGTCCACCACGACAATGCAGTAAAAAGAGCAGAATAGCTGCTTTATGAGGGGCCGAGAGCAAATGCTTCAGAGCTGACACTTAAGCAAAGAGCACACCAGTGTTTATATGTGTGGTTTTCATTTTTGGCAGCATGCTGGCTACACAGCGTGTGTGTATGTGTAAGGAACGGCTGATCTAAGAGGACGCCAGGATCACGCTAGCAGCTAACACGGCTCAGTAATGTTGTTCAGTTTGATATTAGTCGATGGATCCAAAGTTTTGTATCTCTCAGACTAAATAAGACTCATTGTAAAATGGCTCCAGGTATGTGAAGCTTAGATAGTGAGATGATATGTTTATGTGCTGACACTCCAGAAAGGAAAACTTCAGGCACGTCGAATCATTTGATAAAACGAGTGTGACTGCCGGTCCAGGCTGTAGATTCTGGCTGTGGCAGTGAAAGGTGGGCCTGAGACCCAGAAAAAATGCTCGTCAACCCCCATCCTCCCCTCAGAGTTTCCCTGCTCAGTCTCTCATTCACCGTCTCTGTCCGGACGCCAACCTGCTCCCGGGCCGGCCCTGCCCAGCTCGGGCCGAGCCAACCAACCCCGAGCCTCGGCCCTCGCTCCATTTCCAGTAAGCGCCTGCAGACTGCTGGCCTTGTCTGAGGGCCAACTTTCTGCCGTCAGGCCCACTCTTCCCCTACAAACAACCATAAAGAGCCCTCTGTTCTGGACAGGAGGGGAGAAGTGAGAAGAAACAGACGCTCCATACACAAAAACACGCTTCCCTCCGTCCGCTCGAAGCAGCATACAGAGAGTTTGGCAGCGCCTCCTCAGATTAGTGCTCGGGCGCTTCGCTGAAGGATACCTGGGTAAGCTGCCACTGCTTCTGGCTCTCTTTCTTATCAGGCCGAGTGACTCAAAGCTCCTCAAAGAAATCGCACACTGGGATTCCCTGTGAAGCTATAGAGCAATGTAGTCTAGTATGTTTCCTGAATGGACAGAATATTAGAAACACCTGCTGACTGTAATGCAGGAGCCTGCTCAGCATGTTTCATCTCTACCTCCATCCTGGACTGATGCTGATTTAATAACGGATGCCGGCTTGTATTGAAGGTTCATAAAATATAATTCAAATTTTTTAAAGAGTACGACTGACATTATTGTACACTTTGCAGGAGATTAATGCACATTTCTTGCAGCAGGATGGCACACGTAAGATGTAAATGTACAGCGTGTGTGTTAATGTAATGAGGGACAAAGGCAGCTCCATGGCTCAGAGGAATCAGGCCGTGGATAAATGGGCAATAGCATCAAGGTATTTGCTGAATTGAATGATAAAAACAGACGAATCCCAACCTCATCTGTTAAAGCAAATTTAGCAATAGCTTCCAAATTAGTCTCATGATGTTTGTGGATAAGACAATATGAGTCATCTTACATTACGTTAGCTTCAAGTGTGAACCTGCTTTGAAAATAAATTAATTCCACTGGAAACCAACATGGCCCGTCTCCACGCTCCATCCACCAAAACCATTTTGCAACATTTTACTTTACACCTATACCCATCAACCCCGGCGTGTCGACGCACATCACTCTCGCTGCAGTAAATCATGACCAACAGGGTGTTTGAGGCCTTCATAATAAGGTGAAATTTACTGCTGTTGCCTGTCGGGAGGCTACAAATAATAGTCCTGTTTGGCAGGTACCATTATTGAAGCCTTGTCGATCCACCCTGTTTCTGACAAGATGTTACTTGAAGACTGTGTGTTTTCCACCGGCTTCAGGTTGAATGGGAAGCTCCTCGGAGCCTGTGAGGGCCTCGTCTCCTCATCAGCGCCTGCCTTTTAAAGAAACTTCCACCATAGCTCAACACTACGGGTGGCAACAACTGTGCAAATCAGAATTCTTCATCACGAGCAAATAAAAATGCTGGAGTTTGTTCTTGTAAGGATGAAACTTGAGGAGAAACTGGGATAGATAGAGCGATGGGAAGTCAGCAGATGACATGCTTTCAACGAGGTAATTGCTATTTGTCTCTGTGTTCTGCACTGTATGATTACATGCTATCTGTTGTTCCATTGTTAAAACTATGCTGTGAGAAAAGTGATTTGGACATGGTACAGCTTGTTGAGCATATGAGTAACCCTGTGAGTAAGTGCATACCAGACTGCCTGTACATTAGATCGCTGGCGGGGGGGGAGACTGCAGCATGATTAGCAGTAGATATATTTCATCTTTTCACGTCTCTTCTCGCTTTCTTGCCAATGCAGTACCAATCCAACATCCCACAAAACCAAACGGTGCCAATAACAAAGCTTTGGTTCACAGAATAACGGGCTCAGAACGCCTCAAACAAAGAGTCTGTTGGGTCATGAGTGAGCCAGCCTTCACATCTGCCCCACGTCAGGTTTGGGGGGCAGCATGTGTCAATACTTTTACCAGCGGCTGACAGGAGGCAGAGCTTGAACTGTGGACAAACTGTCCAAAAAGTGTGCGTTATCCCAGTTTGTACGATTCATCATACCTGGTGCTGTGCGATATTACGATATATGTCGTAGTGCGACAGAAGAATGTCTACCGTACGATATAATCCTCTATTGTTTACATCATAATTTTAACGTGTGGGCTGTGGTTAGCTCGGCTAATGTAACTGCAGCAATGCTACTGCTTTGTGGTAGCAGTTTACGTCACCTGCAAGAACTCCTTTACGGCACTGCTAACGTTTTCAGGCATGTGTGCGAGAGCCAGCGGGAGCATGGACGTAAACAACGTAGCAGAGATGGAGAGCACAGTGGACGCCGAACCAACAGAACCCAAAGAGGAACTGGTGCTGAAAAGAGGGAACAGGAAGTCCACTGTTTGGCACTGGTTTGGATTTAAAAAGGCAGACGCCGACCAAAAAACGGAAATCTGCAAAACATGCAGCCAACAAGTCCTTACTAGCAACTCGAACACGTCTAATCTTTTCTACCACTTAAAGACACGGCATGAAGAGTAAAAATACTATATTGGGATATATATCGTTATCAGGATATACATTTTTGTCCATATCGCACAGCACTAATCACACCTTAACTCTCCCTGTGCATTTGAGTGAGGCCATTCAAAGAGACCTCAGACTAGCTCATTTCAAGCGTATCCCAGCCTTAACTGTAAAATAAAAGCAGTTTTTTCTTTTTTATCTGGCTTCACTCCAGTGTGACCTCACTAAGTTTGAACTGGTGTTTGTGGAAGTCTTGACTTTTGAAATGATCCATCTTCACGCTGCTTCAGAGGCGAGGCGTTGAAGCCACGCTCCTGCTTCAAGTTCCCTTTCTGTCCGTCTGCTGCCTCCCTGCCCTCCTGGCTGACCAACAAGTTAGAATTTGCCTCTCTGGCATTTTCCCTACTGGCTCAGGGTGGGATGAATTATGATGTGACACACTCCCTTCTGTACTTCTGGGCAGCCAAGGCGATCAAGATAAATCACCACGCTACCCCACAGGGGACATGCTAAGATCCTGCCTTAGTTGTTTTTGGGGCCCTGATCAGGATGCTGAGGATTTGAACACAACTTAATACTGTACTCCCTGAGAAGTGGGGGCTGTGTACAAAGGAGGGGGCCAGTAGAACTATGTCAGACGACGGGATAATATACTTAAATGAGACGGGATTATACAGAGGGTAATTATCCTTTATTTGGCTGCGCTGCTGTCACATACCATTTAGTCTTTTTTGAGTGCAAGAAAATTACGTTGAGACCGTGCGATAAAGCGTGAAGATTTCAGGCTATTGATTTGCAGCTCGGCAGTCGTTTGACTGATGGGTCCCTTGTCTTTTCAGCGGCGCATTCCTGGCCGTAACTCAGGGGAGCATCCACATTCAAACAGTGGCCATGACGATGAGCCGGAGCCGGAGCCAGCGAACAACAACACCAGATAACAACATGTCTGTCAAAACCACTGACAGCCAATCGTCAGAGCGCGCCGCTGCAGTCGAAATATGTCCCCCCTTACCCCCCACCCTCCGCTCACCCCCCCACCCTTCCCCTTTCCATGTTAACCAAACCAAAACAATGAAGGGAAAAAACAACATCAACCCAAATGGCTGATTTGTAAACTGTGTTTAATCAACACATTCCGTGCTGTGGGGCTGCGGGCCTTGAACAGGCTGATTGCCTGGTGAGCTGGACCACATCTGTTTGTGTACAGGGGCGGTGTAGGCCACAGCTCTGCCACACAAAAACCTTGGGCATATTTCAACTTTTCAGTGCTGCAATTTGCCCCCCGACTGCTTCCCAAAAAGCATAAATACGGGTTGTGGAATGAGCGGGGGATCTGTTTTTCTCATCCGTTGCGTTGTCGTTGAGGTTCTGGGAACGGAAGGCTGGATTTCGGATGCTAATTACCCGGTCAAACATGCTGGCACGGTGGCTGGCTTTCCTGGCTTGTGGGTTCTCACAGAAGATGCCCGACTCCACAATATGCAGCGCTGTCTGTAAGTCCAAGTTCTACTGTCATCCCACAAGAGGCTCTCCCTAATGTGTTCCAGAAACAGTTGGGATATGGCATGTTTCTCCTCTCTGGAATGCTAAGTTCGTGAAAGGCAGGGAGACCACAGCCAGAAGGTTGCTACTTTTATATCCTGGATCAAGCCTTTAGAGGCGTGTTGAAAGATGCATGATGTACTCACACTGCAACCCTGGGTAAAGTATATAAATTTGATTCACATGGCCCAGGGGACTATTTTGTCCAACCACCTGTGTTTGTTACAGCTTTTGAATAGACGTTTCAATTTAAGCGTGCTCGCAGCATCTGAACTCCTGAACCTTCAGACACGCTGCCACACATCACAAACTAGCTCATTTCAGCACATTTCTGTTCTGGCTTTCCTGCAGATTTTCTGCTTCTTTAAGGCCCCACTGTATTTCCAGTGAAGTGCTTGTCAAACAGCATCAATGTTAAATCCCACTTCATGCAGCCATTGTACCACTTTTCATGTTTACTACCAAGTATAGCCAATAGGAAAATGGGACGCAGCCATCATTTGGAATGGCATGGACGTAAACTTGGTCAGTGCAGAACAACTGCAAATGTGAAAAAGTTGTAAGAGACCTATTATAGCTCCAGAGGGAGCTTCACAAGTTTTCAAGAGCTGCCTCATGTGATGTCACTTGAGTCAGGTGGGGCTAAAGACTTTTTAAGTGTGAAAGTGAAAATCTGGGCAGAGTTAGAAAGAGGTGTTCTTACGAGACCTTTGCAGCTGCTCCTCACCTGAGCCCAGAGGCTCCAGGCTGCACGAGCCACGACTAGCAACCAAATCTGGGACCTGTGGACAGTCGAGTTGCATTGTGGGTAATGTAGGCTGCAGGTTTTATCAAGGACGAATCTACCGAGTGTGTTGCAGGAGTGCAATGCTAAATCACTGGAGCACTCCTTCAACAGTTCCTACTGTAAGCAAAGGAATAAACCACTCGTGCCAAACAGTGGGAAGCTTCTTCTATTCAACTGAACATCACATATTGATAAAAAACATAAAAGGAAACGACCTGCAGCAAAGGTCGCTCTGAGCCGTGTGCACATATGGTTTGTGCATTGGCCGGCTGAGTCACAGAACGGCGGTCTGCTCTCTTGCACTGTCAGACGGGAGCAAGGTGATGATGAAGCAGTGAGGACTGCAGGATCTGCATTATGACAGCTGTGACAGAAAGACCCGCAGCCCTCGTTATGTTACACGCAAACAGCGATGACGGACGCTCCGTGCGGACTTAGCCCGATCCCTCAGACAGGAAGCACAGCCCTGACGGCGCTGCCGCCGAGCGCCGTGCTCCATTTCGCCGGGACGACACGCAGTAATTAGGTGAATTTGGCGCATGCTGGGGAAAAGACAGCTATATCAAGGTCTTGATGAATTAGTGGGAGCGCTCCGTCAGAGTCACGTCACATTAATCAAAACAAACTGGGAGCGCGGCCCCCCCCCCCCCGCCCCCCCCGGCCTCCCCTCTCCGCCGCTGCAGGTGATGAATAGCTCTGCCGGCTCTGTGTATCACCTGATCTTGCTGAATTTAAATGTAACAGCACCGTTCTCACAAAACCTCTATTGATCGTACTCCTGGGTTCCCTTCCTGGATTGGAATATTTTAGATAAGCAGAGGAAGGCCTGGCAGCGTAAGGAGGGCCCGACTTTTAAAGCCACATTAATAAAGTCTGAAGAGAAACGAGTGTCTCTTTGTAGGTCAGCTCAGGATACTTTGAAACCCAGAGCACACAACTGGACTGTTTGTCTGGACCGATCCGCTGCGTGATGCGGACGTGTGATATATTTTCTGACATTATTCTACTTTGATAGCCAGCTCTAATGATTTTCATATGGATTTCACTGTGAGCGTTAGTGCTGCCAGTTCGACTTCAGTGAAGCATCTACGCTCCAACGTCGTCTTCTCTGGGCTTCCTCTCAGCCCGGCTGTTCTACCAGAGACCGTGTTTCTTGGCAGAGCTCCTCATTTCTGTGTTAGGAGAGGAGATAGGAGGGGAAATGTTAACAGTCTGGTGTATTGTGCTAATGTGGCTTGTCTCTCTTCATCTCTGTCTCCGTCTTGCTCGGTGTGTCTTGTCTGGCTTTGATGTATTTGAGCTTGGCTCCGTCACTGAAGCTGAAGCAGAGAGGCCAATGGGAGGGAGTAGAGAGCAATGAAACGTGACAGCTGACCTTCATTTACAGTGAGCCACCTCTGCTTTGCCAGTGTTATTTGTTCACCCCTGTAAAAAACAACTTTATCACCAAATTTAAAGTGGAATAACTGACTGTTTAACACAAAAATCTGCCTGTTTTTGAGCCGGAATCGCCAACAGACGAGTCTGTCTGTCTGTCTGTCTGTCTGCTGCTGATGAGAGGATCTTATGTAAAGCAACCAGACCAGTATGAAGGATGAAAATATGATGAGCTCTGATTCAGAGCTTTTAAACTTAGCCGACTTAGCCATGACTATTTTCTGATGTTTAATGACACTCACCCATGCATGGCGTGGAGTGGGTGTGGCTCATAATGGTATCGCCCCTCGTGGTGCCTCATGTCGATCGGGATGGGCGTGTGAAACGTGGGGAAGAGGTGGTGGGCGCCTGTGAGCACAAAGAACAGAGACAGGTCACGAAAAAGCAACACAACACAGTGAAACAAATCACGGAGCGAGTGAGGAGACGTGTCTGAAAGCTGGAGGAGGACTGAAATAACGTAGAAGAAGGAAAGCGGCTCCTGACTCGAGCCTGCTACACAGCGTGAGATGCAACTGTACCGTTTTACAGTTCCCGTAATGCAGCGGTAATTGAAACCTTGTACACTGTCTGTGGCTTTCGCCCTGAGAGCTGTGTGTTCATTAATGGCTCTCTCTATCCGATGAGACCAAAGCAGAGTTTACACAACAATGAATGTGTTTTTATGTGTCAGACAAAGAATGCACGAATCCACGATTTCCTGCCATAAATGGTCTGATGGCTCGAGGGAAGTCTCATTAAGACAACACAGCCGATCTTCATTAATTACTGTCATTACAAGCACTGAGAAGGAGACTTTACCGTCTCCACTGGAGGAGGAGGAGAGCTCTAATCGCAGACAGAAGGCCCACCGATCCTCTCCTGTTTTGCATGTTTGATGCAGCAAAATAAACCAAAAACAGAAACCTAAAATGAACACACTCAGTTGTGTGTGTGTGTGTGTGTGTTGTGTGTGTGCTGCACTGTGGAGGGACAGAGACAAATGCAGATCCCTCAGGTTGAGCCCGGCTGGCCATTAGGATTCTTCGGCTGTACGGTCCAGTAAACCTGGGATGACCTGAGAGCAGAGACCGCCGAGGTTAAAGGTCAGAGCTCAGTGAGAGCAGATCATTATCTCTACCTGAGAGGACCGGTGGGACTGGGAGAAATGGGTGTGTCTTTTCACACCAGTCTGATGCTAATATGAGGATGGTTAAGTCCCGAGCACATGCCGACTCAACAGGCAGCACAATGCAGTAAAATGAGCATTTCTCCAGCGCTAACTCAGTGTGTACGTGCCGCGCTCGGTGTTCTTCCTCTGTTTCAGTCTCTTTCCCAACAGCTTCATTCAATTATCATTCTCAATAAATTCCACTTTGCAGTTTTTCCAATCGCTGTTGAGCTACTATCAATGAAACCCGACACTTCCTGCTAATTTTTCACATTAAAATTCTGCCAAGAACGGGATCGATTACGCACATTCAGCCCCTGGACGGCTTTTAATGTGAAACATCTGTGCAGGAAGTGTTGTGTTTCACTGATGGCATTTTAACAGTTTTGGGGGAAAAGAAACTAATAAAATGAAAAAAGGAGAAGTGACTGGAAATAATTTGGAAATAAAAAACAACATTATTAAAAATATGAGCAACAGAGTGAGGAGCATGTTTGCTGGGTAGAGTGTACATGATTCTGAGTTCATCAAGAAAACAGGTGAATATGGACGAATGGGCAAACAGATGTTAATTAATCGCCATCTGCTTCACGGCATGGAGATGTTATTTTTGGATTTTTGGTGTTTTATATGTCATGTTCTGATACGTAGAATCTGCATTTGAGCTCCTGTGTGTGTCACCCTAAAGATTTTCTTTTCAATGTCTGCATTTTTGAACACCTTCCTGTCTGAGACGTGCCTCAGGGGTCCGAGCTCGCTCCAGCAAACGCTGTGAAAACAAGGCGTAACAGGACTCTGCGCCTGCGGGCTGCGGCTGAATGCTGGATGTTGTTTTTAGGTGATGCCGGTTACAAAGACAGACATTACTGCTACTTAACCCTGATTGAGCCTTTTGTTATTGTGATTGAGGTAATCATGGTGACGTTGTACCATCTTGTTCTTAGTTAATTCTGATGGGATTACGCATGACGGGGAGAAGAGAGTTCCCTGAAGGCAGCTCTGAGCTGAAACGTTTGACTGGTGTGGAATTTGTTTAAGAACAAGCATTAGCCAACAATGATTGTTTTCCTTTTGAAAACTGGGCTGGCTCCGCTGACACACCTCCGTCAGGACTGAACTCAGTTCATCAAGATAAGAATTTTGGGCAATTGGTTATTCCTGTTTCGTGAACATGAAGGTTTTGTCGAAATAGGAATAAAAATTTCCTGACGAGATTCAGTCTGTCTAGAAAAGTAAAAGAAGAGCATATTAGCCATGAAAACACCTGATTTTTAAAGTTTATCTCTTCAAGTGCATCTCTAAAACATGCTCGGATCGTTTCTGGGGGAATTTGTTCTTCAGAAGTCACAGACGTGGACGATTTTCACAGCAGGAAAATGAATGAATACCCTGAAGTTTTCACAAATCACCCGATGCCTGCAGGTGAAACAGAGTCAAACCTTCCACCGCACACACAGAATAGTGAAAGCAAAGCGAGCTGTAGAAATCCGCCTGGTGTCTCCTCGTCTCTGAGCTCAAGACAGCCAAGGCTCTGTGTTTCTGTCAAGATCTACGCCGCTGGATCTCAGCCAGAGACCCTCCCTTGCTTTTGTGCGTGAGACAGGCGGCCAATTCCGAGTCAACTTGTGCGCTACAAAGCCAAAAGAGGCACCGAGTAAATGAGCGAGAGGGAGTGAGAGCGGAGAAAAGGAGTTTGTGCTTTGTTCCACAAGTGGAGCCAGAAGTTCAGGCTTTGTCTGAGAGGTGCCCCCTGCTTGTGCTGCCTGGCACATCTCCGGTGGAGAGGACGGGAAGGACACGGGACGCGAGGCTGGACTGTGACAAAGACCGCCAGCTTGAGCTGGAAGTCAGGGCGGCACAGGAGCCTGTTTTCAGTGGATCAGAGAGTCGATCAATTAAACCGTCAAACCTGGGCTCCATCCGTAGTTTCCTGAGCTTGTGTGTTCTCAGTAATGAGCACACCGATGCTGAACCCTTCTGCAGCAGGACTGGCTGATATTTATGCTCTCCTTTCCTGAGAGACAGCTGCATAGTATCAGGCATTTGGAGTGGCAGATGAAAACGCCTTCCTGATCGGGTCATCAGGGAAAACATGGCAGTTTATTCATCTGAAAAAATCCCATGATTTTTGTTGAAATTGCCATCAATGAATAATGTTCAGTCCAATAGTGAAAACACAAACACACTAAAATAAACTGAACCCAGCAGAAGCCCCAGAGGCTGATGCCCCTGCCCCCTCCCAGCTTGGGGCTGCTGGATGTGGGGGTGATAAGGGCTGAACAGGCCCTTCCATCACCCAGACAGCCGCATTGTTTCCTGGGCTGCAGGGACAACTACGGACAGGTACGTGGCTGGGACCATTCACACGCTGCGGTTTCTTGATTTACCTCTGGTCTCCTTTGGGTGTGTTTGCATGCAGGGTTACTCACTGAGTCTCAGCTGTCAGAGACAGAGGAGTAAGTGGTCACTGTGATAGCTGTGCACAGTTGTAAAGTCCTGTCTTACAGCGCTATGAGCCGCTCTGCAGTGTTTTTGAGGCTGATAAATCCCTCAAATCACAGATTTACTGCACAAACTGAACTTCCTGAAAGGTATTTCATCATCTCGCCTGAAACAACACACCCTCACTGATGGAGCCCTTTGCATATTTTCAATGCAGGGCTATTTTGGATCTGAGCAACTGCTGAGGAAAAGCTTGATGTCATTAGAATAACTGGACACAGATTTTGTTATCTAGAAAAGTTTAAGATCATCATATAAACTATTAGCAAAGGTGCACCGCGCACAGTGCGTCGAGGGGATTTTGTGTTGGCGTAATCCAACATCATGAATCAATCCAGCCCACAGAAACCTTTAGCTGGTGGTCAATTTCAGGCACCATATCTGCTCTGATCTCTCATAACGTGTTTGTTTTAAGACTGAACAGATCTTTGCCCCCTAGCCCCCATAATAAGGCTCCAGACGTGCCAAACATCCTGCCAAGCAGCAGGGTTAGAGCCCCACATCTCCTCCTTTTTACTTTGCATCTTAAATACCCGGTTTGATCTCTCACTAAAGACAATGCCAGGTGTTCGGTGTTAACAAAGGCCCCTTCGAGTCTCATGACTCAGAGAAAGAAGAAGGAAAAGAACTCTTTCATTAGGTCCAAATGAAGGCCAAGATCAGGACCATGCTGAAGTGGAGAGTGGAGTGGGCTCATGTCTTCGAGGAAGTACTCGACGATAATAATAATGCCCTGAGAGGCCGAGCCGGGCCAGGAATAATTTGGGGGAAAAAAGCCTTTGTCGTGCTTTGAGAGAAAGGAGCAGAGGGAGAGACAGAGAGGAGCGAGGAGCAGAGGAGGAGGAGAGGTGGGGGTGCTCAATTCAGACAGGAAATTCCAGCAGAAAAAGTTGGCCTGCGTCCTAACTACACAACGCTGTGCCAACGGCTAAACACAAATACTCATGTGCATGCATACACACTCACACACTCACAATTACACACACAGACACTGATTTGTTCTGCAGCTCGCTCTCAGTAAGCAACCATCAAGAGCGACTGAGACAAACACAAACGTGTCGGACAGAAATGCCTTTCTTCAGCACACACACGCACAAAACGCACTACGGCAAGTGTTATGCCCAAGGTTAATAAAAAGTGTATGTTTAGCCTAATCCGGGAATCCTGCGCTACACACACAACATGAGACCTGCAGGTTTAGTTTGCAAGACGTCGCTTCCTCTAGGGCAGTACATGGGCGAGTGATGGCGACAGAGGGATTAGAGGCTTACAGGAGAGCACGGAACCACTGCCATCTATGAAAGGAAGTCTTAACAGAGTGGCTCTTTACTTTTAACAGCCCTCAGGGAGGGTAAAATGATACCTTTTTTATTGATAGGGGGATTTTGGGCAGAAGGTAAGTGGATTACACCAATGGTCTCCGTAATGACACGAGATGGTTTGAGCGGAAATTCATTAGTCCCTGTGAACTCCTGCAAAGTCTGTGTATGTTATGATGTACACATCAAACACTCACTCCCTGGGAAGACTAACACAGTTGTTTTCCAGAGGTTTTGAGAGGAGGACACGGTGCTGGAAGCTTGTAACTTCTTTATAGCACATTGTGAAATCAGGTGTTTAGATTTCAGACATAACAACGTCCGCTGGTGAGTACGTGAACAGGTTCTTTTACAGCTACGTGGGTTTGGACAAGTCTTTCTTTTAGTAAGGTACCAAAGCTCAGGTGGTGTGCTGGACGTTTGGTGGTGGGTAGGTCCAATAACCACCACCACTGTATCTCTGTTTTGCTCTCCACCAACTCCTGAGAAATTAGCTTGCCATTTGCTCCTCACTGTCCACCAGCTTGTTGTGGTCTTTGTCTGTGCTGTTTGGTGCTGCACAGGTAGTGTACACCAGAGCCTTTTTTTGCTTCCTGCTGCCAGAAACCAGGTTAATGACAGCAGAGAAACTGAAATCGAGGGAAAAACCAAAACAATCAGCTGAAAGACGCTAAAAGAGACGTTGACTGCTGCAGCTTTGGACACCTTCAGGTCACCCAGGTCTTTGTGGGTTGGTTTCTGCTGAACTGCGAGCGAGTGTGAGATCAAAATCTCGGGTTGCTACGAAGGCCTCGTGCCTGTGTTTACATCTCGTTGCCATGGCGCCCTGATCCATCCCACCCCATCCCCCTGCAGATGCGTTGTGTCGTCTCACAGGGGCTGTTGTGTGGCTGCCCGGGCCTCTGCTGCCTCCGTTCCTGTCCCGGCCTGTTTACAGGTCCTACTCAGACCCAGCTGGCCTCTTTCCGCTGTGATCAGTCTCTGTCAAATGTAAGCCTGCCTCGGCCAATCACTCCTTAGTCTCAGAGTCAACCCCACGAACCCACCACCAGTACGATCCATCACCTGGGCTACAAGGTGCTGCACCACCTCTCCTAATTGTTCTAAAGACTGAGTGCTACCAAGACCTTATCTCACCTGGGTTGCCATTAGCTGGTGGTACTAACGTCCATTCAGTGTAAAATAGGTGTCAAGGGAAGCAGCAAGGCATCAGGAGACTCTTGCTTTTGTCAGATGCTTGCAACTCCAAAAAATACCCCTACATCTGTAGTTCCTTTTCCAAAAACTCACCAGCTAAATTTATGATCTCAGCCAACTGAGACCCACACTCAATTAAATTCACAAAAATCAGGGTTTTCAAGTTGGAACTGTTGGTATAATCACTGGTGTCCAGCAGCAGCACCTGGGGATCACTGCCTAACGACCGCCATGCATCACCCGGCTGAGAGTTGGGCGTTTAGCGGGGCTGGGTGTATCCTTCATGTGGGAGCGTGTGATGTTAGCATACAGGTAGCCTGGCTTAGCAGGCCTGTCCTTGTGGCAGGCAGTGGGCCTCTCTGTGAAGACTGATGAGGTGTCAGGATAATCAGCTTCCCGTGCAGACTTTTGATTTATCGTCCGGCCCCTTTAGAGCGCAGGTGTGGGCCTGATCAACTAATTAATGCACTGGGTTCGTTAGCGTTGCGGCGATGGTAAGAATGAGCTGGTGGTCAAATCAGGAGGAGGAAAGAAAAAATGGGATAAACTTTGTCCCCGTTGAGCAGTGGCCATTGTGCTGTCAACAAACACTGAGTGGAATGATAGCTGGACTATTGAGTCGCCACTTTTATGTTTCCTGCTATCCCAACTAATCAATGCAATACATAAAAAATGCAGTTTATATGCGTCTTCATCAGTCTGTTACTCATTCTCTCAGGTCTGAACAGTTTCTGGCAAGTGTAAATGCACCGATGGAGCCAAATTACTTCAAACGGCGGGAACTCAGTGCTTTCCTCTGTCTCCCATGAGCCCTTTAACCTCTCAGACACAGCTGACGGAGTAGCTGCCAGTTCACACAAAGAGCGTCCTCAGCGCCCTATGACGGCATCGTCAGCGCGAGCTCAGCACTCCCCCTCCCCGACTTGTAAACAGGGCTTTCTTCTTTAAAGGAAAGAAGGGAAAGGCAGAGGAAATGCCCAAAACAGCACACAATGTGTGGGAGAAGGAGGCAGTGTGCATCAATCTAAAGCCGTCTCAGCTGGGGGGTCACGCTGAGGTGAGGCGCCCCCCGGGGAGACTCGGGCAGGAGGCTGGGGAGTATCTCCTGTACGGACCTGGTCTGGTCTCCATCAAACTGAATCCGTTAGATGTCTGTGGTCTCAAAGCGTGATACATGTTCTCCCTTTCCGACGCTGAAGACACCAATAAGACGCAGATGGACTTAGGTTTAAAAAGGCCAGAGGTAAATTCTTCTTGAGGAACCTTTAAAATAATTAATGCTCCTAAAAAATGTTTCTAACCATCAGCGTGGAGCTTTTATTAAATAAACAACTGCTGTCCATTAGTTTCATCGTGACATTAATAGCAGCAAAGTTTACAGCAGCTCCAAAAACATGTGGCCCGTTTCAGACTTAACTGCAGGACGCAGCGGACATCCCTCCACTCTCGCTTCACCTGTGTTTGCATTACAAAGCAGAGCAATTCCTGGTATTTTAAAAGTCTGCTGACAGGTGAGAATAAACTATTAAAAACATTTGCTCCACCATATCGCTGCATTAAGCCGTGAACCCAGCAGGGTTTCATGCTCCGTACGCACCATCCAGGATGAGGCGTACTTACATGTGTTTACATTCAGCAACAGTTGAATCAAAGGTCGTCTCGCACTAAATTACTGTAAACATCCTCTGAGTGTTGCTGAAGCTCGGTTAAGGGCTGATACTTTTAAAGCTGGAGACACATTTTGAAGAGACCAAGTCCAACCGGGCTTTGGTGGCGTTCATAACACAGAGCAGAGCGGCGCGAGTGCCGGCCCCTCAGCTCTCAGGTCATCTGCCCCGATAAGATAAAATGTTAAGACTGAGCTGTTTATACACACACACACACACACACACACACACACACACACACACACTGCAGCGGAGGCTTATAAAGCCCCTGCCTGTCTGGCCTCTTTCTGCAGGGCAGGATTCAGTGTGGAAACCATCTCACTCTGGGAATTTGTTTTAAAGCACTAACAAGAAACAGCTGTGAAGCAGGTCAGAGGGCCTCCGACCAACTGCCCCCCCCCCCCCCCCAGTCTGATAATGCTGCCCGGCTCTCTTTTTGTGAAGTGACCCTCACTTTAGGGTTTGTGTTTTACAAGGAAAAGATGGAGCTGATAGCAGTTGTTATGTGATATTTCATATTTTCAAAAGGCCGCTCAGTGAGAACGAGCCGTTATTCATACAAAGGCCGTGTGTCTTGGCTGGCTCGGCCTTCCACTGTAAGCTGCTCTGGAGAGTATTATCAGCTAACACAAACACAATATCTTCTGAAAAGGTGTCTTGAATTTACTGTTTCTTGACACTGTAGAGATGTCTGTGTTTGATTACGGTCCGTTTTAGAGAAATTGTCAAAGCCAGAAATGATGTAAAAGCACAAGGCTCCAGGATTCATCCATTAGTTTGAGGAAAAGTATTAAGGCAGACTTAAACTGACACATATCAGTAAACCCATGCAATACTGGGACACACGGCTACATTGATACACCCCAGATCTGACCAAAATACGCTGAAAACCTCCGACTTAACGAGCACGCCGACGGTCAGTTAGCACATCTTCAGCTCGTCAGCTGATCTTGGCTGCAGAGACAACGAGCTAAATATCAAATAATCTCCAATCGAAGATGAATCAGTTTGAGTTGTACTGTGTTTAATCATTATGAATGTATCTGTATAACACTGTGAGCCGTGTGTCTACATACATATAACAGAGAGAGACTCACAACCACTTTTTCTCATGAATTTTAGGAAATCCTGTAAATTAAATCTAGATTACAGCAAACAAAGCGCAGACCAACAGCATTATCCCACCATGTATTCCTGCTCACTGACTGGTTTCCATCTGAGTCAAAACTGGTGTCAGAGCTACACAAAAACTACAGTTTGACCGATCACAGCCAGGAGCCCCACACCCACGATGCACGGCTGATCCGTGAACTCCTTTCATTTTATAGCACTTCAACAGTGAAGTCTGTGGCTGGGTTCAAACCTTTCTTGGCCACAAAGTTGAAGAGCGATGCACAAACATTTCCTGAAGCCCAACATATGAAAAATAGGCAAAGACAGGGGTCAGAAAAGCTGCTTTTCCACTCACTAATGGATAAGGACAGCTGAGCACTTCAGGAACTGAGGAGCCTGTTATATACAGGACCTTTGTCTTTGTTGGAGTGAGGGACAGGGACAGGGACGGGGACATGCTGTTAACTGGTTAAGCATCAGTTTACCTACCTGTCTCTTGTGGCTCAGACAGGAAAACTATTAACAAGAAGGACTGAATAGAGAAACAGTGATAAGCAAGGAAAGGAAACAGGAGAAGACGAGGGCATGGAGTCAACGATGGCATGAATTATTAGGGCCACCACCTCACGGACCTGCCAGCTCACAAAACATGATTTTCTCTGCTGTGGGGTGCTAGGATTACTTACTAAAGGGCCCTCAGGCAGAGCAAAATCTTATATTTTATATATAGTCTGTCCAGATGCAAAGGCTTATTCTTCTGAAATATGGAAGTGCACCACATGCTTTACCCTCTGCTCATCACTGCTAAATGACTACTCGGTGGTTGATTCACTGGCGGCGAGCGCTCTCCTCCTCCCTGCAGCTACCTCAGGCTGTAAGGGTGGTGCTGTGAAAGCAGCCTGGAGGGCAGCGGATGTGTTTACTTGGCCTTGATGCACGTATGGAAGTCAAATAAACAAGGGGCCCTATGAGCAACACACGGCGCTTTCATCAGTCCCTCGCTCATCCAAAGACAAAAGAAGCTTGATCTGTGTTAGTCCACATGCCGGTCTTCATCAGATTTCTATGCAGACAAATGGAGAAGGCCATCAGGCTGAGGGTGGAGAGCTGGGAAATGTCAGCCTGCAGGGTAAACGACTCCTGAGTCTGAGCTCTCATCAAAGAAAGTTTCTTCTTCCGCAGAGCCGCACTGGAAATGTGCATCTCGGACGTGCTGAGGCGTGCACACGCGGATACACGGTGAATGTGGTTCCTGACAGCTGACGGCGGCGCAGCTGAAGCCTCTGAAGGCTCCAGAGACGCGAGCGAGTGGCCAGGACATTACTCAGCAACAACAAACAACAGCCCTCCAGATAAGGCATCATTTGTCACTGGAGCCGCACTGACAAACAGCATGCATTGTGGGATAAAATTAGCCAACACGCCGCTTCCCTTGTGTGACACAGAGAGAGTTGAGTCACCTCGGGGTGAGCCAGTGGGGGAATCTCTTTCATCTGACAAACACTGGTATGGATCTGGTCAGGAGCGGCGCTCAATCATACGGAAGCTGCTCTGCAGTTTTCTGATGCAGCTTTTATTCATGAGGCTTTTCACGAGCTGCATAACAATCATCTTCTATAAATTCTATTAAACCTGGTTTAACTAGGTTTATCTAATATGATCGAAGAGCCATTTAGCACTATGAATGTCAGTTTCATATATCTATTAAAACATCATTTTGTCCGCTGTCCAGTGGTTTCTCGTCCCTCAGCTCTTTGTTTGACATTTACACTCATTCACACTGACAATCTGCCCAGTTTAACCACAGACTTCTACTGGTGACCACTGAGCAGCTCAACCGCAGCATTTAGGCTTTAATGAGCTTCTTGCTCAAAACCACATTTTCATTAACTGAACATGGAAAAATGCACCCTGACTGGCACATGAGGAGGCATATCTGATGTTTAAAGCAGGCGGCGGCATCCAAAGCCAACTGTAATTGCTAATAGGATTGCACTCTGAGTGCCATGCCTGCCCTGTTTGGAGCAAAGCCCGGAAGTCATTGAGAAGTTTTGTTCACACAATCCTCAACAGCATAGTTAACATTGTCAGAGTGCGGAGGGACTGGCCTTCATGTCTCTCTTCCTGTAAAACACACTGCCATGGTGGCAAGGGCTACTGTTTATTTAAGAGAGGCTGGGCAGTCAGGCCTGGACAAACACTTTATGTGGGTCAAGTTTATGCCCATAAACACGTTTGCACCCTGTGGACACATAAACATGCATTACTGCATTGTGATGCTGACGCGTGTCGTGACATACGTGACATTCCTTCATCGGTTCAGGAATCGGGGTTGTAGAGTACGCTGCCGTCTCCATCGAAGCGCAGAGCGGTTTAACCGTTTGATGTAAGAGTTTGACTCTTTGTTGGACGTGTCTCTCCTGACAGCACAGACTTGTAAGACCGCAACTAAACTATTAAATTGGCGTCGTAATAAGTCATAATTTACGATAATTAGTAGACACAATGACCATGCCTACGTCAAGCCCCTACACAATGCGGACTGTACTCCGTCAAAGCTAAGCAGGCTACTGGCGATCTACCTGTCAGAGAGACTTTGATTTAATGAGGTGATTAAACAATTAAAGGTGACAGGTGAAATTACTCCTCCAAAGATGTTGAGCTTAGAGGTGGTGCCACCTCACCTGTCAGCCTCCACTGCTCGTACGGAGCAAGGAGACACAAACCGTCTCCTATATTAATCCACCGGATTCCCGTTGGCTCTACAGTCCCTCTGCATCTGGACTGCATTGCGTTCATTTGCTCTACAACTCCACAGATATACCCTTACAGTGTTTCAGCGGATATGTCAAAACACGCAAACGTCAAAATAAAAGAATCCGACGCCACGTTGAGGCGTACGATCAGAAAGTTAAAGGCTGCTTCGGGGGGGCCAAAGCAAATGAAAGATGGATGGAAACGGCGATGACAGTGATACAATCAAGTAGTTGAAACGTAGCTAACGTAGCATGCAGGTTCTGATTAAAGCCTGAACTCGCTGTATCCCTGGTCCCCATGCAACCTGAAACTAAAAGAGAAGAAGGCAACGGAGCTGTAATTACAGGGAGGAGGGCCTCGTTTGTAGAAAGCACGATTTCTGTGCATGTGAAAAGAAAGTTCAGGCAAAGTTTTGCTTGGTGGTTGATTGGCCTTGGAGTCGGCCAGTGGACACGTCTTATTTTTACAATACTGAAGGGGCACTGTGCACGGTCTTCTGTGGCTCTGGAGAAGCTTTGGCAGGTGTGGAGAATCTGAACCTGGGCCTGAAGATGGCAAGTTTATGGCTGCGTTACAAACTGGGGGCACAGAGTTTGAAAGACTTGGGCCGATACATGTGTTATTGAGCTGCACTGCAGTGAGCGCAGGATCCAGTGTTTCTCGCTCACATTAGGGATTGAACGTCTGGATAGCTTTGCTTCTCCTGCATCGATTTGCAACACTAAATCCTTGATGTCCGCCTTCAAGCCGTCGTTATTCGTGACGGAGACGTTGAAAAATGTGAATCTGCGCCATCAAACCGTAGACAAGCAAAACTAAAACATATGTACGTTCTAATTACAAAATCTGTAGCGTGTTATTATAACATACCCATATTTGGTGACCCATACTGAAGGATTCTGACCAGAGACCTTTGTACTAAGAAGTGTGCTCTGTCATTGAGCCCATTTCTAAACTGAATTACTGCCGGAGAGCTTCCATCAACACAGCAAATGAAACATTTGGGGAATAAATTGAAGCCACTGTCAGTTAAGCGTTTCTTACTCAGACTACAACAATGATGATAGCGGTGGGGTTTCATCAAACGTTGACGTGTTTGAGGGCTAAAATAAGACGCCGGAAAATGGGAGAGTTCCATACGCTATCTAAGCCTTAGTGACGGCGCAATTGAGGGGCGACATGGTGAAGCAATTACAGCGTGGACTCGTGCCAAACTCCAGGCTCCAGAGCAAATCCAGGGGAAAGTCTTGTACACTTATCTGACTCAATTCAAAAGGGGAAAAAAGAATTCACCCTCTGAAAATTGTCTTTACAGTCTGTTTCCAGAGCTGGATTCCATTCATCAAACCTAGAAAATGTTGTTGCGTCTTAAAGAACCCCCAAAGGGAGTTTTTCAGCTTTTATGTACTAAACAAACAAACGGCTACAGACTTATCATATAATTTTTTTCATTATTTGGTTTTCCATGCAGTAGAGAGAAGCAAACAAAAGCCATCTGGCTCCTTAAGCTTGGAGATGGTCTTCTTAGAGTTTAGACATTGTGGCTTTTGTTTTTGCAAGGTCTTGATTAGAAAGCATTTTCCCTTCGCTTTGCTTCAAAGCTCCAATCTCAGAGCACGTTGGATCTTTAACAGTCCCTGCCTGGCTCTTGATAATGATCCACATGTGGCCCAGTCGCGATCTTCATCAACCAACTCTTGTTCTTTCTGTGGGGAAAGGGTGCCACATGCTGCCACTGTATTATTCTTAATCTTCTCCTTAAATGCACCACATTAAGAGCTCGCAACAAACACCATGTGAAGTTCACTGGATGCTGTGGTTTGGGGGGGGGGGGGGGGTGATTCATGACTCCAGCAAAGGCCGTAAAGACAGTTGTGATTTTGGTGGCTTCGATCTCCAGCGTAGATTTTCAGAGAGGCTGCATTAACACTGGTTTCCAGCCGCCTCTCCAAACCCTCTTCAACACTGCAGTTGACCCTGCACGCCTCAGGTAGCTGTGACATGCTTTCAGTCACCCACCCGAAGACTGAAGAAGCTCGAGGAGCAGTTTGTGGTACTTAGGGTGAAGCACACAATGTGAGGCCACACAGCAGCACTGACCTGCATCTTCATGAGATGCGCCGTGTCAGGAAACAACACTGTCCTACTTCCCTGCATGGATGCCAGCTGACGCTCCATAAAAGCTGTGAATCTCTCACATTCCCCCTGGATTGGTGATAGCATGCCTTCCTGTGTGGTGTTGTAGGTGTCACAGTGGGTGAGAAAAAACATTTATTTGAGTAGTTCAGTGGATGTTTGTGTGCCACAGCCCCGCTGACACAAAGATAACTTAAACTGCTTTTAAAGGAAGTTGGGAACAACTGATGAGATGAGCATTAGTTATTTGTTCAAACGCCTCGTGCGACCTACATGTTTACACGACGAGGAGCTCTTCAGCTCATGTGAGCGATGACGGTTTTCTGGAACAAAGGAAGAAGCAGCAGGATAGTGACACAGCAGAAGAAAACCTCATAGGAAGAGTTTGGGCTGGATGGATGGAGAACAAAGTGTATGATTCTGACCGCTGCTCCATTCCCATTTCCTACCAAAAGTCAAATTTGGTTTGTTTTAACCCTGACCCTTTCCTGAGCCCTAACCAAGAAGAATTTGGGTCTAAATTTAACCAAAACAGCCCCATGGAGCTTCTTGTAAACAAACTTTTATGTTCAGTACTACTCACCAGAAACGCACTGTGTGCATCTCTGACGTCTCACAAACACTGTGAAACGTTAGCAGCACAGATTCTTTAAGTCTTTAAATCCTCTATTGTTTACGTCCACGTTTACTAGCCTGCAGTCTTCTTCTTCCCTGTCTTTGTTGGTGCAGTGCTGCACATCTTGGTGTGCTGCTGCCACCTGTGGATCAGTGGAATAGTGTGAAACCATTGGTAGGACTGTGTGCGCACACGTCCTTGCACACATGCACAACAGAAACATAACAGGACCCACTCGTAGTGTTAGCGGAGGGCTAAAATTCCAGAGGACCCTTTAATTAAAAGGATTAGTTAGAGACGAGGGACCGTATGAATTCCAGCATGTGCATCTACCAGGCCAGCGTAGGTCTAGAATGACGGAGAGACGGAGCAGGAGGGCAGCCATGATTAAGTGTTTCTTCTGTACAAAGACTCTATTTAAAGCTAACCACTCTGCCATAGGGCCTATAGAAACGGAGCTCTGTGTCTACAGCGATAGGCCAGCCCAAGCCATCCGATCTCCCCCTGTCAGACCGCCACTTGTCAGCTCCTATTAGAGCCAGCGGTTGCCTCTGCTTACATGTGGTACCCATCACCCCAGACCATGAGGTAGCAATCCTGCTTGGCTGCCGCAGCGCCTTGGCCCCAGGGACGCTCGGTTCACTCAGTCCTGGAATCACCTCAGGTTATATGTGCCATGTTATGACAGCCTAATGGTGCTAGTAACTGTATGGCAGTGGAGTGAAGAGGGAAGGGAGGAGGAGGAGGAGGAGGAGGAGGGGTGGAGGAAGTTAGAGAGTGAGAGAGAGAGACAGAGGTTAATAAGCATACAGATGCTTGTCTTTCCCAAAGATCAGAGGTGTAGCCATGTCTACATTATAGATATGAGCATGGGTGGAGGACAGAGTGAAAGAAAGGTGGTGCTACATTAGCATCTTTTAAAGAGACAGTGCATTAAATGCTTGGAAATTTTAACTAAAACGAGGCTCGAGAATATCTTAAAACGTTAAAACAGGCTTCTAGACCTACAAGTGTTTTAATTAAATCTCTCATAAGTCGAATCAGAGCACAACTTGCAGCTCTGAATGGTAAAATCCAGTTGTGGGTCTGAGGTGGTGCGTTCAGGAGTCATTTTATGAAGGAAAATATTCCTCAGCCAATCTTTGCTGAACATGAGCCCACAGAACCCCCCTGTTCCTCCCCCCGCTGCAGACTCCTGACACTGACGAGGGCAACACAAACTGCCAGTGTGTAAAACATATCGAGTTACCAGCGTGCAACAGAGGCAACAGTTGAGCTGAAACTCCTTCACAAACTACCATAAAAACTACCACAAGACACTATTAATAAATATTCATAAGTAGGCTCGTTTTGCGAGCCGCTGTGAGTGCCTGCCCTGTGTGTGGAGAGGTGAGTCCCCCGAAAGCTAAACCTTTTATTATTGTTGTTACTCCATCTGCCACACAGCCGAGATCTGGGGCAATTACACCGTCTCCACAGCTATGACAAGCTGCCGAAGCTAAACACTGGCCGGTCAGGAAAACACGCACACACACAGATAAATACACAAGGCTCATTTCACAAAATCACAAGCTGCCTAATATTGACTTAACTTAATGCACACCTGCAAAAACAGCACTATTACAGCTTCCCCTGCGCGGCTTAGTACTCCAACAATGAAATAAGATGCCTCACAAGACACTAAATAAAGCTTTTCTCCTCACTTTTTGGCAACAAGAACAAAAAATAACTTTGATGGCTTCATGTTCTGAATGACCTGATTCAACAAAATGCCAGATCTCCTGGGATGGTCCCATTTGTGCAGATGCTTTAATGGATTAGGAACAGCTGGAGGAGTGTGAAGCATGAAGCAATGATCTGAACTGCTGTGCTCCACACTGGAACAATATTTGTTTTAGGGTTGTAACTAACGTTTATTTTCATCATCGTCTAATCCGCAGATTGTTTTCTCTGTGAAACGTCTGGTCCACAAAATGTCAGAAAAATGTCAGTTTCATCAAGGTGACATCCTCAAATTGTTTGTTTTGTGTGCTCAAGAGTTCAAAACCCGAGTAGATTCAGTTTATGATCACATGAAACCCAACTAGTAGCAGAGTTTTTCCTAAATAACATGAGCGCCTCAGAAAAAAATGGACGTCCATGAAGGTTTTCGGCTCTTGTTACTTCAAATTAAAGTGCAGTCAAAAGAAGTGAAAACCCCAAACACATTTATTGGTACTGAATACACAGCTTAATGACTTGTTGATGGATAGTTTTGCCGTATCCATTTATTTGACTGAACATACTTCTGGAACATTTATAACTCAGGTCAATATTTGCTCATGTCTGTCTTTACGGCTCGCTGTGCAGGTACCCGGCCGGGGTGACGGTTGTTATGAGATGGCTTTTGCATTAAACGTTCCAAAGGTGGGGAAGACTTCATGAAGTGATTTTCAGTTTGTAGAGGGGAAGGGTCCACGGGGCTTTGGCAGCTTGTGCCAGCCCCCGTCGTCCTTTGCGCCCAGACGCCTATAAGTCTCCACCAGCAGAGCCGGTCTGGCCTCACGGAAGGAAATATTAGCCGGAGCGGAGCGCTAATTGGCAAGCACCCAGACACCCCACAAGTGCTAATGAACAGGCAAAGTAGCCACGGCAAAGAGGGAGTGAGAGATCCAGACCGAGGCTGGAGAAGAGGGGGTCCAAACCCGGCGGAGGCTCTCCGTGAGCCCTCGCCCTCTGTCCGGGGCTTAGGGCTACTTCCTCCTCTGTAATTAAGGGGTTATCCCCCTGCACAATGGAGAAATTAAACTGTAAAACCTCGCAAGGTAAATTACTGCTTTTCCTGGGAGTTAGAGGAAGTGTCTTGATATGTAAACAATACCCCCTCTTCAGCTGAGTACCCTCTCCCGCTCTCTCTCTCTCCCTCTTCCTCTCACTCACCCCCTCCTCCCCCCCGCCTCCCTCTTTGTTCCGTGGGAATTTCAGATGGGCCAGATTCTCTCTAAGACTACAACTCTGCTGAATAAAGAGGATTTACAGTACCTTTATTGCTGAAGCATCTCAGACCTGTTCTGCCAAAGCCAACACTCGGAGAATGCGCTCTGCACGGACGAACACACACCTCACCAGCTTCAGCTGAGCTGCACATGCTACAACACTTCGCGTTTCTCACTGCTGACAAATAAATATGGCTGTTATGATATGCTTCTAGGAATTAAATTGCCTGTGTGCTTACTGAAGAGGCACCATGCCACAACATGCCACACAGCTAAGTCTCTTACCTTGACATTTAAAGCCTACCTTACAATCTCTGATAAGACAACGATCTGGAGACAGGCTGCATTAAGCCTCCAGGGTCAAGAGGTGATAGTGAGACTATATATCCACACTGAGCTGGCTGAACTTGAAGATGCTGTCCGCACTAGGATTTCCAGGTTGCTATCATAAAGCTCTCTGTCCACACTGAAAAGCCTGACCAATAGGAAGACGGCTAAATCTCCCTTTCTTTTCCTTCCTTTGGTCAGCAAACACCAGAACTGTGCATCAAAGCTAACATGTGGTGATAGAAAAATGTGAGCTCAGCGTGCATGGAAGGTCAAAATCTGCAGAAAAAGATGTGTTTTCACACTGAGGATGGACTTACAGTCGTGCATTAAGGGGTTGTGGCGCAGACGATGACACAACGTAATTACAGCTTCAGTAAGAAACACAGAGGATCTTCTCACTGTGGCTTGTATCACAAAGTGCTGGATCACACACAGTTCGTTCATTTAGTGTCGCGGTGGTGCTGTGGAACCTATGCGGCAGGTATGTGAGGCCGCAGTAAACCCCTCGTGTCAAATATAAATACAGATTTAGTGTCGACGTACCCTTCGAGGGTGTTACTGTGTGCATTGTGAACGTGTGTGAATGTAAGTGTGAGGCTGAAACTAATTATAGTTTTCATTATTGAGTAATCTGTTCTGAAAAATGCCCATCTGAACATCTAATCTGAAAATTACCAACACCGTTTCCCAGAGCGAGGCGTCCTCATATCGCCGCGCTCTTCGTTTTTGACTGATTTAAAGTGATAAATACAGGAAAAGGAGGAGATTCTGACACCTGAGCAGCTCAAACCAGAGAATGTTTTTTGGGACATTAAGTGTGGACGAGTGGAATTTGTCCGGTCTCCTTTCAGCAAATCGTCGGACACGCTCGAAACGCAGGGCGACGGCGGTCAAGCTGACAAACGGTCTGCTTGCAGCACTGTGCAGATCCGCGTCTGCTGTGAACATGTCTGTATTCGCTGCTGCGAAGGGGGACGACCCTGCTGCTCTTTGAAGCCGGAGCCAAAATTTCTCAGGCTTAGCTAACACCGTTGGGGAAATCACCTGGCAAACAAAACACAACAGGCTTACACGCTATGCTAACACACACACAGGCTTTCATTCAACCAGCCCTTTTCATTCTTAGACTGTTTATTAGACTGCCGCCTCCTTCCACTTACGTAATGAAGCTAAAGCAAAGCGATGAACCTTGGAGTGTAATTATATCTTCATAGAACAAAACTTTAATTCAGCACTTACGGATGTTTATTTGACAGAAAGGGGTTTGAGGGTGTTTTCATTGTTTGAATCTACGAATGAATGGATGCTTTGAGCGCCACAGGCGTGAAGGTCCGACTTGTCTAACGCTTTGTTCATCTGCACCTGGACCAAAATATCTGCTGAAGAGGCTTCTTGTTTCTTTTATCACTCGGTTCACATGTTCTCTTTGCTTTCATGACGCATCTTTACACATCCTCCCCAGTTTAAAGTGGAATCACAAAGAGAAGGACAGTCACGGTGATGCTTTATTTAACTGTTTTCATGTCTCCTCTGCGGTGCTTTCTCCACCGTCTTCACGGATCTGAATAGTGCTGAGGCCGTGTGAGCTAAAAATTCCCCTCTAAAGCACTTCAGGACAAATGTGATGTTTGGGTAAGTGAAGATTCAAATCTCAGACATCCTGTTTCTAGAAATGTACTGGCTTCTTTCATACCAAAAAAAGCTGCCCTGCCAACCCCTGCCAGGAGTAGCATTCAATCATCTGTTGCTACCCAGCTGTTACAGAACGACTGTCTTTATTCCTGCTTCTCCCGGCATACTTCCTGCAGCTGTATGATGAATGACATTACAAATCAGTTTTCCATATGGCAGCATTTTATTTGCTTTTTTTCCGAGGGGCCATGACAACCATGCAATGGCCTTACGACAGGATTTGCTCTGATTACAGAGCAGTGTAACTAATAGTAGCGCAGGCCCAAAGCACTTTCTCACAAAGAATATGACACTGTAGGAAATGGATGCTTATGGCTGGCAGAAAATCCTTTTTCATCCCGGAGCAAAGGCTGGCACAAGAGGAGCTGTGCAGGAAAACCAGCCTGCAGTTGGAAATCCTCTATTCTGTGTCAAAATAAATCAAACCCAAAGTCCACTCGCTTGCTTCTCAGAGCGTGCAACCACATCTCAGCCTCAAATGTGTTGGTCACAAGAGCAGGACACCCGAGCTCCCTGAAGAAGACGGTGGGATGTGGCTGAAAGGTCCTGAAAATCTGGTAAGCTAGTTATTTTTCACACTTTGCTCCCAATATTTTATTATTCCAGCTGCTTTTCGCAGACTTCATAAGGCGCCCTCTGTGTGGATGTTTGATAACAACTGGTTGTATTTGAGTGGGAAGGTCTCACTGGACGTTTCAGCTTTCTTTCTGAGGACTGACATCGGCCTCTTGTCTGCAGACTGGAAGCAGGGGCAGCAGCTAGCTCCACTCTCTCCATAATTCAAAATACACCTACCAGCACCTCTACAGCTCACTAATAAACATGCATCTCATGACCGCTGACAGCAGTTTACCTGTCCGCCCTGCATTTCTCTGCACTGCCTCCACCGGCTGCCCGGCAGTCTCGCAGTGACAACAAAGACTCCCGTAAGTCACTGCGTCTGGCTGTCGTTTGCTCAGAAATACTCAAAACTCCCCCTAAAACCACAAATTGTTGTTTTTACATTTCTACATTTCTGTAGGTGGATTTTTTAAACTTTGGGCAGAGCCGGGCTGGCTGCTTCCCCCTGCCTCTACTCTTTATGCTAAGCTAGGCTAATCGCTTCTTGGCACCGGCTCCATACTTCACACACAGAGACTGACGTCGCTCTTCTCATCACACAGAAGCCAAATCGTCATTATTTGCCCAAAAGTCAAACTGTTCCTTTAACCTGTCGCGGTTCAAGCTTGATCTTTGGCGTCGTCTCATCATGTGACAGCTTTCCACAGAGGTCACATGATGAAACCTGAGGCTGCTCCGTGCTGAGCTTTGTCATGGATGCTGCCGCTAATCTTTGACTTTATAATCACCTTAAAATGCAGTCAGACCTGTGCCTGAGCGCTAAATAAGAAATTCCATGATAAACAATACGTGACGTTCGCTCGGGAAGCCTCTCAGCTTTTCAGCTCTGATCCCGTTTTTAGGACAAGAGCCAACGATTTGTGGGCAGCTTTTGTTTGTTATACCTGCTTCCACTCTATTTACTCAGGCATCCTCATCTGCTTATTTTGCCGGTTGCACGGTTTACTGCGACTCGTCTGCGTCCTGTCCTTGGAGGGAGGCCGCTGAAGATGGCCGGTGTCCCCGCCGCACGCTCTGTCTGCAGGAGCATTCACCCTCCTGGAGACGTGACCGTGAAAATGTATCGTGAAAGTTTATTTTTTCACAAATGTTTATGGGATTCCTCCGCCTCCGCTGCTGACCGGGCTGGATAGTCTGGAATTGTTTCTGGCCGCGACCGTTTTCTTTAAACGTCTGAACCCAGTTCACTCCACTGAGCTCCCCCGCTGGCAGGTGAAGCGTACGAACAGGTCTGGCTCTATGTGACTGCAGGCCACAGCTCTCAGCGACTGGGCTAATTGCTAAATGCTAGCAGAGGCTTGAGAGCAGCAGCAGCAGCAGCAGTGAAACCTCAGATCTGTAATTACAAGAAGCAGCATCTCCCTCAGGAAGAATTTCACTGATGGCCAAAATCAATGCCGTCCTCTTGTTCTGTGGGGCAGCTACGACACAATCACAGCAGGCACTCAGCGTGAAGACACCTAACGTCCACCGGCTGAGACACAACTGAACTGTGTCTGTGTGCTACTGAGGCTTTACCAGGACACACAAACATTCTCCAGGGAGCATGCAAACTGTTCAGTATGCATGTTGTTCTGTATCCTCTGGACGGACGCTGAGCGACTGCAGACGTGCACTCCTCATCATGGGTGAGTGGGCTTTTTTGCTCCGTGCAGCGCTGTAATTAATTCTTTTCCTCCAGCAGCGTTTCTACGAGGGCAGACCACAGCTGTGTCTGCAGGCGAGGCGGGGGGGGGTTGTGGTGCTGTGGGAGGGGGTGAGGGGATACGAACCGGAAGAGCCTGACCGCAAACTGTCCGCCTCTAGACCAACTCACCCATAGGAACCAGGCCTGTTTACATAAGCGCCTCCCGTCCGTGTTTACAGCTAGCACACATTTTTGTTTTACCACGTCTAAACTCCTCGGACGTTTATTTTGCTTCACTTGAACTGTGAGTGTTAGGGCTACATTAGCAGATGAAAGTAGCCGAGGCTGGCAGACTGGTGGCTAAACTCTGAGGGTTACCCCGGGTCAGAGATTAGGAGTTCACGGCACAGAAATGCGCGGCGTGGACTTTCCACACGCTCTTTAATAACATGCGGTGTCTTCCCGTCAAAAGGAAGCGGTTGCCTGAGGCGACACCTTAAAGACGACGAGAGAGCCCGGCACCTTATTGGGCTGATTCCCATCAGCCCGGCAAACAAAACAGGCAGGAAGTGTCTCAGAGGCAGGGGCATGGATTACACTCTGCATGCTGGGAAAGAGCTCTCTGTTTAAGAGAGGATGAAGCACAAAAAGAAAAAGGGAAGCACAAGCCAGGGAGAAGGGAGAAACTCGAGGGACGGGGAGAGAAGGCTGGTTGACGGGGTGTTGGTTAATCCCCTAAAGCATCCATATATTTCCTCCACCTCCTCTCCCTCTGCTTGTAAACGGCGAGGAATGCAACATGTTGTCTTTAGGCCCTGTGTGTGTAGACGCCTTTGGTACGGACAGATTTATATTCGCAGACATTGCCCAAAGCATACCACGTTGCTTTTTTAACTCTGGAGGCTTTGAAGCAAAGGCGGAGCGTTCCAAAGAAACAACCAATATCAGAAATGTCCTCTCATTTGAGCCTGATTTATGTTTCATAACCACATTAGAGACCTGCCAAAGGCTGTAAGTCGTCCATTCAGTCAACACGCAGGCTGGCTCAAAATACAGTTTGAAGACAAGACTGCTTAATATTTGCCTTTATGACTGTCTTCTAAGCATTCACTAAAATAAACATTTGTCTTGAGAAATTCCTTTTCAAAACCAGGAAGACAAGCCTCCATGGTGCTTTCATCTTGTTAAGAATTCAACTGAACTGCCTGGATTCAGCTCGGGGTTTCTTTGCTTGTTTATTTCAAGTAAACATAAAAAAGAACCCACTGAGCTTATGTATAATTCAGCTTTAAAGAAACGTACATAAAAGCAGTGATAAAACACGTATGTACAGTATATTAGGCTTCAAAAACCTTGTGAACAATAGCTAGCCATCACTGGAGGCGAGCCACCCTGCCTCCTGCTGCAGTGCTCTGCTCCCAGTATGTAGGCCAGCACTGGTGATGAGGACGCCCTGTAATGAGTGATGATAAAGGCAGCGACTTCAGCGAGTGCTAGTGGGCTCAAAAACCCGTGTTGTTGGCTTTCAAAACAGCAATCAGCGAGGCCAAAAATCCGGTGAAAAAACAAGATGTCCCCCTTCTGCTTTCACTTAGCATATCTAATCTTTAAATCCAGCCAGCGAGCAAAACGAAAGTCCAGATAAGACAGAGAGACGCACCGAGGAGGAGACGCAGAGATGGGAGCTGGGAGGAGAGTTGAGGGGCGACTTGGAAAGCAACCAAGTTAACTGTTTATAAAAGCCGCATGAATTAATGCAAGCACTGTAACGCAGACAGCCGTTCGAGTGTTTGTGAGCGTGTCCAGCCCCAAGTTAGGGCACGACGTCTCGGTGTGAGCTGACTCTGCCGAGGATGGAGCTTTAAGTTTGCGAGGCCATGAACTGAAGTCATTCCGGGACAGAAGCGATATCGGTCTCTGCTGCAGTGGCTCTTGGAGGACAGCAGTGGGTTCCTGACAGTGTGGCTATAGACCCTGACAGGAAGACCAACAACACTGGACGTGGTCAATAGGCCTTCCTGTAAGCTTGTTGCTTTCAGGTCTTCTCAAGTATCCCGACAGCCATTATTGACATGCTGTTACAAAACGTCCCTGTCGATGACACCTGATAGAGCGGATTCTTTCTCCACACTGGGGAAACGAACATGCGCTTCAGGCTGCTCAAAGAAATCTGCGACATGTTTGGAGCCCGGGGAGGCGGCTCTTTGTGCCGCGTAACTCGACCCGCAGCACTTCTTTAAATAGGAAACATACATAAAGTTGCACTCTGCTGCACAATTAGCCCACAAGTATAATTAAGAAGAACTCACTTGTGTGGATGTTGAAGAGCGTAAGAATTCATTTTTCTTTATTTTGCTAAGTGGAATACTTCAGGCGTGAGGAGACGAATTCTTTGATTCTTTCAGCTAAGGTGGAGGGCCAAGGAGTTAAACCAAAAGGGGGCACAGGGGTCTGGCATGAATGCAGTCATCCCTGCATAACCCTGGCCACTGAGCCCCCACCCCCCTCCTCCAGCTCTCACCCAGCCCGTGGAACCACAGCAGCGTAAGAGCCTCATTTAGGAGCACAGAAAGAAAGGCAGAAATCTCTTTCTCAGGAAGATTAGTGGCTGTCCCTTTGGAGTAGGCCTGTGGACGGGGAGGGAGCCGGGGGAGGCGGGGGTCTATTTTTCTCTGGGACATTTTTCTCTGCCAGGGGGGCCGTGACCCGCTCCAGTGCACCCTCCAGAGAAAGGCCCTGCGGCCAGTGCCGAGACCCCGGCGGAGACCCTCCAGACTGCGGCTCCGTCTAAGACTTCCCCACGACGGCCGTGATTAACACACGGCTCCTTATCGCAGAGCCACGCTCTCCTCCCTGCAAGACTAATTATACCAGACTCCTCTTCTTCATCCATCTATGCTACAGTGACCAGCCTGACTTGTGGCTGGTCCATTTTCAGGTGGAAAAACTGGAGGTTGGGTGATTTAACGCAGTATTTTTCTTTGAGTCCAGGTGAGATGGCGAGTGTTGACGAAGGCGAGGACACTTTTTCGTGGCACCTCCTTAGATAAATCAAAGCTGTGAATAATCATCTGTGGACAACGTGTTTCTTATCCTGAAGAGCATCAATCTCTGTTGGGAGTTCGTAAGCCTTAAGGAAGATGAATATAACACACTGTTAGGCAGAAATAATCAGAGTGTTAGCGAGCTTGTCTGCTCCACTGACCTCGTACAGTCAACACCAACATGAGGAATGATGGAAAAATTCTCTTTGGCAAACTTTCTCAGAGTATAACAAGGTCCGTAAAACAACACGCTGTCAGATCTACGTTTGAAACTGTCGCTCTTCCTCAGTCGAGGCCACGGGAAAGCAGCACATCTGAGCCTATATGCTAGTTTTTGGTGCGAAGTAGGGAGGAGGGGGGCGTCGATCGCAGGTATTCCTTTGAAACTGTGAGATGTTTTACAGTCCCGGTAGTGGGCACCTAATCTGAACACATGTTACTTTGACACGGTAAAGCACAAGCCGACACAGACTCGTAAATCCCAGGGGCCCGAGAGTCAGGTTGCAAGGGCCGAGCCTGTGGAAGCACGCCCCGTAGCTGCGAGACAGATGCAGGCTGTCACACAAGATGCAGGCGCCCATTTAAAACCATTAACAAGGTCCCGAGGAAGAAGCCGGATTCTTATCATACGGACTGAACCCAACCTGCACTCCATCCTCTTTCCTCCACTTCCCCTCAGACCCTGAATTCTTCATTAGTGGCCAGACATGCTTCCATTGTGTCTTCGCACTCAGAGACCCAGACAAGTTCAACAGGGCAAGGCATGTCTCCATGAAACACAAGCAAAGTGAGCTCTCATGAAGTGAGTTATGAGATTCATCGCCAGCTGACACACAGGATTAGGCCGAGCACGACGTTCTCAGGATGTTTCTGCTTCAGTTACACTGTTGTACTGCGAAGTATTGTTTTCATGCTTTTGAGTACTTTACAATTCCATTTCAAATAAGAGAACAAAGAAAGAGGACCTTTAAGTAAGCTAGTTTGTGAGGAATGTTCCTTGATTTATTCACATTTGCCCCACATTTTTGTTTCCACATGCACACTGATGTGAGAACCGGCTCAAATAAAAGAAGGAATAATCAAATGGAAAACAAAAGCAGAGCACTGAAACTATCTAATGACACGCTAACGTCCTACTTTTACTGTTCCCGTGTGACAGCGTGAGCATTGTGATGGCAGGCCACCAGGCCCTTCATTAAACAGTAAAGCAACTTGAATGATAAGTTTGTGCGGCGGCCCCTCGGACGATGCCAGCGTGTCGTCCTGAGGGGCTTCAGTGTCCGGCAGCCGCTTCCACCAGCAGGCGTTAGTAATTTATAACACTGGGTACTTCAGAGGCCTGAACAAGGTCTTTAAACCTCGTTATGAGGAGTTTTCATCACACATCCACTAATGAAAACACCAGCTCTCATCTTTTAATTATGACCCCTTTATGGTGGGAATCTTGCACACCCTGCGCCTCCTGCGTTACCTCACAAGTGCAGATAACCCCTGACTGGTGCACGCTACCTTTTTCAGCGGTGCAAGGTAATGAACATCCAACCTCCACAGCCCACGGCACACAATGGTCAGGACTGTGTACATGACTGAATAATTCATGTCGTGGCAAGTGCAATATTTTCTTCTTCGCTGGTTTGAAGAACTTGTGTCCTCTTTGTGGAGGTGCCAGGGAGGGTGCGCCGGAACGTCCTAGTTTCTCACCCCGCATCCCTAAACAATTAATGCTCGTGGCTCCTCTCGTGGCAGGCCACCAAGCCCATCATTAAGCAGAAATACAGCTAACGCCACAATGTCATACGACGTCTTCTTAGCATTTCAAAGGTGCTTCCCTCCTCCCAGCCTTTATCCAGGGCCTCTGATACACCATGTTGTCCAGTGCTATGCCAGCCCTTTTTAGTAATTCATGAAATTTACACTCGGGAGGTGAGAACAAGGTCTTTCGACCTCATTATAACATTTTTTCATCACCGATTCTCTGACATCTCTGAAACACGCGACCCCCATCTCTTGGTCTGACTCTTTTCATGTGCCACCCGGCTGCTCATGTGAGCAGTCATGATGTTCAGCTCGCCGCACTGCAGAGTACACCATCCCACTGAAAAACAAAAGCTTACAGGAGCCCCATATCCTACAGCCGCTTAAAATTAACAGAGCTGAAGTGCTGCCACCAATTCACAAAATGACCTTGCTATTATTCTGCAGATATTTTGTGTTCTGTCTTCTGCGTGTCCACCCTGTCCCAAATATCTGGGGGGGTAAATGAGAACAGAGCATTGGGAAGCAGCTGTACCTCTGGTCAAAGTGGTGGGCGAGGGCTTCTTTGGGATTTCGGAGAAGCTGCTTCCATCCAGACCTGAACCCTTACACTCCTTCTTCTCAGTGGCTGTTGGAGCTGAGGTCTCCATGCTGCTCTCCACTTCCTGTCACAACCTGGAGAAGCAGGACAGACACGAACGTTGGGTCAAATATCTCATACTGGCTGTTAAAACGGCAAAAACAGTGTCTAATTTGAAGCAGCTAGAATGAGAAACGAATAGTTATTAGAAGAGGAACCGCTATTCAGAGCAAAGAGGCTGCGTTCCAGAAGTTTAAAGTCACGCTCACATTTCTAATGATGCATATTACAGGAAAACCAACGTTGTTGTTTATTTAAAGTTCTAATTTACAAGAGTCGAACAGCAGGACAAAAAGGCCGAGCAGTGCAGACGGCAGGAAGAACAAGTGTGCACACCGACGAGCTGCATGAGCTGCAGTTTTCACCTACTGAACCTTGTTAATATGTTAGAATCAGTGGTACTCAGTGTCTTTGAATATGGTCAGCAAGCCCAACAAACAGGTGACACAAACAGAGGTGGTGCCAGCATTTTGGGTAACTACAGAAACTTTCTAAGAACCAGAGATGTGATTTGCAAAATACCAGCCACCAAAGTAGCACCAAAACCTGAAGTGCAGTCCAAAGTTTACACTGTGATTTCTCCATAGGTGTGTATGTGTTTATTCTGTCAGTGTAA
Organism: Chaetodon trifasciatus; assembly: GCA_037975065.1. Taxonomy (NCBI): domain Eukaryota; kingdom Metazoa; phylum Chordata; class Actinopteri; order Chaetodontiformes; family Chaetodontidae; genus Chaetodon; species Chaetodon trifasciatus. Next base: position 1,474,242 of record JBBMOE010000055.1, on the reverse strand, counting down.
GTAATGTCAGGTCAGGCCCTGAACACACACACAGGTTTCTCAGTTTGATGTAATGAGCTCACAGTGCTCCTCTGTTCCAATTGTAAATGTGAGCGGCTCTTAGCGCTGAGGTTTCAGCCGCACACACTGTGTCAATACCTCCTCACGTCTGTGTGAATGGCTCCATGACTTGGCAACGTGCCACTTGTTTGACTTGGTGGGACCTACGAGATCATCCTCTGGCGAGAGCAAACAAGCCCCGGCCTCGGCCCGGGAGGCAGACGTCACTCCACACTCTCCAGCGAGCTTGCGGTCATCGCTTTTCCACCTGCTTTCAGACACTGCTGAGAAAGTGTCTGCGCGCTCCGACAGAACGCTGAGGCGACGTTATGGCACGAGCGAGCAACTGGATGCAATCAGCGGGGTGACTTCATGTTTCACAGGTGCGGGGAAAGAGACTGAAAAACATTTTAGCGTGCATCTGAACGCTTTGGGGCATCCAAAATGAAGCACTTCAGTTGGCTGCTCGCACCTGTTGGCAGCTACAGGAAGTCAGTTGATTAAAAGTTAATGCAAACATAGCAAAGAAACTCTTTTGCAACCTCTCGTCTTATAAAACAAAAGTGTTTATGACTTGACTGTTGCCCAAAGGACACAAACAACACCCTGAAAAGAGCGATCCGGAAATTAAATCCCAGTCAAGTCGAGGAAACAAATGTGGTTTCTGGCTGCGAGGATGAAAGGGACGCACTGAAAGCACGCCCTGTGTCATACTGCACGAGAAGATGCGAATGGTGAAAGAGTAAGCGGTTACGGCGAGCTGAACGTGTGAAGCGCTGTTTTCGGTTTCATGTGGATATCCAACATGTCATCCTTTATTGTGAGGTGTGTGTGTTAGCAGCCGTGTCTGTGACCCTTCGGAGGTGCCAGTCGCCTGTCACCCAGCCAATGTAAGCCGATTAGAGGTGGGTGACTAACAGGTTTAGGCTGCATCTGTTTCTTTTTTTTCTGGTGCCAAAACGTCCTCGAGTCTCGTCTCGGAGAACTCCGTCACTCTGACATCACCTTTGTGATAGAATTTAATGTGCTCTTTCATGGGCTTTTATCTTATTCGCAGTTGGCTGGAAAACGGGCTCTTTTAGGTAGTGAACCCTCTTGGCCCAGATAAGATGTGCCCATGAACACAGCGGCGCTCACAGCAACAGACTGTGCCTTCCAAGCAGCCGGCCCCTTAAAAATAACTGAGGATCCTCCCCTTAACATCACTGTCTGACGAACATCTGGCACCACATTAATAGCTGTTTCCATGCTTTCACAGCATGCCAACTATTTGCTTTTCAATTGCCTCTGAACCTCGAGCCAACGCTCTGATGAGGAGAGCTTTGGGGTACAAGCACCTGTAAAGGTCATTTACCTAAAAATCTGCGAGAAGCTGCAGTTTGCTCGACTATTGGATCAAAAAACTGTCCAAGAAACACTGAGGGCTTCTCAGAAAGTGGCCCCAACTTCACCCTGATCCCCCCCACTCACCCACCTCTTTCCTTAATTCTGTGGAGCTGCTACATTACCCCCCCCCCCCAACCGGTGTCTCCCTACAGGCCAGACCCGCGTTGCCCCCGATGACAGGGACGCCCAGCTCTGACAGGCTGGTACAGGTGTCAGGAACCAAGTGGACAGATGGCAGGGGCCAAAGGCGAACAAACAACAAGGGTGCACTTCTTTTCTCATCTTCTGGTTGGCTGGGCAGCCCGTTGTGGCACGAACAGGATAAGCCCCCCCCCCCCCCCCCCCTTTACCCCACCTTCTTGTGCCATGTGACCACAGGCTGGGGACTTCAGATAGCAGGGCAGGATTACTCCCACTTCCAACACACACACACACACACACAGTCACCACACCCCCAGCACATCAAATGATTTCTCATTTTGCAAATAAAAGTCAGATAAAACAAATCTTCCATTTCTGTCAGGATGCATCAGGGACGCGACGTTGAACAGACCACCTGAAAACTGGAGGGAGAGGACGCCCCAGGTTTGACTTACAAATGATTTCTGGGAAGCGCAGAGCAAAAACACCATAGCAATGTCTGTCTGGTGGCAGAGCCCCAAGACAAGAATCCTGCAGATTACTGCTTTACGTGATTTATTTAGTTCACGTCGACGCAAAGCTGCTTTTTTTTCGTGGGTAAGGCGAGACTAACCATATCCGAAAGCAGTTTCACAGTGAGGCCGCTTTGTTCTCGCTGCTTCCTGCCACACGGCCACAAAACTGGATGTTTTTTTCCATTGAGAAATGTCTTTTTCCTTTAGTGAATTATCTCCCAAACATTCAAAGTGAGGTTTGGTGAAGAATCCGTGTCTCCGTGTTTGTTTTCTTTCCAAGTGCAAGACTTCCGGTTTGACTCTGATGCCAAGAAAATACGACTTGTGTTTCATAAATTCAACAGGGAAGGTGGCTCATACGCTCTGGCTGAACATCAAATTGTTGTATTTAATTCATGGTTAAAACGCGTGGCAGAATAAGTCCGCTCTCTGAGCTGGCTCAGTGCACAGGATGGTGAATTTTAACGGAGGTTATAGCAGAGATTGCACATCTTGATTTTCCTCCACCAGCCCTCGCTCTGATGGACCATCCAGACGTGCCACTTAACCACACGAGGCACAGGAAAAAGACTGAGGTAATGCGGAAAGTCACTGTTATTTCTTCTTCTGCCAAAGTCAGCCTTAAAATCATAACAGGTTCAGATAATTCCACTTGTTTCCAAGGCGGAATCACTTGTTTATGGAGCTCTTTCTCCAAGAAAACGCTCATATCTCGACACAAAAAGGCAGAACGATCGCTTTGCTAACGAATCTGCGTTGCAGCTCAGTAATTATCTTGCTCCATTTGCAGATTTTCTGCGACTTAAAGGAGACGGCGTCCCTGCCGGCTCTCCTCTTTGAACTCCTCTTCCTCTGGCTCTTCATTTACCTTCAGCCCCCTCCATCTCAGACCTTTGTTATGAGACCTGGTGTGTGTTTTTCTTAGCGCCTCGATCAGTTTCAAGTGTTCCTCTCCACCACTACCGTTCAACAGCTCCCCTTTCACCAACACTGAAAGGAATGCAAACACACATCAAAAGAGGCCCTCTCATTCTGAAGATTTCCAGGCTTTGCTCTTCTTACTTTCTTCCTTCCTATCTTTCAGTCAATGTGATCCGTATGCTGGTAGGCTCTGTTTCCTGGCAGCGCACACACACGCTCATGCACGGACACACACACTTACATGGGTGCACACTGTGAATTTGCACACAAGGCTCACCAACTGCTGTCCCACACTCTGCTCACTTGGCAGACAGAGGGGAGATGGAAAGGTGAGGTCTCCTGCCCCTATGCCACCTGCAGACCTCTCCGCTCAGGTTTCTGCTGGTGACACTCATGCAGGTCAACAAAACAACCATCAAACGCCAAAACCTGCTTGTTTTCCATACTTTCCTGCCTTCATCTTCGCGATCTCGACGTGTTATTTTTCTGATTTTGTACCGCGCTTCAGTGCTTTAAGTATTGTCATCTGATTTTTCTCCAGTTCAGAGTTACTGGAAAGTAACTCACCTTCTGCATTTACAACTGAGATACTTTTACTTTTCCGGAGTATTTCTAATTCATATCTGCTTGATTTCAGAGGGAGATATTTCTACACCGCTTTTACGCTAATCACAAGAAACCATGAACAAAGAGTCAACCTTCATTTCCAAACAGACAGACAGACTTGCACTAGACCACACTGTGGGAGATCTGCACCTCTGCAGCTCATTTAAAACACACACAACACTTTTTCTGTCTGCTCTAATCAATATTCTTCTACTGACAGCGGATCAAATGATGTGGATTTCTTGTGATGAACCAACAGAGTGATCGCTCAGCTCTGTCGCTCCGTCAGGTCTATGGATTAGCAGACTGACACACCTTCACGCAGCAGAGGAAGGACGATCAGCGGCGACGGGCTTGAGGAAGTCCAAACTCGTCCTTTGAGCTGTCTTACATATAGAAAGTCACCCAGTCTTTCCTCCAGCTGCACCCAAAGTAAAAAAGGCTCAACATGATGATCCGCTGAGGAGGAATGCTGGAAGCGTCACATCTAATTTACAGGTGGACAGGTGTGGGGGGGGGGAGGTGGAGAGGGAGTCCACACAGGCTTCTTCAGCTGAACCTTCACTGTGTCTCCTCACATAATTCAGACAGAGCACAGCTGTTTTTCCCCTCGCATGGCCAGCGCTAACCACCTTGGCCAGGCTCTGTCCGGTGCTACACGACAGCTTCAGGGGGAACCTTTAATTTAACGTACCAAACGTTCTCTACGTTTCGCTAACCAACGCAGCTCGTTTTAATCCAGGCCGCCACAGTTTTTGTTTTTATGTCAAAACGGAGAAAAACACGAGCCTGCAGGAGCAACATCCACTGCACCGCTGACCCCGACGCTAACGAGACCTGTGGCGCTTTCCGGCCCCTGGACTGACACCGAGTGAGGCTCACAGCAGCTTCAGGGTAGCACAGCACAGGTGTGACCTGCACACATTCAAACATTTTTAACTGTAGCTGCCATTTCAAGTCCTTCAGCTCTGCCACAACAAAGTGTTTCATCATTTATTCCTTTCAGCTCGAGTCCTGCCTCTCATGTTAATCTCTATTATGTGACCAGTCTGAGCCAGGAGTCACTCGGCCATTACAGCTGGTGGATTCTTCACTGACGTGACACACACACACACACACACACACACACACACACACACACACACACAGTCCACAGTGCTTACAGGTCTTATGTATCCGCTGATGGTCCAGCTAAGATGCTTGAATGACACCTTTCTCTGTTCACCTGAGCTCTAACAGTGTAAGTTCTTCACCATAACTCCCATTTCAACACCTTCCACTGCTCACACTTTATTCTCACTCCTTCAGCTGCTCCTTCACGTAAAGTCAAGCCAGCAGTGCAGTGCAGCTCCCAGCTACACGTGAAACAAAGCGGCCCGGCTTTCCAGCTTTTCATGCAGTTCAGTTCAGCTCCTGGCCGTCCGTCCAGCTACGCCGCTCCGAGTCAGCGTTTCAGCAGCCAGCCATCTCGCCGCAACTGCTTCACAAATTCCGTCCTCTGGTTTTTAAACCACATTCTGAAACTTTCACCTTCGGTTTACCACATTTGAAAGCGTATTCCTGCCAGCGTCCGTCATTTAGACGTTTTTAGCTTTTGATTTTTTTGGGTCAGGATGAAGAGAGGACATATTAACGGGCCCCTTGGGTCATGGTGGGGCAAAAGAAAGCTCAGAAGATTTTGCAAGAAATCTGCTTTAATCACGCTGAAATCAGTGAAACACAAAGCTGGTTACAAACCACGATCCTATGCTAGAGCATGTATTCCTTTGTGCACTCCATTCAGGTTTATGGTCTAGCATAAAACAGTGCAGCGAGTTTGTCACTATTCAGATCTGAGGAGCGTTTTAGCATCTTTCAGCTAATAGTTTTGGTTTTATAAAGTCTGCAGCTTTACTTTACTCTCCTGACATCATCAGTTTTCAGTGAAAAGCCTCCTGAAACCCACAGAACACGACCTGCCAAGAACCAAATGGCAGACAAAGTTAGCGGCTTTTAGCAGCGAACATTTAGCAGCTTAAGAGCTAAAACAAGAATGAATCAGACGGAAACACGACAACATCAAGGCCAGTGTTGCTCTGCAGCTGCTGGATGTGTAAAGTTAGCCACATCAGTTTAAAAATGCTAATGTTGTGTCTAGACCTTGTCTCCGCTGCCCCCAAGTGGCCAAAAAAGCCACTGTTGCAGGTTTAAAGACCTCTAGAGAGCATTCTTACGAGCAGAGACCCCTCATTGTAGAGATTGGTGTAAACACCAACAACATCTGCCAGCAACAAAGAAAAATAACTTTGCTTACATCCTTTAGATGTAAATTGCCAAAAAAAAAAAAAAAAAAAAGTCTCAAAATCCGGCAAAATCCGACAAAATTTGCAGGTATCATCACAAAGAACTTCATATCAGGCTGACAATGTTTTTGTTGACAGATTACGGACGGCGAGCTTCAGAGACCGCTGCGAGAAGACAAGTTTGGACTGGGACAGGGCACATTCTCCACGCGTGAATCACTTGTCTTTGAGAAACGTCTCCCTGGAAGGATCTGACTCTCAGGTCTGAAAGGTCACGAGGCAGATCGTGAGAGCTCTGACAGCAACACATTAGCCATTAGTCTGATTCAGAGGTTGAAACAACATCACTGCAGGCTGTCACACATGTATAGATTCGGCTCAGTCAAGCGGTAAGGGGAGGATTGCCACAATATGCTTTCCAAACCAGGGTTCAGGTTTTCTCTGGGCAAGCCTTTTAAGTGCTTCACTTGGCTCGGGAACTGAGGGAAGTTAGAAAGTAAAGGGAAATTTAACCTGAAGGTGACTCAAATTTCAATTCAAAATGATTTATCTTATTGACCCAAAGCAGGATTGTTCATATACTGCATGTCAGGCCTGTTTTTAATCATGCAGTCATATAAATTAAGGCTTTTAAACAAAGATTTTCGCGGCCACATTCCAGGTTTTCATTAATCTCCTCTCTGCTCCAAACCTTCACAATCTGCAGACTGCAGGACTCAAATCCCTTACCAAAACCCAACCATCCAGTGGATTGCAGAAGATTCAGAGTAATGAGCATCTAACAACTGATGTAATATAAAAGGCATCTAAAACAGCAGAGAAAAGCCCCGTGGATGAGTTCTTACCCCACCCCTGAACCTGACCTTTCCTGCTAGTAAAGGCAATATCCTGTGGTTGATCTCTTCGTCTCCCTCGACCAACAGAAAACAGATGTGGAGCTCATGGCCTACACACAGTCCTGGGCAGGCAGGAATCTACATGGATGCAGTTTGAGTTTTTAGTCTTCAGAGAGTCAAATAACGACAGCGACTGAGCAGACGCTGAACGCTAAAGAATAAACTGACAAATGAAGAGATTTACAGACGGGCAGGTTACAGGAAGACGTGTGAGCAGTTCATCTTTAAAGTCGACTGAGGGACAGCTAAATGCTAATGTCAGTATGGGATAACGCTCACAATAACAATGCTCATTTGACCAGCTACGTTTACATCTTAGTTTATGTGTTAGCATGCTAATATTTGCTAATCAGCACTGATCATTAATCATATCAGAAACTGGGGGAATGCCATTGGATTTGCAGGCGTGTGTTCATAACTCAAAGTAAAGGACAAAGTGAAATATTGGCCAGATGACGGTGAGGTAGGAAAGGTCAGGGATCACCAAAGTTATTACACTCCGTCACGTGAGGCAATGAATGTGTGCCGAACCTATCCAAACACTGTGGAGACGGCGCGCGAAAACATAAAGGTCATCCTGGTGGTGGCACGAGATAAAAACTCAGAGGATCTCTAAAATCGTTGGGTCTCATCCTCTTGGGACGACGGATGCTTGTACAGAATTTTATGGGAATCCGTCCAGCGGTTATTGAGACTCCTTTGTCTGGAGCCATGCTGCTAATGTGGCTAAAATGCTAAACGTGAGCATCTGCTGCTCTCCTCACATTCATGTGAGCTGAAAAACGATCTGAATATGTTCTCAGGAAAACTGCATTTTTCACCACGTTCAAACACTTCTTACCCAAACTACAGATTCCTTGATCATTAAAACAATCTGGAGCTGAAAACTGAAATGTTTTTATTGCTGACACGTCACAGCTGAATTAGCACTAAAGTGACCCTGCAGCCACGTCATGGAGGTGTGTGTGTGTGTGTGTGTGTGTGTGTGTGTCAAAGTCACAGCTGTCACCGGTGCCACATTGCACGCCGCTTCCTCTCTCAAGCATTTGGACTGGGTCGTTCATCCTGAATGTGTTGTTAGCACTCACTCTCCACTGCTTCAGCTGTCAATAACCTCAGCGACTACTTAAGCAAGACTGGCTTTGTGTTTGTGTGTGTGTGTGTGTGTGTGTGTGTGCAGAACCACAGCGGATATGCCTACAAGCCAGCGAGTAAAGAGTTGGCCGAATCAAAGCCGGCATTTGCTGCGCTCAGGTTTCACTGTGGTGCAACTCGCACATTGTTGTGGTGAGTTTTCCTCTCCAGTACAAGCGCTCGTGATAGCTGACAGTCTGCGTCTGTGGTCGGACATCGCCGGCCCTCGCAGGCCAGCTGCCGCTACGTCAGGTCAGATCTCAGGCCTTTGGTGACAGCAGGGGCGCCTCCCTTGAAGTCGGGGGGATGTCAGTGCGTGTATGTGTGTGTTAGTGCCGGAGCGTGACCTGTCAGCAGCAGCTGTCGGGGCCTGTAACCAGGTGAGAGCTTGTGCTAATCGCAGCTACCGCGCTAAGCCGGCTAAATCTGAAAATGCATCTTTTTCTCACCGTTTCAGCCATCTGTCCTCGCTGGGCCGAGGCACAGCAGAGCCTCTCGGCCTCCGCGGCGGACGCATCTTAAAGCACGAGCCTTGTGTTTTAGCGGAGATGGTGAAGATCGACCTTTTGGGAAGGTATGACGTAAGCCTGCTCAGACAGGTTGAAAGCTGTAAAAGCGTGAAGTCTGGAAACTTTCTGTCTCCTCTAACACTACAATTAGCTACAAGACGCTAACTCTAACCCACTCTGTGACCAGGCACCACGCAGGTGTGACCATTAACCTGCTTTTCGGTTTATTTTGTAATAAACGTCACATCGTGGCCGTAAAATAGAGATTTGATTGACACCTGAGTGCAGCAGCGTGGGAAATGTTCACCTGGACAACAGACTGAATGTTTCTGCTTCAGCCGTTACTGAAACACTTTAAAGGTTATCATGGAAAGCAAGAGGGGACAAAAAGTAGGTTTAAACAGCTTCAGTTCAGAGTATTTTTCATGTGTAAAATCAGTCGAGTCCTCCTTAAACTGTGATCTGATGCAGCTCAGGCTAACAGAGCTGCAGTATAACTGCTGTTAAACTGCTGTGTTGCATCCATTTCAAAATTCACTTATCTAACAGAACTTCGAGCACTTGGTTGTTAAAAAACACGCATGCAGCTCTCCGCAGTGCCAGTAAGAACGACACGTATGTAGATTTTTCGCTGTCTTCACCTTTTTTTTCCCTGGAATGCTTCGCTACGCTGCGACCACCTGTTGACACCAGCGAGTTCACTCCGAGAGCAGCCTGCCATCACGGAGCCGAGCAAAGATGGCCCCGCACGTACCCGGCGCTCTTCATCCCACTTTCCCTCTGATGAGCTGATTACAAAACACGAGCGAACCTCATCCTGGCCCAGAGCCAGAGGCCGAGGGAGGAGCGGGGAGATGATGTGAGGGAGGAGGGGGAGGTCGCTGAGCTCGTTGCTAAAGACAACCACATGTCTCTATATCCCAGCTCCGCTCGTCTCCGGCTTCTATCTGAGAGGAGACAGTGGCCTGGCGTGGAGTCAGCGTGATTTGGGATCTAATATCTCCCGTCATATGGAAACGTAAGAAAAGGAGCCCGACCGCCCTGCCCTCGAGGCGGCGTCGACTTTATAGCTATGGGAGGGCCCGCAGTGTAAATCATAACTTACAAACCCCTTACCCTTCCCCCTCCCAACACAAACCCCGGAGTCAGAAACACAAACAGATCCCACTTTCTTTCTCCGTACGATGGCCGCGGCCTCTGCGCAGACCCCGATCTCTGCTCTGCATCAGATTAGGGCCCGTGGCAAACACCGCAGACAATACGCCATTGTCTGTGTCAGTCTATCAGCTCCCAGTCACACAGAGAGCCTGCTGGCTGTGTGATGAGGAGGCGATGACGATACAGTGAAGGAGGTCAGGATCCCTCTCCTTACAGTCACACGCCTGATGGCACCAGCAGCTGATCAGCTTTTCAGAATTTAAAAATGAGCTGTTTCATCAAGCAGAAGTGCTGATTCAGGACTGAAATCGTGCATTTCACAATCCCGGACGGCCACATCAGACACAGAGACCCATTAAATACGGCACGAGAGCAGGAACTTAACAACATTTAAGGTGGAAAGTGACAAAAAACACAAACTCTGCCGATCTGAAGGTCTTTTCCACTGAACCCTAAAACCAGAAGAAGTCCCGTGCAGTCGTTGCTTTGCGCTGGCTCTACTCGAGCACACCTCTGTTACTCAAAGTCACTCACGTTATCTCACACCTGAGTGACATCAGCCCTCTGCATGGCTGAAATGCGCTTCTCCTGGCCATCCCATAATGATCCTACATATGACGATGACTTGAACAGAAACTGAAGCAGCTGTGTTCAAACTGCAGTGACGTTAAACCGTAAAAAGAAAGAAAATCAATCATATGATCACGAACGTTTTCAGTTTTTACCAGATAAAAAAAGTCAAAACTGTTTTTTTTTATCTGTTGATTAACTAATCAATTAACTAATTAATTAGCTGGTGCTTTAATGCGATCTCTGTTCCCGTCTGTCCTCTTCTGTTTCTCCTCCAGCCTCAGCTTGTTCATTCAGTCATATAAGCAAAGAGATAAACTGCAACAACCAATTATTTTAATGATCAATTGATCGGTCAGTTATTTTCTCGATTAATCGATTAGTTGACATCTTCAGATGTTTAGTTTTGTGCGGCCAGCCGTCTAAAACCCAAAGATACCTCATTTACCATCAGTGAAGACTGAAGAAACCTGCGACGACACGTGAGAAGCTAGAAAAAGAGAACTGAACAAGATTTTTTCTTGAATACTCAAAACGATGAATTGATCATCAAAAACTCCTGCTGATTGGCTAATCAATCAATTGACTAATCAATGAAGCTCTAATCTCGTGATTTCATTGTGTTTTCAAGACGAACGCTCGGCGCTTGGAGGAAAATGGGAAAGATCCGCCTTCCAACACGAAGCAAACAGCAGGTCAAGCATCTCCTGTGAGGGCCAGTAAAAAGGTTGAGGCTGCTGGGATTAAAAACAGCCCGTCACTCTGCATTGTCCGCACTTTATCTTGCGTGGAGATAATGAAATTAGCTCCACCATCCCCCTCCTACAAATGAACTGACCTCCCGCGACCTGGGCAGGGTTTCCCCAGAAGACCCCAGAGCTGCGACCACCATTGTTCCTTTGTAAGCCCGCAGACAATGATGATGTTACTGCTAAGATGCTTTTGGGAAATTGGCTTTCCGATGAGTCAGAGCGCGAGTGAGGGAGTGTGTGAGGAGTTTGGCCGGGATGTGACGGGCTGATCTCCGCACTGTGCCGGAGATGACACATCATGCATCACGCAGAGTGCTCTGTACACAAACCCCGGCCTGTTGAAGCTTTCCTCCCTTTCCGAGATAAAGGAGCTGGCTGAGGCTTCTTCTTCTTCTTCTTCTTCTTCAGCAGTTAAAGAACGACGTGTGCGCAGCCATAGGAGGACGGTCGTTAGCCCTCGCCGCGCGACTCGGAAATACCGTTTTCCCGAGACGACCTACTTCCGCTGCAGGTCCAGCTTCAGATGAAGGCGTGCGGTGATTGATGAGGTCAATCTGGCCGTAATGAGCTTGTCAGGTGTTTGACCACGCAGCCCTTAAAACGGCTTGTTAAACGCACATCAGGCTCTGCGGCGCTTCTCGACGACGTGTTCTCCGAGGCCGAGGCGTCCTTTTGAAGGCAGCGCCACAATCCAGCCTGACCTCACTCTCTGTTCTGGCCTTCGAGTGCCCACTCACAGCCGCTCTAGTGTAAAGACGGGGAGGCGGGAGGGGGGAAATGTGCAACCCCCCCACTCCCAAAACTCCTCTCCCCTCTAACCCAGATATGATGCGAGCCTCTTTAACCTCACACACTTGAGGGAGAATGAGCAGGACGCCTGGAGGGGAGCGAAACAAGCGGCGTTAAAACGAGCGCCGTCCTCCCGCCGACAGCAGAGGGTTCAGTGAAGAGCTCTACACATGAAAGTGAGCGGCCATCGCTCGCTCGCTCTCCCACTGAAGTGCGGGCTGACTGCGAGGGATCGCGGTGGCGTCGCTCGACGCCTCGCTGCCTTTTACAGCCCCTAAAAGGCCATTAAAGTCTCGTCAATTCATGCCTGCACATGAGCGAGCTTCAGGCCTCTGCGGGCCTCGCAGCCCGGGACGCCATGACAGCCGGTCCCACTCGCCTCTCTGATGACAGAATAATATTCATCACCATCAATTATTATTTGTTACTGTAAATTATTGAGCAGAAGCACCAAACATTTGCTGCTTAGAGATTCTCAGTTGTGATAATATTCAGTTTTTCTCATATTAAGAATATTCTGGGTGCTTCACTGTCCGTCAGACAGAAACCTCACAGCATGGGTTAAAACAACCAGTCAATAAGAAGACAATTAATTAACAGCACTTTGATCATTCATAATCAAAAATGCAGAAGATTCTCTGCAGCCAGCCCCTCAGATGTAAACACATCTGACATTTCTGTGTTTTCTATCATTTCAGGTGAATTATTTTGCAGTTTGAGGCCGTTTGTTGAGCAAATCTGAAAACATCAGGAACCTTTTTACGAGCATTTTTCACTTTTTTCTGACATCTGATAAGAAGCTACGATCTGGGAAATTATGATCGGCAATTAATAATTACAATAATCATTAGCTATTATGGACTAAATTATCAACAGGAGCAGTAACGACTGCCTGCAGGGTAAAACGTCCGCTCATGGCTCTGAACACGCGTGATCTCTCTCAGCCTGCAGGTGACTTCATGCAGAACAGTTCGTAAACGTGTTGTTCTTAGTGGACGAGAGAGCGACGGCCTTCAGGATAGTCTGATGTTTCCATTCTGATGTCTTTGGTGGCGCACCTGCACCGCTCCATCAGGTAAAGCCTGAGCAGAACAAGCAGAGAGGCCGATGCTTCTCCACCGCCTCCACCCATTCAGACATCCAGTCTCTGGGATTACGTACAGTTTTGTAACTTGGGAAATGTTGAAGTGAATGAAACCGAAACAACAGAAAAACTCCTAAAGAAGGCGCTGATGACGCGAGCGATGCTAAGACTTTCTGCTGGTCGTGTGTTGTAGAAAACGTAGTGCTGACTCTTAACTTGTGCGTGCTTGGCAGCAGGACATTTTTCAGCCGACCGGCGAGGCCTCGGGAGCAGCCCACCTCACGCAGCCCCTGCGGCGACGCGGCGACGGCCGGCAGGGCGGCTGCGGCGGCGCAGGGCAGCGCCTCAGCTCGCTGAAATGAGGGTCGCGGTGGGATGGCGTGGGGTTGAAGGCATTCTCTCTCTGTTTTCAACTTTTGAGTTTACTCAGCAGGAGTGGGTGGCTGTGGTGGAGGAGGGTGGTGCTGGTGGTGGTGGGGTTCTCCTCCCCCTCCTCAGAGTCAGTCAGACTTCACCCTCTTCACCCTCTCCTCCAACCCTCCTCTCAGTCCCTGTACGCTAGACTTCATCGGTATTTGCTTTCAAAAAAAGCTGCAAACCCCCCTCCTCTTTCCTCCTCCTCTCCCACCCTCTCCTCCTCCTCCTCCTCCTCCTCCTCCTTGGCCTACACCCCTCCAACACACACACACACACACACCACAGTCACTCCTTTTCCAGTATTTGGTTCATTAAATTTTCTGCAGACTTCCAGAAAAGAGGCAAAAAAGGAAGCAGATCAATAAAGTGGGGCCTGTGCACAGAGGCGATGTGTGAAAACGGGGGCTACGGCGGCGTCCATACAACGGCACACGGGGGCCGGGCTGTGGAGATGAAAGTGACATGGCCACTATGGGTCTCTGCAGAGCGGAGCCCCCGAACTGAGGCTGAATGAGCTGAATAGGCTCATCCATTCTTCACTCCTTTCACTCTCCGTAGGCCCTAACTGTTGGAACTCTTCATTCCTCACAATGGACAAATGCACTAAAACTTTTTTCCTTTTTTTCTCATGCAAATGGCCTCAGCCCTGACTGGGGTTGTCATCATGTGAAGCGGAAAACACACATGCACTAATCTCACTGATTAAAGATCGCCAGTGCTGCTTTTATTTCAGACTGCTCCTCTTTGCTGCTCCTCTCCGTCTCAAACTTCTGCAGTTTTCCTGCTTTTTCTGGCTGCTTCTCATCAGCGTGCAGAAACTGTCATCCAACCGTTTGACTTTAAAACGCAGATTATCAGAGAACCAAACAGTTATATGTAGGCCAAAACAACTAACACAGAAGTGGGACTCATAAGTCCACACATGAGTTTGGAGATCATTAGCAGCGCCTGGTAGATAGGGGTAAAAGCCAACAGCAAATATTGCTGCTTGAGGGCCCCACAAAGGCGTCAAGTGTTTGTTGACTGCTCAGGCTGGAGAGCAAACAGCAAACTCTGAATCTCTCAACAATAAGCACACATCTCCCACAGTCCTGTCACAGGCGCTAATGTGTCCATGCCGCTACTGCACTCCTCGTGTTTGTCTCTTTGCTTTGTGGCATTAAGAGATTAAAAAAGTGAAGTGCTCTAAATGTGAGAAAGTGTGTGGGCGGCTGCATTAGTGGAACCTGCGCTGGTGTCATTGTTTGATAGTTTTCATTCCGGACTTACAGAGAAAAGAAGAATGAACAGCGGCTTTCTCGATGTTGGAAAATGTACTTAAATTTCAATTATTTCATTCTAATTATTCTGTTACAGGTTTAAGCACAGCAGAGCCTCAGTGCGTGGAGGCTTCAGTGGAAAGCCTGCCGTTGGAGCACTTTGTGTTGAACTAATGGAAGCTGTGCGGAGGGGTTGGCGCCGAGCGTTCTGATCGCATCTCTTCCCATATGGATCAAGTTGCAGGACGAAAATTTTTCGGATTCCTGTGTCAGATAAGTTCAAAGTGCAAATGAGATGTGAAGCTGCCCCGAGCCTCATCTGCCGCGGAGGAAAGCAGCAGGAAAAACACTTTTAACAAGGCTGAAGTGCGAATAAAAGAGCGGAAAAGACGAACATGTTGAAGCGAAAGGCAAAATTCAAGCGACGTCCCGCCGACCCGCCGCTGTCAGCATCCCCGCACACTTCCCTTACCTTGGCTGCGTCTCTTTCACTTCGACACCGAGGCTCTTCCTTCCACTCACTCTTTTTGTCCGGGGAAAACTTTGCCTGCAGTCTGATTCCCGTAAACTAGGACCGAGCTGGCACCGCCGCTGAACGCACGACGCGCAAACAAGCCTCTCCGGACCGGACGCGAAACTCCATGAACCGAGTTGAGAAAAGTTTGGAGACACTCAAAGTTTGCACGGCGTTAGCAGCCGCTGCGTCCCGGAGAGCGATTCAGTGCGCAGCACAAGTCGACTCTAACTTTCTCTTACAATCCATCTTCTCCCGGAGGTGCGCTGGTGTGTGCGTGCTCTGCGCGCGTTTCAGCAAACTAACATGATGCGTAAAAGCTTTTTTTTTTTCTTTCTTGAGTTCACGTAAAAGTTTGAAACTGAAGGCGGTTCGGTTTCACTCCACAGTTGCAGCAGAGACATGCGGTGGTGTTGAGATCTTCAGGCTGCTGATCTGTTTTCAATCCGACCCCCCTTCTTTCTCCTTCCCCCCTTCGCCATCTCCTCCTCTCTCACTCCCCTTGCTCCCTGGTGAGTTGGGCCATTTGCTGCAGCAGATGGGCCGGGCTAACTTTATCCAGCAGTTGCAGACGGGGGGAAAAGTTAGATAAAGTTTCATTTATTGTTCGATGTTTCAGGGGATTTACAGTTGGGAACGCGCCCCGGAGTCACAGGAGTTACCAGACTTCACATTTCTGTCAGCTGCAGCTCCACAAACCAAAGCTTTGCTCGGCGCGTCCCAGCAGCTTTCTGCCAGTTGGAAAAAAGAGCTTTTGAAGCTCTTAATGTTTTTTTTTTTTTCTTTAGGAGCAGTTATTCTTTGAGTGGGAGGACGGATAATCAAACTCACATTTACCAACAAATACATCCAGCCCCTATAGTTAAAGCTTGTTGATTTAAAAGTAGAAAGCAAGCGGTCTTCATAATTCATGCTTTGTTTATTCCAATCCAGGCTTTTTCATCTTAGCTGGAACCTTTTATTCAGCAGTGCGGCGGGGGCAGCGGTGGAGGAGGCAGTGATATGTTGCGGACAAACAGCATTTATTATGTGATTCATGTAGATTTCACCGAAAGTAACCCTGTCCGCGCCAGAGCGCTTAAATAACCACTGGAAGTGAAGAGAGGAGAGAAAATGAACCCTGTTCCTCTCACTCTGGGCTAGAATAAGTTATTTAGGACATTCATTTAGAAACATGCAACACAAAATGTGCCCAAAAGTGAACCCATGAAGGTCTGAAAAGAAGATTTGCGGCCCTCACGATTAGTTCATAAAGCTCAGCTGAGCGTCTTTATTTGGCTATTTATTGAGCTTTTTCTGTCAACGTAGCGCCTAACAGTTGAGTCACAGTGAGACTGAAGCTTTCAGGGCTGCAGGGCGGCTGTCCTCTCTGTTTGGTAAGCAGGCCTGTGAATATTACTCTAAAGATCCTCCACCACAGGCGATAAATTACAGGAAACGCATGAAATATTATTATTTTCAAGTCTGTGTGGAATTACACGACAGACAAAACTTCAGGTTCACTGATGCTCAGAATACAGACAAGTGCACTGAGCCACGCTGCAGGCTGCTGTGCCAAACTACAGGAACCAAACACACAGTTAAAAGTACCTGCTGTCAAACGACGCTTCATGGCGTCTTTGCACGAATTCAGAATTCAGCTCATATTTTATCATATGAAGAGCATGAAACATTTCTTTTTCTCCGTCATTTAACTCAAATAACTGAGCTGTTTTATTTAAAAAAGAAGTCTAAATTCTGCTTCCACAGAGCGGCCTCTTTCACACCTGTGATATTAATTATACTGTGGTGTTATTGTCATGAGATATGATGCATTCAAGGGTAAGCAGTGCTTTAAGGTTGCAGTTTGAACCACTTTACACTGTTGGCCTGTTCATGACAACACATCATGTGTCATATATATGAAGTCTGGTCACGTGTCAGCTGGAAACGTTTAATAAAATAAAAGCACCCTCACCATCGTGGAGTGCTTGAGTAAGTGTACTTAATTGCGTTCTGCTGGTGGTGAACAGGGCTGAAGTGAAGCTCCGCTGGTCCTCAGCACGAGGCTGCATCCCTTCACGGCCTCCGCACTCGTTCATTCAGCCTTTCACCGTGGCTCGCTCACCCTCACATCGAGGCTTTTTGCACACACGTGCGCATTAAGAGACCTGGCACCTGTAACCTGCGAACGTTTCCTCCAAACACCTGAATCACACGTGAACAGGCCGCTTCGTGACAGCAGCCCAAACTACAAACAAGGCAGAGCGAGGTGGATAGATGGATGGAGGGAGGCTGACTCACAGGAGGACTGTCAGGCCTGGTTGGGTTCAGGGCTCGAGGTGCTGCCACCTATTGTCTCCCTCTGTGCCTGCATCGTGCCCGAGTGGCCGCTCTGAAAGCAGGCCTGCGCACATGAGCGACCTCTGCAGCTCCCTGTGCGCGTCCTCAAAGGAGGCTGAATGCCAGCGTCAGGCGCGCTGGCCTGCTCTCCCGCGCCAGTCTGCTCTCACAAGCAGGAATTTTAATGAGCTTGTTGGGCTTTTATGATTGGAAGAGAAGAATGTGACCGCAAAGCACGGACAGTGTAGCTGCTGGATAGAGTATCACAGAGGAGGAGGAGGAGGAGGAGGAGGAGGAGGAAGAAAGGTGAGGAGGCCAGGAGGAGAGATGCCAGTGATCTGAAGTTTGATAGGTTTGATCACATGACCTCATGCGTTCCTTTGTGGTGACATCTGCAGCCTGCCGTGGTGTGACTCGTTATTTACCCACATGTTTACGAGGTACATGTTGTCTAAATGAACTCGGGGCTCATGTCAGTGGATGATCTGAAACAAAGTCAGATACGATGCTGCTGTCAGGATCTCAGTCACAGAGCAGCAGCTCGGGTCTTCATCACCAAGTGTGCAGCTCTGACTGATGTTTCGCTCCTCTGCTGATCGGTGAATTATATGCTGTTGAGTCATCTTGATGACGAACGTATAAACACATTTATAATCAAAGCTTCCTCATTTCGAGGGCCAGTTTTTGAATTTCTATTCAACCCAGATGCTTTCTTTAAGGTTTTTCCAGCCTCAGTGCAAAAGAGTGCAAAAATCTGTGGCTGAAAGTTGCTTCTTTTAAACAATTTGTGACGTGAAAAGAGACTTTAAAGCATCTTTCTGCCTAAAAATGATAAATATCTGCAGATTCTGGGTGGGTGATATCATCTACACTACAGGTCATAAATCATAAATGTGGGCTTTAACATGCACCGCTCTCTACCTTTAGAGTGGATGGAGCTGGGTTAGTTGACTCAGAGATGAGGAAAGTGAGTGAGGCGGCCCTCTGCTGGAGCACAGTGCTGACTTTGTCCTCTTATCTGTCCATCATCGAGCTCCTGACAGTCCATTCAAGCAGACTCTCTGTGGCCTGAACAGAAGTGCAGTGTGTTCTCAGGGCAGCAGCTCGGCCCCGTGTCCTCCAGGTACGCCAGGAGGGTCCAGGGCGGTGGAACCTGTCCACGAGGGTCCAGACGGGAGCGCTGAGTCGAGAAGTAAAAGCTCAAAATTAACTTATATTAAACATGTTATTTTACACGTGCTAAAGAATTAAAGCAGATTAAAAATGAAACTATTTAATTCTATTTTTGACTCAAGCTAACGTGCATCATTCTTCTGCTTGTTACTGTACTGCTATATTTATACTATTACTCAGTATTATACTTTACTATCAGTCAGCACACTTTATGGCTGTAGTCTGGATATTTAGCTGTGAGCACTTCAACCAAAGAGTGACTTTTTCTTTTCAGATCGGAGGCCTGAACATGTTAAAGTAATCAGCATTTCGTCCCCGAAAAGCTAAACTTGGAGAAAAATCTGCTGATTCCTCGATTAGATTAAAAAATCTTCTTCAGCTGAAAGAACATTTCCTCTCTGTCGCTGGTGGAGGCATGAATTTCTTAGAAAATGCTGCCCCCTAATGGCCTTTTGAAATATTGCAGCTTGTTTGTTGCTGAAGGCACACTCCTCCATGTGCATCACAAGTTTATATTCACAGAGGAAACACTGAAGTGTTTCACTCTTAGATTAAAAAGTTGCTCTTTTTACCTTCATGCCTGCTTCTTGCTGTGTGTAAAAGCCTGAAACAGCATTAAACTTTGGTGTAAAGGTGTGAAACACTCGTGGTCCGCCCACACAGATCCGTGTGCAAACATGATGTTTGATCAACATCTAATCATCTCATTAGTTTAGACTGAGAAAAGTCGCACCTTCATCGTCCTCATCGGTGACTCATGTGATCCCAGCAGAGCTCCACCCGCCTCCATCCCGAGCGGAGGTCTAATCAGCCAGATTAACCGAAAACACCGGCGTGGGTGTGATGGACCTGATCACCTGTCAGGCAGTTTGGGAGTGACACCTTCTGGAGCTGAGTTTAAGTTTGGACATGAGAAAACACTGAATCATCTCACTGTTCATGCGTATCTCACATACTTCTGTGATACAGCAGAAAGACTGTGCAACACTGCCTACGTATTGTCAGTGGTGACTCAAGCAGGCTGTGTTTACTACTCATATGAACCTATAACATACACACACTGTGTGCATACAGAGAGATACTGCTCCTCTACTAATGCTGCATGTTTGGTCGTCACTATCACTGTCAAAAACAACAGTTTGTCCATAAATTCCACCCTTACAAAGATAATAATGTTCAGTTTTCAGTGACTGTCATTTGACTGCGTGTCTCACTGACGCTGTAGTTTGCAGTGGTGTCAGATGAGACTGCATTATGTTTGAATGTGTTTCTTATGTTCTTCCTCCCTTATTTATGTGAATATGGTGAGCAAAGTATTAGAAACGCCTCCGATTCTTCATCAACAAGCCCCTTAAGCATCCTGTCAGATCTCAGTCTGACTGTGAACTCGCTTTAGCTTCAGTCCCGGTCTAAACTCTGGTGACACACGCTGAATGTGCTGTTCCTACGAGCGCTGCTGTCCTCACTGTCCAACATTTCAATCAATGTCACGCGTGAAGGCCGGGACAGCAGCAGAAAAACACCCTACAGCCACTGCAACTCAAAAATACTCCAATGCAAATGAACGTCCTGCATTCACACTCATAATATTATCAAAACACACTCGAGGTATCCAAGTAGTCATGATGCAGGAAAACGCTCTTATCAGTATTATATAACTAATGCTAATGTGATTCATGTATAAGCAGAATGTTATGTTGCAGCTGGTGGACAAGGAGCTGCAGGTACAGCGGTCAAATACATGTAGTGGAGTAAAAAGTACAAGATTTACCTCTGAAATGTAGTACCTGTGGAAAGCAAAAGTTGTCCTGAGGTATAATAAAGGAGTAAATGGTCTGAGTTACGCTGCATCACTGGCAGGGAAATGTTTCTGTTGTACAAATATTCCAAAAAAAAGTTAGTGTCAGTGTAATTATCATACTCTCAAATCAAACTGTAAATATTCTATACTGTGCATACACTGCATCTACACTCAAATCAGTCCCAACTGTGCTGGACTTCAATGAAAAAATGTCCAAAATACAAAATATGTCCAATAACCAACAAGTGTTACAGTCGCTGTTCAAGCTGGACCACCGCTGACGTTTGAGTCCTGACGCTGACATCAGGAGTTCAGTGACATCTGGCCTGTGGATCCGCTGACCGCAGCAGCCGGAGTGTCACAAAGTTGTCCTGAGCTTGTAAGCCTCAGTGAGGTGCCTGGCCGGGCATTTGTTCTGGCTCCGCTTTGGGAATCCTCATTTCCAGCATTCTCAAAGCGGCCATCACAAAAGAGCGTCCGTCCGGAGGTACGAAGGCTACAAAACAGCCCTATAAACTCAATAGAACTGTCTTAGTGGCCATTTCCTTGCCTTGGGTGGTAAATCACAGCGTTTGTCGCAGGGAGGTTTATGTTGTTTGTGCACAATCTGCCACCACTTCAAAGCCGTGGGAGGGGACCAAAAGAGGGGGGGGGAGGGTGTTGTCCCCTTTCAGTGACTCATGGTCAACCTCAAAGGGCCCAGTCTATAACATCCGGTCCAGGCATTTTGTTGGTTTAACTGGGAGAAGTGGTCAAGAGGTTGTCATTGTTTGAGGTTTTAAGAATCCAGCAGGTACAAGTCATTGCTGAATTTTAAGACTTCGGATGCCGACCGAGCCGCCTCAACCCCTAATTTTACATCCGTCTACAGGAAGAATTACAAGGCCGCTTCTGTCGGATATGACTTCGTCTGGGACTTTCCTCCATCTCCCCTCTGAGGACCATGAGAACGTCGCTCTGGTCGCTTGAGTCCAGACTCCTGGCCGCAGATGGCTGCGGATACGGTAGCTGTCAGGCTCTCTGCAGCCAAAGCCTCACCGCAGCAGTCACAGCCGGCCGGGTGAGCTGGCACTACGGCAGGCCGCAAGTGCCCTTTCTTCTCTGACTCACGGCCCAGTCTGGCTTTCCGAGTCACGGTAGCGTGCGGCGCAGATCCTATGGAAGCGCATCAGACGCCAACACACACCCCGACCACTAATCACACACTAACAGTCTGTCTCAGGGGAGGAATCGGTGAGGGAGCCCTGTGATGTCTGCAAATGATCCAGTAAAAGTTCCCCCGCTGTTACGGTAAAGAGGAGTCAGAAAATCACACATTAGAGAAAGGTCTGCAGCTGGAGCCAGTGTTTTTTTCTGTTCAGAGAAGTTATAAACGTGCTTTTACTGTCGCTGCTGACTTTAGATTCTCACTCAGAGTTGTGTGCAAGTGTCAGGTGCATTACCACTAATGAACACTAGGAGGAACCAGTGATCCGTTCTTCCTAGTGGTTCTGTTTTTAACCATGAACTGAAAATTTTGTCTGCTTTATGCATTGACATGAGAGGGATTTTTCTGGCCATGGGACATCCCTGATTGACAGTGTGAAGCTCAGACATTGGACAGATTCCTTCCTGATGAGGGACATCACGACCGTCCACCTGATCCCCACAGACCAAGGTCATCGATAAGAACCTGCTGGTCTGAGAATAGTGACATAAAAAGACGTACTTTATTTTGAAATAACCGATCAATGGATCCTCTTAGCTTGTAATTACCTCCTCACTTTCTCCAAAAAGGCCCCATGATGGATAATTATCTGCTAAATGATCAAACTTTCTTCATTTGACAAGATCATTAATGAAGAAATGACTAATGAAGATGATCGGTGGGGGTGACTCGGTTTCACCAGTTAATGCTGATCCTTGAAGTCCTTGAATTTAAATCCTGTTCCAGGAGCAGAAAACTGTTGAAACTGCAGAATTTTGATAATACTTTAAGATTATGATTTACGATAGCAGCAATACTGGATGACTGTGAGCTGAGATCAGAAGACCTGGAGCCTCCTCTAACATGCATCAATACCAGGAGCTCACACCAGTAGCCCTCAGCTCACACCACCTTACGGCAGGAATCCTCACTCAGTCGAGTGGAAAGTAAAGACACCGAGTGGCTGAATTACAGGCCGGTTTTGGGAGAAACAGAAAAAGATTAAGTTAAAGTCAGACAAGTACTTCAGAGCTCAGGTAAATGTCACCGTAAACAGTCTCAAAAACACGGCGCCTGACATTTTCATCGCTGCCAACTGAAAACAATCTTCAATACAAGTGGCCCCAGATGTCCTTGTGGTGAGATTGTTTGGGCTTTTTGTGCGTCTAACTGATGGTAGTGCATACAGCTGAGAGCCAGACAGGAAATGTGGCTGGAGAGAAAGAGCGGGATGATGTGCAACAAAAATCCCTGCTGGGATTCAAACCAGTGGCACTGCTGTTACATAGCAGACACGTTAAGCTCTGGACTGCTGTGACGCCCTCCAGAAAACAGATTTTAACTTTAACACAAACACTGCTCTCTTCTCTTAGCCAATGCTAATGCTGGAGTACGAGCTCGATAACCCTGCTCAGAGGTCATGGACAAAAGTCAAAAATGAGCTATGAAGCCCAACATGAGGCGGCTTCGCTGTGTTTTGCCTCCAGAGACGAACCCGTCCTCCTCTGCTGGACGAATACGAGCTGCCCAAGACTGCTGTGCGCCAGGCTGTTTGACAAGAGCAACCTTAAAGCTGTAATTCTCCAAGCAAAGTGCTTGATGTTCCGGTCTAAAAGCTTCTGAAACCACACCTTTCCAAAGTCGGGAAGGTCAGACCAGTGCAGCCAGTTCGCACAGCGACTGGCCCACTGCGTTAAGGCGGTCAGCAGGGCTTTACAACATCTCTCTGAAGCTCTCTTTGGCTGTCATCTCCATATGTGAGCCATCATCGTATCTCACCTCGAGCGTGGCCGTCGGAACAGCTATAAACTATTTGGATGAGGCCAAACACGTCAGCACACTGGTTCTGTACGCTGACGCAGCTCAGCATTGTGGACTGGACGGTGGTTTAGTCACGGATAGATTACTGAACAGCTACAGCGACCTCCTTGGTCACAGAGAAGGTTGTGTTGCTGATCCTCTTCAGCAGCATTACTGAAATATCTGAAGAGATAAACTTCTTTACTGCTGTACTTAACCTGCAGAGGAGCATATCAAACCAACAATCAAACGGCTGCAAGTCGAGCAATGACCTGCCCTGTATGCGAAAGACCTCCCAGCAATCTTCAGTGATCTGCGGTGCTGATATGAACCAGGGAGAGGCAGACATACATCTTCACCAAAGGCCATTTTGGTGACATCCGCTGAGTCCTTAGATTTCGATTTTTGCGGTTGTTTATTCGCCAGCTTTCCTGACAGTGATGCAGGAAAGCATCTTGGCTGATCTAAATTACAACATACATCCTGTTGTTCTCTGACTAGGACAATCTGTTTGACATTAGACCGACCGCTTTGGCACATTAACATAATTAACTTATCAGCTGACTGGTCCTTGAGGCTTTCTGCCAGAGTTGGTGATTTATAGTTAGTATTTTTGTCTGTCCGTGGCTTAAGGCGGGCGGGGGGGTTCAACAAAGACGCAGCTGGTGAAATTTCAAGACCTTCAGCGCATCTCTTCAGGCGACTCCAGCGTGCACCGTGCAGCGTATTGTTGTGTGGTGCTTCACTGTCTCATAAATCACGCAGCCGTTGACCTATGAAGCGGCTTTCGTGGCCCGTTTTGCATCTGCAGAAACGTGAGACGGCGGGCATGCGTTGAAGCTGCGCTCCCAGCTGCCGATGTCGAGATAAAGCTCGGCGACCGCGTGCGTCACTCTCTTGTCATGGTACTTTGAATACTATCAGCTCTCTTTCAAGATTGCCCAAACACAGAGGGGCAGTTTGAGGAACCCCGGGGAGGGATCAGTCCAGAACATGCAGGCCAGATAGATACACATCGCTGGTGTGAGCCTCGGAGAATAAGAGGACAGCAGAGGAGGGGAGAGGAATAAACTCTCCCTCATCTCTCAATCTCTCTCCCACGTTGCTCGCCTTCGGTCTTGCCTTTTGTAACTCTTTCGGTTCTGTCTTCACAGTGTGACTTTTCGGCCTCTTCGACTTGATTCTTCATCCATTATGAGCTCCAAAGTGTGCAGTGCATTTATTTCAGGCCTGCAACCGATAATCATGTTCATTATTGAACAATAGATTGGTTTTCACTGCATCCATTCGTAGTTTAATGTAGTGTCAAAGCTGCTGAACTAGATCCTGATGGCCGAGGCCTTTGCTGGGAACTGGGGACCTCATTTCCCAGGTGTCCATTCAATGAAGGCAAAAAGTAGCCACACTGCAAGTTTCTGTTGTCCAAAACGACATCTTAAAATTAATTGTTTGGCTCGACGAATCAAAACCAAAAGAGAATCAATTTCCGTTGAGATAAAACAGATACGTGGTGAGAAACCACGTCTGAGAGACTCAATCCAGGCTGTGCTGACTGTTTGCTTTTGTAAAAGTAGAAATACTGCAACGTACAAATAGTTCAGGGTTTTTTTTAGTTAAGTTGAGAAACAGACAAAACTTTAATCTGCAGAGTATGAAGAGTAACGGTGCTCACATCCTGTCAGTCGCTGGTTGAGGAAAGTACTTCATATACTCTTTGGTAGTTTAATCTATAAAAACGCATCATATTTTGTACATTTATATATATTTAATATATGTCTTAAGTTGTATTCTACAATAGCAACCTCTGAAATGTAACTAGCAGAAAAAGTACTTTGGTAAGTGTATCCAGTTACTTTCCTGCTCTAATCTCTTCTTGCATGCAGCAGTAGACCTGGAATAGTAAAGCAGTGACACTGACGCCGTCAGTGACTACTTTTACTATCTGAACTTCATCTGAGAGCTTTCACACACCTGTCCGGATGGTGCTGCCTAAACGCTACGCAGACGTATGAGATCAAGGCCATTCTTTCCTGACATGCCTTCCTCCCTCTGTTTTTATTACAGTCGGTCTGTGATGTATTACTTGGTAACCTGGATGACTGGCCGCTCGATGCTTCCTCTCAGCTCAAAGACCTGGCTGTTTTTTTTCCACATGACCAAACCGTCTGGGAGCCTTGAGCGCCGAGACAGACGAGGAAATTGGACTTAGAGTCTCTGCCTCCCACTTCTCTCTGAGATCCTCAGGCTGCAGTCTCCAGAGGATCCACTTGCTCGCTCTCAGATACGATCCAGTTGCCAGAACTGACCCCACCTTGGTCCCTGCTGCAGCCCCATCATAGGGGCTACAGCTAAATGCAACCAAAGCTCAGGGGGCAGGAGGGGGCTGGGGAGTGAAATAAGGGGTTCATGTGTGCCACATCTGACTGCTTTGATTCCTCATGGGAAGCCTCACAAGGGAAAAGGTCAGAGGTGGGGGGGTTTCCCCACTGTTTCCTGCTTTTGTTGTGGTCTTTGGCTGCAGCTTTGGTGATTAAGTTAAGGTGCTTTGATGTACCATTAGACAAGCGACAGGGGTGGGGGCGGGAGTATCTTTCTCATACAGGTGAGTGACGGCCTCAGACAGGTGAGTGATGATGAAAGACAACAGCCATTGTGTTGTCAACAGTCTCAGACATACTGTAAAAACACCTTTCAGTATCTGAACAAGTAACAAAGGGGATTTGCTTCAAGAGCGCACTCAAAACCTCCTCAGTCAAAGTCCCAAATGACCACACTTTATGTCACTCACGGGCTGAGGGATCCGGCCTGCACGCCTGCAGAGACACGTCACTTAACGAGTGTTGTTTGGAGAACTTTTACATTTGAAGAATGTAGGTGGAAAAAACATCTTGAGGGCGCGCTGTGATTGATGGCTGAGAGAGATCAGACTCCAGCGACTGAAGCCGTCCCTATCGGTATCCGATACACATCCACGGAGCGCAAACACAAGCCTCCGATCGCGTTACCTGAGCCCACATACGCCGTGTTGTGTGTAACAAGGTATTTTAAGGACAAAACCCGAGAACAAAAAATCTTTTATAGTCCTGAAGCAGTTGCTTTGGAAAGCAAAGACATATTATTCCCCTTAAAGCATGAAGCCATAGCTGAGGAAACTGAGAAGGTCTCGCACCACAACACGACATGTAGGTCACAGACACCTCCGCGGTGGATCAGCCAGACTGGGGCACTGTCTGGGACTTCATGTTATTCCCCAAGTGACCGTCTCAACTGTCTTAACCCCGTTTACCTTGTCTCAGCAGCGGCAGACAGTGCAGTAGGCATGCAGGAGGGACTTGGGAAGCTGGATGTCCTCATTTAAGAACCTTAAGACCTTTGGATCCACTCGAAGTCGCTCACCTGAGCGTCACGTGTGCCTGTGGAAGTGGCTTGATGCCACCTTTGGCTCAGTGTTTTCTTCATCCTCAAAGGGTCAGCGCACTCAAATGACAACAACACAGTCACACCTTTAGTGATATTTAGGCATGCAGATACATTTCTGTCCAGGTTTTGAGATCTGTTTCTGAGATTTCTCCCACCACCCAAATACAGTGGAGGTGAATGGTGTCTTGGAGCTACACTAAAAAAACCAACAGTAATGTTTTCACGGGGACGGTTTCATTGGGTTTTTAAGATTTTTTAAGTAATATAATGTGACTTTTTCAAGATTCTTGAGTGAATTTCTGTCAATTAATTCTGTCAGTTTTGTGAGATGCTCTGCGTTTATGTCTCGTTTTACTGTAAATCCATTAAAAATGTGTGTGTGACGTGCTGAAGTGTGTTACAGTAACTGTATCAGTAATGCCAGCTCACAGCAGTATCTGTCTGATGTTTGCTGATGTCAGCCAACACGCAGGGCATTACGTAAGTGGGCATGTCAGATGAGGTAACACCACAGGGGCAAAACCCCCACATGCACTGAACGGAGCGAGGCTGCGTTCATCTGTACGAGGTAGTTGTTTTAAAGGGTAAATAGCCTGATTTTAACGGTGTGAGCACAACTTCAAAGTGAGGACATCATTTCCATTCACCTCCATTGTGCTGGCAAGATGGAAGAAGTGTCAGAGAGATATCTCAACATCCAGACAAAGAAATTAAAAATCTGCGTTTCTATACCACGAGGGGAAGTCAGATGTGTGTTTTTGGAATTTGGGTGAACTGAGCCTTTAACGGAGTTGCAGACGGTGTATGTAAAACCGTCCAATCACCAAGCTTACAAGCTCCGTCATGGACTGTACGCTGCTAACAGCTGAAGATGATGCGTTCGAGAAACCTGACACCAAAATCTGCAGCTTGAATCTCTTTTGAATTCTAGAGCTCTGAATTCAGCGTCGCCCTGATTTGCGCCTCTGACTGGCTTCTTCTTCATAGCAACAGCAGCTGAGGCTCATGGGTATTGCAGAAATGAGAGACGTCCAGCGTAACGCTTTGACGGACAAAGACAAAGCTTAAATATTTAATTGATGGTGGTCACAAAATACATGTATAGGATCGTAACGTTATCCAGGTGAGTGCAGCGCCTCCATGTTACCTTACATGTAGGATTTACAGCCCTGTTCACCTGCAGGGTGACGACTTTGAGTATATATTCTAATGAGGCCCATCAGCAGTAGTTATAACACTGTCATTTGTTTACTTTGCATGCTTGAAAGCTGATGATCTGCCGGTGTAAAGCAGCCATCTTCAGTCACACGCCTCCATCTTTCCGATGTCTTTATAAGGAGAAGAAAAGGCGAAATCCTTCCTGCGTGTTGTACGAGTCTGAGCCATTGAGGAATTCAACCTGGCACATCAGTGAATGAAAGCAAAGCCTTCTGGCTCCCCAGAAAGCCCCCGTATTACAACTACAAGTGTAATCACAGTAATCTGGCTGAATCCCATTATAGCACTACCAGAGTCTAGACAGCGTGATCTCTGCAGTGCTCCAAACTCACTGAGTTTTATACCATTATATTTCTCCCGCAAATACAAACAGGAGCTGAGAGGATGCCTCCACAACACACACACACACACACGCACACACACACACACACAGCCAACCCCCATCCAATAATCCACCTAAATCAAATGGCGGCATAACCCTGCATGATATCAGACAGAGGGGATGGAGGATTTGCCATCTTTCTAAAAATATCTGCCGCGCTAAGCTGCATTATACATTTGTGTAAGCACATGCTCTGCGCTCATTTAGCAACTCCGTTTTGTTTTTCAACTTTCACCCTGCACCTCCTATCAGTGCGACCTCCGCTTTCTCTGCAAAGTGGACTGATTGTGCTTAATAGTGCGCTTTGTGAGGAGGGATATGTTCCAGACAAACACGTGGATTAGAGAGCACGGGAACACGCTGTGACTCGAGCACAGGCAGATGAAAATGTTCTGGATTTCCTCGGCCGGGCTGGAGTTAAAACTGTCCCCGCGAACGCGAGTTCACATGGCGATGATGCCGCTGTCCTTAGATGGAGGGCATCGGCACCAATGTGGGACAAGTGAAACAGTGACATCGTCCTCAGGAAGGAGCTCAAACGATGTGGAACATTCAATCCGTTTCAGGCCTCCAGGAGCTGTTTACAACGCGGATGTAAGGCTGCAGTGTAGCCCCGCTGGCAGTGGGAGGACTGGGATGTTTGTCAGTTTGTTTGTTGGTCAGTCACTTTGGACCAGAAGAAGGAATCTCACTTTGGTGACCTCCAGAACACCTTCTGGTACCTTTGCTTCGAGGAAATGTACTGTCCTGAAGGCCTTTCCTCGGGATGAACTTTACGTGTTTATGTCCACAGTCTAAGGGGAAACTCTGATTCAATGCTTAGCTGTCATATCTGTAGCATCGGCTCCACTGGTGACTATACGGGCAGATCACTAAAAAAAAGGTGCAACAGGTAAAGAAAGGCGTCAACAAACAACCAGGTTAGCCAAACAGACTGACTGGTTCGACTGTGATCAACCAGAAAATAACCGAGTGTCATGAAAGCAGTCACTCCTGTGAGTGCAAATGACTGCGTTCTGCTTTTAATGTTTCACACAGCGTCTCACTCCCAACCTGTTACACGTCGTCACCTCACTTCACCACTTAGAGCAAAATTGCTGCTGTTCCTGTCTGCTCGTGTCCTTCCATCGACTTAATTGCGTTATGTCTAAAATTGGCTTAGCTTTCAGTCCGAACACACAGAATCCTCAATATGTTGCTTGTTCAGTGCTTCACACTCTCAGCCTGCTCACACACACACACACACGCACACACACACTGCTCTGCCTGCAGAAGCTGGAATTATGCAGAACTTTCCCATAAATAGCAGCGTGTGATATATGTACTGTCATCTCCATGACAAACACTTTGTCTCAGGCGTCACGTAAGTACACACATTATAACTGAAGCTGGACGTTAAAGGCGAGACGTCTTTATACACAAGAGCCTTTTGTTCCTGCTTTTGAGTTACCAAAGATAGTTCTTCTGTTACGCAACTGCAAGACGAGCTTCTATTATCTGAAAATCATACCCTGGTTTTCCTTACGTATTTCCAGGCCGGTCAGGTCCTCTGTCTTGCTTTCAGGTGCTGCTGGCTCACTCTGTGAAGCAGGAGGCCTTTGAGACACTGTCAAGAGTTGGTCTTTGAAACTTGAGCTTTTTAAACTCAGATATTTGGATGCCTGGAATACGGTGAGCCCAGCGTTGCCTCCTGGTGACCTTTGCAGCGTGGAAAATCCTTTTACAAATGCATTTTTGAGTGCTTTGTAAAACATTTTTGGGCGCCGCACTGATGAAATGAAGCCTGCACGTCGGTTCAAGTAGACAACTTGGGTGCTACACCCGAGCACCACATGCTTCACTCACTGTAGCAGATACCCAACGCACCCTTTGCAGCAGCGTTCTGTAGTTGGCGTGTCCCTCTGCTCAGTGCCACACGCTCCACATCCACCCAAACATCCACCCATGGTCTGAATTATCACCGTCACACCCCGGTCTTTGCTGAACTAAGCTCGCTGCATCCTTGCAGGGAGTGACAAAGTCAGAACCCAGATGCTAAAAATGTGAAGGTATTCTGCTCTCTCATAAAATGTGTTCCACATGAGACGGCTGACTGAAAGCCAGATGATGGGCTTGGACGTCTCTCAGTGGTCCCTCCCCACTTGCACATGTTGGCATTGCAGCTCACTGAAGTACCACTTGATTTGAAGAGCTAAGCAGGTCTGGAGTCCTGCCAAAGGGGAGCTCCGATTGCAGTGTTGACATTGCTCTTTCTCATCCTTCACCTGCTATCTATTAGCTCTGCGCTGGTGATACTCGGGCAGCGCCACACTCTTTCTCAGCTACAGTCATGTCTGCCCGGGGCTGGTTTCACCGGTTTGGACCCTGAGAAGTTTGGTTGGAAATGAGTATCACCAGTGTCATGGATTACCCACCTCAAATCTGGTCACTGAAGGAGATTTTGAATGACAGGGATGAACAGTTAAAGATAGTTTCCATCGTCCCAGAGCTGATGAGAGCTGTGATAAATTTCAGGATGTGTGCCGGCTGATATGAAAATATTGCTCTTTTTTACAGTGCAAAGCTTCTTATCCGCTCTGGGTCTTTGTTCCACTCATGTGGGAGGACAGAAAGGTCTCTGCTGTGAAACAGTGTCCAGCTTACACCTTCCATAATGTTATTATTTAGCTTCTTGCTCCTTTGTGTCTCCCTGTAGTATCGCTAACATGTGAATTATAAAGGCATTGTTCTGTGTTTTGGTCGTGATGCGACACATATTTCAGATTTGAATATACAGAAACTCCTCAGAGAGACGCGTCATGGCAGTGTGTGTTACCCCCTGAGGACAGGCAGATATAAGTTTACACACACAGACACTCACGCATAGACACCTGCATGTATCCATAGGCACATACACACACACTTCTATACTTGTGAGGACCCTCATCGACCTAATGCATGCCCTAGCCCCCGTAGTGGACACAGAGAGAAGCCCCAGGACGGCTGCCGGTCCGGCACCTCCTCATCCGTTATTGTTTTTACGAGATCTTGTGATTTTATGAGATTTCCAACAAGCATGTGTGCATTTTTAGGAGCATAATTCATCCTGTGTATCTTACTTCTCCCTCGTAAAACCTGAGATCAAATTAACCAAAGCAGCGCTCCGTCTGCAGAAGGGGGATTAACTCATGTGCTGTGCGAGCTGAGGCTGAGGCGAAGAACCCTCTACTGTCCGTCCTTAATGCTCATTAAGCGGTCAGCCTCGAGCCAGCTCCTCCTCGTAACACACACACGCCAACACACACAAAACCGCAGAAGCACAGGCATGATTTTGTGCGATGTCACTGTCTGCATTTGATTGGCTTTAGTTAATTAAGTGTTTCACTGCTGTGGGACAGAAAGAGCTCCAAACTTAATTAGAAGAATCCTGCAAATAGCAAACGCTTGGAAAACATGCAAATTAGTCAATAAAATTCTAATTCATACATTGTTGTTTTCGTGCACCATATGCAGCATGCTAATTCACAAACCAACGCCACGAACAAAGCGTGTCAAAGATCTTCGCCTCTCATATTTGAAGAAAAGTGTTCTTCCTGGCTGAACTTATTTCTAAGTAAACGGTTTCCAAACTTGCTCATCATGCTTTCGTTCTGAGGTCCAGGTGGTTGCAGAATAATCCAGCCTTGCGTGGAGAGAGAGTGTGAGTGTCTTATGGCGTCTGGACAGTGACCTTGGGACTGGCGGCAGGTCCAGACAGACCTAGAGAGGGGATTTGGTCACGCAGCAGTGGGAAACTGGGGCACACTGGGATCTGTGGTCCTCAGAGTGGAGTCCTGGGTTTTACTGAGTGAGTCTGGGCCGACCCAGCAACAGTTGCAGCCACGTCCCATTGGTCCAGCTGCAACTGGTGGCGTGCAGATATTGGGTATCAGCTGTAGTGCTGGCAGCTGTCAGTCAGTCACCACCTGTCCTCGCGCTGGATTGGCTTCTAGACTGGCTGTGCGGCAGGTCTGTGGACCGCGTGTGCGTCCGGGGACGGGTTACAGGACTGGGACTCCAGATTTCACAAGGATAATTTTTGATGTATTTCTCAATTCCATGGATCAGGAGACTCACTGGAGCACCAGCATGTCCAACACACACCTGGGGTGAGTGTAAGTCATTCCTCTGAGCATGATGTTTGTTTGATATCGATAACCTGAAACCCATTCAGCTAAATGTGAAAGCTTCTCAGCTGACTGTCCTTTACAAGTCCAATGATCTTACCTGACACACCTTGTCAGAGTAAGGACTCGCTTCCATGTGTTGTATGACTGAATGAGTAAGTTGCACAGCCACTGCCTGATACTGCAGGGAGCACAGAGACGCCAAGTAATCACATTATAGGAGATCCAGTAAATGCAGGTGAGATGCTTCTGGCCTCTTGTGGTACTCAGAATATGACGCTGCTATTGGATAAACCCTCTGAACTGCCTTCTCACGCTGATGGCTGTGCTTTTTATCATATATGTCCTCTCGCTCTGGGATGATGTGTTTGTTTTGAACCGGCGGCGCGGCAGGTGCTGCCCCCCCCCCCCCCATTACCTCGCCTTAGTTGATTACTTGTAATGCCTGAGTGCGTATGGCTGAAGGCACACGCCGCTGTCACAGGGAATGCCCTCTTAATGGGGGCAGCAATCAGGCGGCCGTCGCCACTGAGCCAAAGGAAAACACACTAGAAACATGCAGCATGTCAGAGGCTCATTAAGGGACGGAGCAGCGTTTATAACGCCGCTGAGAGGAACAGTAAATCACTGTGCTCCCCTAGAGCGCTGAGTGGAGGGAGTCCTGCCCTGTTAAATGCACTGGTCATCACTCGACACACACCGCTGACTGTGTGTGTGTGTGTGAGTGTGTGTGAGTATACTCACAGTGGCTGTAGCAGAGGCCAATTTTCTTACTTTTTATGTTTAAAAGTCTCCAAAACAGGAGCAACAAGCTATGAATGCGATCCATATAATGATGCAAGTAAAACTGTGTGTATGTGTGTGTGCGTGTGAGTCATATACGTGTGTGTGAATGCTTTGCTTTAATGGGATCCGTACAGCTAACTGGCACCAGTTACTGTGCCGAGCAGAGTCACAGGCAAAATATGTCTAAATATTTAAGGCCTCTTAAGGTCATTTAAGGCCTGCTGGAGTGTGGTGCTTCAAGAGCAACATAACCAGATCGCACAGAACCACTCACCTCCCGGTCCTCTCTGCTCCACTGAGTCCTTTCTATGAAGCATTCCCGGAGGAAGCACATTGTGCACAGCCTGACGTGAACGCATCGCCTCTTCAGACATTAGCTCTTGATTAACTCTCCAATTAGATAACCATCAGCGGCGCTGGGGCCCTGATACGAACCAAATGGGAAGGCAGACACACAGCCAGAGTGAATTGTGTCATTGTGAGGCTGATAATGGCTGCCTTCTTACACACATTAAATGCAAGTCGGGGGGGGGGGGGCCCTCGAGGCCCCTGGTGGCCTGTTTTTGCATGAAGTAAAATGCCTCCCATTCAATAGGGCACGGGCAGCGACGTTAAACATTTATGGAGGTTGTTTAAACAGCCGTTAACTGCAGATTAAGTGAGATCTGCGCTCCTGGTTTGGAAGAATCTGCCGTTCAGATCCTGCGCACACACACACACACACACACGAACGCCAACAAGCACACACACGTGCACGCTCGCACATGAAAGTACAACCCAGCACACACAGATACATGACACACAAAGCACCCCTGCTCTCGCTGCTGCTGGGGTTCGATCCCCTCATGAGTAACATGGGAGGATCTAACGGTTCCTGATTGGCTGTTAATGGATCAAACAGGAGTGAACAGATTCACGATTCTGCCCTCTTTTAACCCCTCAGACAAAAGCATCACCTCGCACGTGATCACAGCAAAGTGGGACAAAAGAAATTGGACTTTGAGAGAAAGAAGAAGGTATTTTTGTCCTTCATCCTTTTCCAGAGGACAAAGACTTTGTCCTGATGGCCGACGGTCAGAATTTTTCACGCCGTCTCAAACTCCTTTTACAGAAAAGGAGCCATGTTCAACCCTGTGAACAAGAGCAGCAGCAGTCTGTAACGAAGCTCCGACTAACGATGTGTAAATGACCTTCCTCACACAGTGTAATGACACACACGTAATCACGCTGCGTTCACCTGAGAAGACAACAGCACTCTGTACCGCGTTTCACATTTAATCACAGCCTCTCTCAATGATGCATAAGGGGATTAGGAAATGGCTGCATTCATTCAGTCATGCCCACTGACAGCTACTGCTCTTCCCAGGTTTAAAAAAATATTTGTCCAATCAAAGCGCAGTCAGATGAAGAGAGGGGGATGTCACTTAGTGTCTTAGCTACAGTCAGGAAAAATAGAAACAGAAAAATGGCAACGAGCCTGGATGAGACTGACAGAACAGCAGACATATTCATCTGATCCTCATGAGGAACGCTGACTGCTCCCAGCAACATCGCTGCTGGTTGTTTAGGGCAAAACAAATAAAAAAAGAGGATTATGGCAACACATGAATGCAGTAAATAAGAGATAAAAGGCCCCGAGTCAAACGAATCCGGAAGGAATCGGGAAGGCCACAGCTACAAATATTTAATTCTGCACAAGGAGAGGCAATAATGGTGAAAATCAGCATTTTGCAGCAAACACATTTCCTCACTGATTAATTTCCGGGTTTGCTGTGATGTATATTTGTCATTAAGTCAGCGTGCTTCACAAGGCTAACCCTGATCTTGAGGGGTTTCTGGAGACGGGTCAGCTCTTTTACATCTGTTTATGGTGGAAAAAGTAAAGGAGCCACTTGTTCGTCATTGGGTAATCAAACTGCCCCGGTGACCCGATTTTGGAGGGCCAGTCTCTCACAGTGTCCTATTTTTCACTTGCCCTTTTCTTGGCTAATCTGGCCTTGAAACCTCTGTAAAGGATGGGAACTGAGAGTGTGACCCGACCAGATTATCTTTGCCGGTCTTTCCCGCTGTCTTGCTCTCAACCCAGACAGAAACGTGACGTAAGGTTGAAGTTGCGCCCGGCGCTGAGCGTCGCACGCTTGCCCTGTCTAATATGGAGTTAGCCTCCTTTCGCCGCTCTGTAATCAGCCGCGGAGGCAGGTTGGGAGATGGACTGTACGCGGAGAGGAAACACCGTGAGGTCATGAGGCTGGCGGTGGGTCACTGTCAGGGTCAGGGACTTGTTAATGAGGCGAGGATGTTTTGACTGCGCTGATGAGGTAGCTGGCCTGTGGAAAGAACTGGAAGTGATTTGGACTCAACAAAAAAAAATCACGGGTCAGTGCTACGCCAACCCGGAGCCAACAAAAATCCCATAAAGTCCATCAACAAGCCCGACTTTAAAGGAACAAAAACCTCTAAACTTCATGAATGCTTTCCTAATTTCACATGAATCGGCTCGGATGTATCAGTGAAACCGGATTTTGAGACGGCGGTGTTTTATTTACATCCTCTGAGCCAGTGTTTGCGATATGGTAATAAGCCTGCTCACAGTTGAACTGGCAGCGCACACAGTTGGCTCGTTGTTGTTGTGGTGTTTTGTGTGGGCTGGGGCCGGGGTGCCTGCCGAGGCGCTGGTGTGGACAGCTGGCCCGTCTGATCCCTCTAGTCTGCTCTTAAATTGGTTTTAGCGGCAGCACTAATAAAGCTGATTATCTGTGTGGCTCAAGGCCCCACTAACCCTGTGACACTGCTGGCAGCTGGTGGGACCGGCCGCTCGGAAGCCAGAAAAAAGGCATATTAATTAATCATTTTGTCATCTAACACGCAGACATCACATTTTTCCTCCGTGTGTGCAGGAAAAGAAAACTCCTGCTCATCCCGCTGGATTTGTTTCCCTAAAAGGACTTAATATGCGTGAAGCTAAATGGCAATTTCTGCATTTTTTGGAGTAGCACTGCCTCCTCCTCCTCCTCCTCCTCCTCCATCCACTCCTCTGACTCTCTTCCTGCCTCCCGCTCCACCCTCCCTCCTTTATTTCTCCCTCTCGTACAGTCGGCGCTCTCTGGGCAGCTGCTGCTAAACCCTCTCTGCTGCGTCGCCCCCCCCCCGTCATCACCCCGTCTCACCCTCGTCATCGCTGCTTGCTGCACTCTGTGCGTTTCACGTCGGATGTCCACACTCGGGCACATGTTGTGTGCTGTTTGAGTGCCTTTTGGCATGCACAGCACAGGTAATCTGTTCATTTCTACGCGGTTATGTTAAACATATTGTCAGCCCATATGCACACTGACATATGTGTAGTCCCATTGTTGAACATGGACGGGGGGGGGGTGGCTAATTGTTTAATGTGCTAAATGTGTGCTAAACGACTCACGCAGACTGTGTGAGGATGCACGTGCACACACACGCACACACGGATTACGGCGTCTTAACATTCATATTGATTAGCGTGTGATGTTCAGTTGGGAGGGCAGAATTCTCCCCATTGGCATCTATGCTGCAACCGGATTCTGCTAAACACAGAACATGAATGTTGCCTTTAATCAAAGCACAGCCGTCACGCTCAAGACGTTTTCCTGTCGGCAGATGATGTGCCACAGAGATCTGAATCGAGCACTTTTTCTCCTCTTCTTCGCTGCCTGTTGTGTGCTGATTTGACCTTCCTGGCGTTTCGTTTCGGTAGGCCTGTTGATCAATGCGAACACTGTTTTTCAACCTCTCCAAAGCCAATGAGGTCAGAGACTGTGTCAGCAATTAGTCAGAATGCTACAGTGATCAATGAAAAAGATGGATCAGTAACAGCATTTAGGTAACAAAGGGGAAGGTGCGATCCTTGTATGGTTCTGCTCGTGCAGCTTCCACCCCTGGGAGGACTGTTTGGCTGGTGAATGGGTGTCTTTGACTCGCTATCCCTGCTCCCATGTGCGCTGCCATTTCTCTGGTTTCACTCGCTGAGAGAGGCTCGCTTGAATTGGCCAGAGGCCCGGGTTTCCTATAGGCCCTAAACTCAACGGAGCTTTTATGACACAAGCAGTTTCAGCGGCTCCGCAGAGAAGGAAGGAGAATTATCGCGGCACGGAATATTTCCTGCAGCAGAGATGTGAAAGCAGAGAAAGGCTTTTTTGTGCTCCCTCCAGGAACAGTGAGGTGCCTCTTCTTCTTCACTTACTGTTGCTCATCTGCATGAAAATCTCCCCTCTGGGTGTTGCTGGTTTGATTTCTAGGCCGCTCATCTCAGCGTTTTATAGCATCACACTGTATGTTTTGAATCATTTTCACACATGAGGTGGTGCAGGCTTCTGTTTCAGGTTCCTCCTGATACCTCCAGACCCACGATACGCTTCAGAATCACTGAATACGGAGCTGACAGCAGACAGCTCACGCACAGTACATGCAGTTCTGTACTTTCTTGGGCATTGGCATACGTGAATGTGCTCCACACACGTGCAGTCAGCATGTTTGCAGGCGTGCACAATCCACAGTTATTGATTTTGGATGGAGTACTGACATCCACCTAAGGGTACGAGTAAACCTTCCCAGCTGTTAGCACTTAGACCTCACAGACCCTCGAGGGGACGTGGAAAGAAGGATTTAGGTTTGAGATGCAACTTGAGACTGACAGTGGGGTTGGCGCAGCGTCAGCAGTGATGCAGGCAGTTTACTGGACTGTGGGTGAGGAAGCTCGAACGATGAGGAGCTCAAACATCAGGAAGGAGTTTGGACGCGTTGTAAGAAACCAGTTGAGGAGGTTCTGGCATCTAATCAGGCGGACTGCAGGCAGCCTCCCTTTGGAAGGCACGTCCACGCGGGAGGAAGCGCAGGGCAGATCCAAAATATACTGAAGGGATTATACATCCTGCCTGACCCGCCTCGCTATCAACCAGGAAGTGAGGGCGTGAGCGAGGACGAGCTGCCTGACTGAGGCTGCTGCCACTGCAACCCAGAGGTGGAGGGAGCATGGATGGAGCTCACTCTGCCTCCATAATCTACAGCTTTCTGTTTGATTAACAGCTCTGTTTGACATTCGTAATCTGTTCCTGTGAGACAGTGGAAAACGGAAATGTTAGAGGCCAGCCACTTTTTTAGGTTCAGGCTCGTTATGTTCAGTTTCATTAAACAAAGAAGAAAATCTGGGATTTTATGTGCGTCCAGATGTGATTTTAAAAAAATGTGTTCTGTATTCACACCTTGATCAGCCTGCTGAACTGAGCTGAGACACCCGAGGACACCTGTGTGGGTGTGCAGCAGGGCGCCATTTGAAGAGCAAGCACCAGTTCCACCATTCATTGCTTTTTTTATTACTTTAAATCACTCTGGTGCGCAATCAGCTGCTCAGTTGCGTTTTTGGTAAATCATGGTAAACTGGGATACAGTACAGTTTTGCAATGAAAACCAGTGAAACACACACGATGAACAGCCGTCCTCCTGCTGCGGACTGGACAGACTGAAGCCCAGTTGGGAGCGAGCTGACATTGCTCGCGGCCCCTAACTCGAGGAAACGACTTCAAAAGGCTCAGAGACTTCTGAACGTTTAGGAAGTAAACAAAAAAGTGACGCAGGCGGCTGCGCTGTAATTGCCTGGCTCCTTTGACTGTTGCCTGGACGTTAAGCTGGAATGTGCAGCGGGGAAGAACTGTGTTGACACGAAGCTCGGCCTGGCTGCAGAGCGGCGCGGCGCAGCTCTCCTCAGCTTCTGCCCGGTTTGATGAGCTGATACATTCCCTGATGATGGATGGATGGATGGACTTTGCCGGGTGGTCAAGTGGTTGAATATTTGCCTGTTTTTTACACGTCATGTGACCTAAGGATGTCCACATCTGCAACCAGTAACTCTGTAACTACTCTGGTCTGATGTTATGAAGGCCGCGCATCATTCAGATGTCTTTAACGTTTATTTTTCTCTTCAGTCAGCCGACACCGTGAAAACTACCAAAATAAAAGACATACAAACATTTCAAATGCACAACTTTCACAAAAAGTGTCTCTAATTAGACTGATCCAAAAATAAGCCGATCAAGCTAAATTCAGTCATTAGACAGGTCCAACACGCTAGCTTTCAACAACGCATTAAAACCGTCCATACACTTAAATAATGCCAACAAACATGAAACAAACAACAAATAAGACTTAAAAGTCATAGTTACCGCGCGCCTCTCAGACCATGCAGAATAGTTATGTTTGTAGGTTACATCGTTTCCTCTCTAGCAATGTCGGCGTATCCCTCTGCAGCCGTGTTGCACGACCCACAATCCCACAGGTAAGACCCGTAAACTGTGGTCATGTGACCTGTTTCCTCCATCAGATAAACACTGTCAAACAGCATTACTTTTTTAAAGCAGACATCAATTTTAAAGTTGTACATGTTCAAAGTTACCTTTCTTAACATCTTATTCATTGTGCTTTTATTAGTTTTAGTGACCATATGGATTCAAATATTTAATAACAACAAACTTGAAACCAGAAGTCTCAGCAATAACTGTCCCCTGGACAAACTCAGTTATGAAGAACAGGGCGATTACAGCCGCTGATACCGCTGCAGGAAGGGTGACACGCAACAGCTTCGCAGCCCTCACACTGGAAACAGACGTGCATCACAGTCAATGATTACTTTTCCACAAAGAGCACTGGAAGGCTTTACAGTCTCCAAGTTAACCATATATTGTGACATTATCACTGCAAAAAGTCAAGTTTATGATTTCCAGTAATCAGTTTTACTGTGAGGGAGACAGTCTGGACAAACCTCGGATGATTAGCCGCATTGCTAAGAATAGCGGAAAGATGTTCAAACCCACAGTTATTGTTGTACTGCAGGTCTTATGTTTCACCAAAGCCTCTCTAACTCTCAAATATTTATACACTCGTAGAAATTACATAATACTGCAAAAGAAAAGGCTTAAAACACGCAGCAGACCAAAGGGATTTTCTTTGTCAAGCACCACACCATCAAAGGAACAGCAAACAGAGAGTGTTTCTGGTATTCAGGGTTCAAAGGAAGCTATATTTCCTACAGTCACACTGATCTTCTGTGTACGTCTGCAGCACTTTGTTTTATTTCAAGGAGCAAATGAGTCTCCAGACAGAATATATCTCTTCTCATAATATTACCTCTGAAACGGAGCGTGATGCCAAAGAATGTGTTTCGGTTTACGCGTTTCATCACTTAGAAATGATGGACCACGTAAACCAGAGAACATTCTTTGGCAACACGAGCAGAACGAGATTTGAGATGATGAAGAGAGATGAAGAACCTCTCTTCGCACCACGTAATCCCAGTTCAGATGAATGACATGTGGGCACCGGACGGTTCTCTGCGTTCGATGCAACATCTGTTTGATGTTTTCAGGCGGGGGGGGGGGGGGGGGTCAAGTGAGTGCAGATACGAGCAGTGATGATCCAGGGCGATGCTGGAGAATCATGGGGGAAGCTACAGAGCCAGAAAGGCGTAAGATGGAAGCCCTGTAAACACCAGGACTCATTTGACAGCACACGTGGCAATTTTGATGCTTAATCCAACACATGTAGTCTTCATTCTGTCTGTTGTTGTTTAGTCATCAGCCAACACGCTCCCTGCAGCTCTGCGGCCACAGCTACACGTCTCCTGAGAAAACATTTGTACTTGCTCTGCAATGCTGAAGCATCGACGGCTCAAAGCACCTCTGACATCACTGTAATGTAATGGGGACCATGATGGAATATTAATGGATGAAACCCGTGCAAACATCTTAATTGGATTAGAGCCTTATGCTTATTATTAGCTATAATTGGATTATCATGTGCATGTAAACATAGCCGAGGGGCCGTGATATAAGAAGCAAACTGTGTCTGCAGCAGCAAAGTTGTAACCAGAAAACTTTCAGTGCAGTCACCTTAATTAAGTTCCAATTTCATTTCAAAGGAGTAAAAACATAAAAAACACCATAAAGACAAAGAACAAAGGGCAATAACCAGTGAGTGTGTGTGCTACACGCACAGGTTATGCATAAGGTATTTCTTAAGGGGCACTCCACTGATTTGCCACATAAAGGTCAGATTACACATCATGAGCAGCGGTGTTTAGTCTATGAAAAGAGTTGTATACTGTTTTCCGTGGCTGTGAAAGAGATTTGTCAAGTGTGGGAAACAATTCTGCTGATGTCATCAGGATTATCTCAGTTCAGTTCCCCAAAACTCACGTGGGATGGATGATTATGAGACTATCGGACATGCACGGCGATGATATTTGCTGTTCTGACCCCGTCGCTCCTTAGAAGGAAACACAGCGGCGTGACTCAGAGCCTACAGGTGGAGGCTGATGAGGGGGCGGGGCTCTGAAATGCTCCATGAACGGCGGCAGCGGAGGAAGCAACAGCAGCAAATGACACCGCAGGTTTCAGGTGAGCAGAGTGGCAGCAAAAGAGCAGAGCCCTGGAGGCTTAAAGGGGTATTCCACCGATCTGAAGAGCTGAACTCATGATGGGCAGTTTTAACAGTCTGTGCAGCAGGAGCAGAGGTTTTTTTATTATTCCTCCCCGTGGACAGACAGACGGCTTTCTGCATCTTTTTGAAACGGATTCCACCGTCCTGCAGACATTTTCTGGTGGGTAAAATCGAAGCTTCTCCCAGGCTTCGCGTCATTTTTGCATGGAGACTACAAATCTTTGCAAGGTAGCCTGCTAAAAACCGCGCTTTGGCAACGGAAAGATGTGTTTCTACCAGGATGAACAAAAACACTTGTTGAGTTGCATTATG
This sequence comes from Chaetodon trifasciatus, assembly GCA_037975065.1. Classification (NCBI taxonomy): domain Eukaryota; kingdom Metazoa; phylum Chordata; class Actinopteri; order Chaetodontiformes; family Chaetodontidae; genus Chaetodon; species Chaetodon trifasciatus. Next base: position 1,432,268 of record JBBMOE010000055.1, on the reverse strand, counting down.
GGAAGTGTAGGATGCAGTGCTTTCAGAGCCTGACCCATAGCCGTGACTAAAACTCAGGATGTCTTGGCCTCCTCCGCTTTGACTTGGACATTTCTTCTCTTACTGTGTCTTTAACGACTCCCTCAACGACACAGAAGTTCAACATTAAGCCTGCTGTGTACCCTCTGAGGACAAGTCTCCGTTTTGCATCAGTCACGCTCGTCGTGATTCCCACAGAAAAGAATGTTAAATGTTAAAATTAGCCCTGTTATTTGATAGCTTGTGGTGTAGACACACCTAATCCATCCCAGTGTTAAACTGGGCTAAATGTTTGTCGGCGCTGTTATCTTTAACTCACGCAGAAAACCTTCATGCCGTCTGCTTGTGCACGCTTTGCAGCCTTAACAATCAAAGGCGAGTTTCGCCACTTGAACAGCAACCAGCAGCTGAACAACCAGGGATTGCTGCCTTGCTCAAGGGCATAAAATGTGAGAGGCAGACATGAGCCATCAGCCTGGAGATTCTCTGAGCGCTGGCAAGCCGTAGCTCAGACGTGCACAGTTTGTTCCTTTGTACAAACAGAAGTAATGCAGCAAACTACCTCACTCTCCTCAGAGAACCATAAAACTGCTGGGTGCAGCTTCAGTCCACGGTCTGCTTCCATAACCCCGGCTCCTAAAAGCACTTTCATAACAGCTGTAAATGGGACAGTGAAAACAGGACAACCGAGTTACTGGGCTGTGGTGACAGACAGCATCCAAGCTGTTTACATTGGACTGAGTCTGACATAAACACACACACACACACACACACACACACACACACACACACACACACACACACACACACACTCTCTCTCTCTCTCTTCACGTTACCCACTCTTTCTCTCCCTCTCTCGGTCTCTCTCTCCTCCCCTCCTGAGCCCACACTGGGCTTCTCCCAGCAGGCCTCTCAGCAGTGGTGCTCGGGGTCAGAGGTTAAATATGTGACCTGGCCTTGTCAGGATCTGCTCAGGGTTCATCACGACTAAAGATAAGATCCTGCCCCGATGCCGGGTCCCTCTGATTGTTTGAACTCAGCCATCATGGCCACAGCCTGGACTGTGCTGGTTGTATAGTGTGTATTATATATAATCTGTCTGCTGTGGAACATAGTGTGTATAGATAGTACGTTTGGGTGCGTCCCTCAAAGTGTGCATGCGTGTGTCCTCGCATGATGAGGTAGTGTATGTGAATCTGTGTAAACAGCAGCTGAAATGCCTCCCCTATATGGCTCATAGCCTCCTGTCTCTCCCTCTGTGCCTCCACATGTTTTTGTTCCTCCTTCAGTAAACAGTTAAACTGCGACCGTTAGCCACTGGCTGTTAGCAGCCGGTCAGATGTCCTTCATTCATTGTCTCCTGATGTTTGACAAAACAGCCTCACGCTGTGTTTGAGCTGCAGTGACTGAATGATTTCTACCATGTATGTTAGCTTTATTATCCACTGATTCAAACAATGAAAGCGAAGCACAGGAAACGCTGCATGAAAGGCACTAAAAGCTGAAATATGTGCATTAAGCAACAGTGTGCCACATTATACACGCACCACTTTAAACACGCAGCACAGAAACGTCATACACACAGAGAAGTTGTATTTATAAAAACACATAAATCACTCACACAATAAAAGCAAGGCCACAAAGGGAGACATGCATGCAGCATTTTCATCCTTCTTTGCACATAATTGCTACCCAGCAAAGAGCTGAGGACGTGCGATTCCCCTTCACTGTTTCCTGACCGATGGGCCTCATCACATATGGTTCGTGTAGAGAAGCACGATGTGCAGCGACAAATGGGAAAAGGAGCTAATGACACTGAGCAAAAGAAGAATAATGTTGAGAGATGATGAGAAAACTGGTGTAAAATTGGGCTCTATTTAGGATTTGATGTTACTGAAAGAGGCTTCGTTTCATGATAATAGTGCAACATACAGGCTTAATTTGAGTAAGTCCTTGTCCTCACTCACTGTCCTCGTCCTGGCAAAGGACAAAAAGCTCCTCCTGAGGCGCTCAGCCACTCGTCTCCTTGCTCCTTCTCCTCGTCGTAAGCTCTGCTAGCCTTGACCTTGACAACCAAGCAGCCTGCCATCACACCTCATTAACATTAACAACAGTCTGCCTGGTGTGAACTGCTGGCTATGGGAACCTTCTGGACTTTTATGGCTCCAATTGGCTGTCAGGTTCTAACATGTGGAAAGAGGAAGTTGTATTATCTTCACTGCTAGGCTAATGGTAGGCTGCATTCATGTTAGAGAAGCCCCACGGTGTGCGGTGGTGAACACCTACACGTCAGATTCGGCTGGAACGTTGAGGGACTTCTGCTTTTGTGCCCTCAGCGCCCTTAAAAATGAATCTTATTAATGAATGCATCAGGTTTGGATGGTGGTGTGAAATGTAGTAACTGTATCAAAGGGATGTTTTGAGCTTGATCTCCTCTATAGCTTTTCTTTTCTGGAGGGCTTAAAATTCACATTCCACACCGTCAAGCATGCAGAAAAACACCAACTTTACAGATGATCCCACTGAGACGCGATTGTGAAGGAGCTGAAGCAAGGAGCTAAATCAGGAGCGGCAAAGGTTCCTGAGATTCTGGAAATGCTTCCTGGGTTCACTTAAAAGTTCCTGTTGTGGAAATGGGCTGTGAATGTTCGGAGAGTTAACTGAGGTTAGGGGACAATGCCTGTCTGAGGAGCTCTGTGCTAAAACAGTTCCTCCCTCCTGGGCTGTAACTGTCCGCATGGCAGAGCTGGCAGGGCGTGCTGTCATGAGGGCTTTCTCATGATGTTGGTCATGTGGGTGTGGAGTCCAGAGTCGAAGGAGAAAATGTAGGAAAGATGTTAAAAGAGGGGAGGGGAGGCCGTCGGAAAGAAAGGAGCAGTGTACTGAGGAGTAGAGGTCGAGATTAGTTTAGAGATGTAATGAAAGAGGGAGGGTGGCACAGCAGAGGAAAGGAGAGGAAGGACGACAAGGAAGGAAGGAAAAGAGATAATAGGACACATGATCATCCAGAACGAAGAGGACAGAACCAGGTAGGCAGGGAGGGACAGGGGGAAGACAGATGGAGAGGGGGTTAGGATGGAGGTGAGGAGGCAAGGACTGGAGAGAGGAAGCAAGGCAGATGGGACGATAAGTGACAGGCCAGAGTGTAAAGTGTGAAGGATGGAGGATGAGGAGGAGCGGGCAGATGGGCCTGACAAGAGGAGGAGAGAGGAGACTGACGAAAAGGAGCTCAGCGCACTCTCAGCAGGTCGGGAAGCGCTCGTAACGGCTTTTACAAATGGCCGCTGAGCTGTGAAATATTTAAGGCCCAGAACGCTTCTGGTACGTCGAAAAGAAATCCCGCCGCGCCAAAAGGCGACCTGGGAAGACAAACAAGGCTGCCAAAGCTCTGCTCGTAAAATAAGCTTCTTCTTGTCTCGTGTTGTCTCCTCAGTGGTAGCTGGAGTTAAATCAAGGCAATCGGGAAACAACAAGAGAACAACAGAGCGAAAACCTGACGTGGAGAGACTCTGCAGAGCACGGGGGGAATGCACAGTAGTCAGCTGGATTTTAACAGCCTGCTGAGGAAATGTAAAAGATTTTATTGGTGTTTAAAAGAAGATAGGGTGAATGAGGGCCTATTGTAAGCGGCTCTGCAGAGGAGCGGGGGTGGGGGTTTTGCAGGGTGGAGGATTGTGCAGGGCTCAAGAAGCTTTGAAACACAGGGGTTCAGGATCAGCCTCCTCAGCTGTAAAAAAACATGAAGGCCAAAGCTGTTTTATTCCGCCGTAAAAAAAAGGGCCTCCTGCCGCACAGCGCTGTTTACACAAACGCCTTTTATGTAAAGTCACCAAACTAGAAGTGATGGTATTAAGAATGCACAAAAATTATATTGTTTCCCACTTCAAAGGAGGGAAAATCTGCCCTGAGGAAATTAATTGCAGTCATAAATGTAAGCTTTGTGAGTATACCATCAGCAAAGCATTCATGCTCAGGAGATGTGAGCTGACCTGTTAAAAACAAAAAAAAAAGCTGGTTTCACAGACAGAGGCTGCGTCAAGCTGCACGGAGCAGATCAGACAGGCAGGAAGTCAGACACAGGAAAGACACAGAGAAGATTTCCAAAATAAAACAGATTCCCGCTCATATATCAAAAAAATTCCAACTGCGTAGCCTGCTCACCTGTGGCACAAACATCAAGGAATGAAGACCAAATCAACCAAATCTGAGCAAGCTAACAAAAGGCAGGCAAAACAGTGTGACTCTGAAACACTCTCAGCACCGTGCCCCGTCAGTAGCTGAGTCTCCATTCAAAGGTGGTGCTAATTTTAGCTAATTTAACAGAAAATAACCAAAAGACAAGGTCTGAAGAGCATGCCGGCAGCGCTGATCACCTGACTTCTCCATTATCTCCAGGTGTGAGCCGTACGAAAGCCCAAAATCAGGCAGGATAACGTGAGGTAATCTGCTCAGGTGGCAGAAAACATCGCTTTGTTTGTGTGTACGTGTGTGTGAGTGAAAACAAAAGAGGAGCACGATCTATGTTTATATCAAGCATTAAATTCTGGAGTGTTAAACTTATTTGTGGAAGCTGAAAGTCAGCTATTCTTACTGCTAACACGTCCCACAAAGAGACCAAAACCATCAAGGGGCGTATCCACTGTTGTACTGGAAGACAAGCTCCCTTTAACCGTGAACACACATGTGGGGAGGCGGAGCGGTGAGGAAGACTCCTGAAACCACGTCCAGGTGTAACACAGGTGGTGTGTTTGCAAAGAGGAGTGACACCTCAAGTCAAAAAGCAGCTGCTTAAATATCCCCTCCATCAGCAGGAGCCGATCTGACCCGTACCACACATGATGCAGGTGAGTCCAGCAGCTCTCCTCTCAACAGGGCAGTGATAAAGTTCTTTATTCTGACTGGTTTCCAAGTGGAGCGACTTCACGTAGTTTACCAAGTACCTGACAACTACAACCATACGTACAGAGATCAGCATCAACATAAATAACACGTACTTAACCCGATTTAAAGCCCCCCATACTTGGTCTGTCCCAGTGACATCACTGATGATGTAACCTCCTTTAGTCCCTGGAACACATGGCTGGTACGGTAAGTAATAACAGGACAAAATGATTCACTTATGTTCCACATTACAGAGGAATGATAAACAGAGAATTAACAAGCACGGAGACGTTTGGAGGTGATGTGGGGTTGATGGTGATACTGGGGACAAATGACCAGAAGGTCAACTCATTGCTGGTTTTGGTCTTTTCATGGGACTCGTTGAAGAGGCAATCAAACTATCTACAGTGACCAACCCAAACGAGCATGAGAGGACAACTTTTCCACAAAATGAGTCCTCTCAGATTATCCGCGATGGCTGCGTCAATCTGTTCATCAATCACGAGTAATCTGCCGTCGAGGCGTTGGAGCGTCGGCTCGTTCAGCCAGGCTTCACATGTGGCCTACCTGAGGAACCAATCCCGTCGAGCTGACATGAGGAGAATCAGAGAAGCCGGGTGTAGCTGCGTATCTGTATTTTGCAAACCAAGTTTTAATATTTTCAAGACTTTTGAAAGACTGCTGAGTCTCCATGTGTAAACAAAGCATCTGAAAATCTGAGACAACTCAGACAAAGACTGTAAACAAACTGATGTGTTTTACCACAAACTTACACCGAGGCCGACACTGTTTCATCCATTTACACTGGAGAAACAGCGAGTACGCGTGTTTATTGTTCTTGTGTTTTATGGACCTCGTCCAACAAATCTGCCGTGTGCCTGACAGTGTTAGCCAGCGTTAGCCTGGAAGGTTACATGACGATTCATGTCAAACGATGACAGGACACTTTATGTGGCTCGGGGGCGTTGATGAAGAAAGTTACGACAAATACACTCAAAACAGATCGTCAGATAGCTAAAGTGCTGAAAGACGGCGGTTTGTTCATTATGATAATGCGTGTTTTTGGCGTTCATAAAGAAAGGATGACAGAGTGAAGGTGGTCCTCACGAGCTGATGCTGTAGCGTTAGCGGGATAAAAAAGAGACGTTCCCTCAGGGTTTTCTGCCAGAAACAACAAACTGAAACAGACAATTTGTGCATCTTTCAATAAATAGTTTAATCGTTAAAGAAGTTAGTTCCTAAAGCTGGAGGGCTCTGTGGTTTTTAGCAAATGCTTCTCAAACAGGAGGACGTCGTGTGTTTGGTGAGGACTGTTTTCAGATTAATCTGCGTTTCCTACATTTGGTGTAAAATATCGAAAGCTGCAGCTGCTTTTCTGACACTTTCTTGCATGCTGGCCCATAAACTGATGTGAAACAACCTTTGACATGGAAATGGTGCAGGACACTGTGTGAACTGACACACACACACACACACACACACACACACAGAAGCTGCACACTCACTGTAGGGATGTTTGCCTCATTAAGTGTGACTGCCTGTGCAGCATGAGTTATTCGATTGTGTCGTGATGAGAGAAAGTAACGCGGCTGACTGTCTGCTGCAGCAGTACATACATCACACACACACACACACACACACACACACACACACACACACACACACACACACACACACACACACACAGAACACCTTGTGCAGAGTGAAATGCTTATCTTTCACTGTTGCTAGGTGGAAGCGTGTTCTATTTGGAAGTGTGGTTGTCTGTAGTCAAGCAGCAGCTTTTACTGTTTTGGAATATTTTTCTGAGCAGAATGTGGGGCCTCCGGGTTGAGTTCTGTCCTTTTCATCATACGACTAAATAAGCTCCCAGTGCTGTTTTGGCGTCCTGTCTTTTTTTTTTTTTCACAAACTGTACATTTGGTTGCGTACTCCCAGACAGCTCAAAGCGAGGAAACACTTCCAGATAGAGCTGTATGGGCGTAACCAAAACTCAGGGGATAGCTGACGTGTGCGAACACGTCCTGTCAGAACAGTGAGATCCCAGGTGATGTCCTCATGGACAAACACATGACTCACTCAAGTCCATGTGATATATGCGTCTCTGTGACAGTGCAGGAGAAGCATCACAACAATCAGTAAATAATTCGCTGTATCTGTGGAAATGTTTGAGGATGATGTCTTCTTAATGATAGAAAGGCCCACAGTGGTGTTTCACATCTAGGCTGACCTGATGCGGTCAAACGGCACTAACAGCGTGATGTTACTCAGGACAGAGGCAGTCCAGGTGTTTTTTCTGTCACAGGTGTTGTTCAGATGCACATGACGTCACTCTGCAGCGATTCTCCGTGATCTGAATTAGCTCCAACACAGTCACCGACATTCTGCTTAAAGGTGCTTAATGTCATGATGTGACACGGTTCTTTTTCTTTCACAAATAAATACATAAACTCCCAACACTTTCCACTTTTAATTATTGAGACTTTAATAAACGCGAATATTGAGAGAATATGTCAAATGAGGGCTAGCGCCTGCAGGAGGAGCCTGGTGTAGCTACGTATCAGCAGAGTCTTCATGTGTTAACAAAGAAAAGACAAAAAGACAGAAAACTCTGGATTTCAGTAACACCGTCTTTAAAAACTGATGGATTTTACCACAAACTTACGCTGAAGCCCATCACTGTCCCTTCATTTATACTGAGTTTATTGTTCTTGTGTTTTATGGACCTCGTCCAACAAATCTGCCGTGTGCCTGACAGTGTTAGCCAGCGTTAGCCTGGCAGGTTACACAATGATTCATGTCAAACGATGGCGGGACACTCTATGTAGCTCGGGGGTGTCGATGAAGAAAGTTACGGCAAATACACTCAAAACAGATCGTCAGATAGCTAAAGTGCTGAAAGACGGCGGTCATGTTTTTTACGATAACGCGTGTTTTTGGCGTTGTTCACAGAGAAAGGACATCAAGATAAAGGTGGCCTTCAGGAGCTGATGCTGTAGCGTTAGCGAGATAACAGGTTTCACTCAACAAGGAGAAAACTATTAGCGTGCTATGTTATATGAAGCAGCTGAAGTATGAACGATTCATTTGATTATGAAGACCGGTCACCCGTATAGCACCTGTACGCTTCAGGTCAACAAAATGTCAGTCTTTCTTTCTTTTTTTTTTTTTTTACTGGTGCTCCTCTGTCCAGATTGTAAAACTCTTGTTGGATTTCCTCCCAACATGCTCCTCATTAATCCCCGGGAGAAAAATCTAACCAGATTCCAGTTAGTTCACCCACAGGTCTGCAAACAATTAAGCAATCAAAAAGAACCATTCCTGGAGGAAGCTAGCCTATTATTCTGAATTACAGTTTGAGAGATTGTATTTCCCTGTCTTGCTCCATTGAGGGCTGCCTGCTCGGTAGGACTCGTGTCCCATGTGTCCCTGATCAACACGCCTCTCTTGGTTAATCAAGCTCACGTCCTACTTTGACGTGTCCTTCCTTCTTTAATGGCTAACATTCATCTGGTCATTTGCCAAAGATCCAAATGAACCTACTGTGCAACTCAAAGTGGAGTCAGAGATTACAGAAATCACATTTAGAGGTTATTTCATCCTGCGTTAAGCTGCAAAGTCTTTTAAAATCTAAGTTGTCAAATCATTTAGGGCTCTGATTAAACTGCTTGCTGGGAAAGGTTTTTTTTTTCTCGTGGCATATGACCAGAGATGTGTAGTTTACCGGAAAGCAGCAGGATATCCCAACAGCATCAGGAAGGACATCCGCGAAACTAATCAACCCAAAACCACAGAGCCCCTTAAGTGGCCGGATTCACATATCCTTACGCATGGGATCACCTCAGTCAGATCCTGTATCTAACAGGGCCAACGTCCACTAATCTGGCTTTAAGTCATCTTTATTGACCATGAATTAAATCCAAAGACCCCCCGCAAATAATTTGAGCGAGATGGACGTTTAATGGCTTAATGATGGAACAATTAATCTGTCTAAGAGCTTTCTTTCTCCGGTTGTAAGTGTAACCCACATTGAGTCACAGTTTTAATCTTTGAACGTATGTATTTTTAGCCACGCTGGCAGTGTGGGTCAAAGGATGGCGACGTCGGGTCTGTTGGGTGGTCGGTCCACCATGTTGCCTCTGTGCCACTATTGGATGGATTACTGTAAAACTCTGTCCCCATCTTGTGAAACATCAACATCTGCTGGATGGATTGGCACCAAATATGTTACAGACATGCACAGTTCCCACACGATGAATCCCATCGATGGTGATCCCCTGACTTTTCCTCTGGTGCTGCCATGAGGAGGGTGTGACAAATACTGGACAGACTGGATGGATGGACCAAAAATTGGTGAAGACATTCATGTCCCATCATTGTCAAAGCATAAATTTGTCAAATGCTTTGGTTTATGGCTAAATACATGAAAACTAATGACATTCCCATGTGTTTAGAGCCAATTAGAAAACATGGTGAACATTAAAGCTGGTTAGAATCATCATGCTGGCATTGTTATTGTGTGCACATTAGCATGCAGATGTTAGCATTTAGCATGAAACACTGGTGCCCAGCCTCGCGGGGCATGGGCGTAGACTCCTGTTTTGACATCTGTTTACGTGCAGATGTGAGTGAGATATTTTCTGTATTTAAACATGACATTTCAGAATAGGAAAGGCGACGTGACAGATGGTGGTGCTGTCTGATGTTTGCAGTAGATAACCGTCCCTTTTCCCTCTAACATTATAACGCACTCTGTCAACAGCGATGCTACAATCTGTTCCTCAAAATACACATTTCCTGGAATCAATTCACTCAGTATCTCAGATTGGGAAATTGAGTGGTGGGAGGGGGGGGTGCCAGGAGGGGG